>OY992889.1:91247671-91320171 GCA_963921405.1 Cepaea hortensis | reverse complement strand
TCTATCTATCTATCTATCTATCTATCTATCTATCTATCTATCTATCTATCTATCTATCTATCTATCTATCTATCTGCCTACCTACCTGCCTGCCTGCCTGCCTGCCGGCCGGCTGGCCGACCGACCGACCGACCGACCCACCCAGCCAGCCAAGCAGCCAGCCATCCACCCACCCACCCACCTATCTACCTTTCTGCCTATCTACCTACCTACCTACCTACCTACCTACCTACCTACCTTTCTGTCTGTCTGTCTGTCTGTCTGTCTGTCTGTCTGTCTGTCTGTCCGCGCTA
The DNA here is from genome assembly GCA_963921405.1 of Cepaea hortensis. Taxonomy (NCBI): domain Eukaryota; kingdom Metazoa; phylum Mollusca; class Gastropoda; order Stylommatophora; family Helicidae; genus Cepaea; species Cepaea hortensis. The sequence continues at coordinate 91,319,878 of OY992889.1, read as the reverse complement.
TTAAATATTGATAAAAGTTACTGGAAAAAACGTCAGGACCATGTGTTGAAAGAGGAAGAGGACTATTGGAGAAAGGATGGATTGAAGGTTGTATGTTCGATTCCGGGCCGCGTCCTTCATTTCAAGAGTGCATTTTTTTCCCGGACACTCCCGAGGGTCGTCGCTTGAGCTACGGAGTTCGTGCTTTGTGCGACGCTTTCCGCGCTGCGGAAAGAAACTGAGCCATATGGGATAAAAATCCTGTGCAATGCAGCCGACCCTGTCCATTGTAAGCTACTTCTTTCATTGCACCCACTCCCATACGAATCCGGATACACCTTTGTTTGTCATCTGAATTTGCAGGTCCCCATTACCGTAAACATAACTTTTTTTTTAGCGAGAAATCACTAGTTGTTAAGCAAAACATCAAAGGAATGTCGCCGCTTTCAATGATTTAAGTTGTTTTTGGACCTATCAAGGACATATTCCTTGGGTGGGGGTAAATATAAGACGGCTGGAAAAATTTCATAATGATGCAACAGACAGTTTTCAAAATAATTGATCGTGAATGAAGGCAAACATATGTGGACATACTATAACAACGCCACTGTGAGACCACTCCCGTTTTTGTTACATTACTGTAAATCTTTTAGCCCAGCATCCAATATAAAACGCATTTGGAGATTAGCATCTTACAATAGGTTTGTTCTTGTCGATCCTGTCGCATAATGAATCTCGTCCATTAAGCCGTAATGAAATGTTCGTTAATGGATAAATGGTGACTTGTCGGCTCCAAGAAGAAAGAAATACCACAATATAACACACAAGTAAATGGGAAAGTTTCTTAAACCGGTAAATTGGTACGGCTATCTTGGGACGCTTAAAAACAGTCGCGTAAAAGTCGACAGGGTGGACTTCATTGAACCGGGTTTACCCCATATGGCTCGGTCTCTTTCCGCAGCGCGGAAAGCGTCGCACAAGGCACGAACTCCGTAGCTCCAGCGACAACCCAGAGGAGTCTCCGAAAAAAAAAATGCCCTCGTGAACCGAAGAACGCTGCCCGGAATTGAACCCACAACCTTCGGAGCTCGAGTCAGACGGTTTGACCACTTAGAACGGTTATAACATATGGTGGGATATGTCTTGTAGACAATAGCGCAATAATCGCTACGGCAAAGCTAACCTTGAGCACCACGAGAAAAAGGTAGTTGCATATCATTTACAGAACGTAGCAGTCAACCCCATTATTGTTTTAGTTGTTCGTGATTTCTGGGTAAGTTTACGTTCAGTAGTTTGCCATTGCTTTCTTAATGACCGACACACCTACCATTTCCTAAAAAACCAACGCAGGCGGTCTGCTGCCAAATCATCCGCGGTTGTGTTTCGAACGCGGGTATGTGGGATTACGAACTGCGCCCGTAACACTTGGCCGCGGAGCAAGGAAAAATTCTAATAATAATTAAAAAAACAACTTTCAATGGCAATGGGGAAAAGAATGACGATGTGCTGTATAGCACCCTTGCTGTCGCATATATGTGAAACTTGGGCGATAAGCAGATAAACATTTAACGGCGGTGGAACTGTGGCTTTTTAAGAAGATGCCACCGGCGCTGTGGTTTAGGGAATAGTGAGACGTGCAGTTGCACAACTCCCCAAGGTACAGAGTCCAGGGTTCGAAATCAGCTGAGGGCGATTTTGAAGCAGATTGCTTTGCGTTGTTGTCGATGGTATGCGGCGTCGGCTGCTCAGAAAATAATGTCAAACTACTCAACTAAACTGTCTAGTCAATCACACACACACACACACACACACACACACACACACACACACACACACACACACACACACACACACACACACACACACACACACACACACACACACACACACACACACACACCCGCACGCACACACACACGCACATACACACACACGCGCGCGCATACACGCACGCACACACACACACACACGCACACGCATACACACACACACGCACACGCACACACACACGCACACACGCACACGCGCACACGCACACAAAGCCAATAAATGTTAGGCTTATTTGCAACGTCCTGTATAAGACACTGGACTAAATTTTAATGAAAATGCAGTGAATACCATGGACGGGAAGAAAAACCAATGAGACGGTCTTTTAAGCAACAACTGAAAAACATAGAGAAATCAGACATATGCAGTCCACCATTTTTGGATATGTAATGAGGAGAATTAAACTTGAAAAATTCGTTAAAATTGGCAAAACTGATAGGAAAAGAGCAAGGGGATAAATACTGGGTGGTTTGGCCGCATGGCATAATCGGGACAAGACCACAGACCTGATCCATGAGCCTGGTGATGGTGTGGGATGGTGAACCATGACTGTCCACGTTTAAGGACATGAAGCGTGATGATGATGATGACGATGATGATGATGATGATGATGATGATGATGATGATGATTGTGACTGGCACCTGCCATTGTCTATGTGGCCTTACGCACAAAAAGTTTGCCCACCCCTGCACTAGGCAATTTTACGTCCAGTAGTTCGCCATTGCCGTCTCTTTGGCCTAGTGGTTAGCGACTTTCTCCGTAATCCCATTTATCCACGTGAGCAAAAGCAGATGCTCGAGAATCGGTGGCGGTTCTCGCCACACCCGTTACTTACAGAATATATGAGCCGGCCGCTCAGAAAGCAATGGCAAACTACTGAGCGTAATCTTGCCAAGAAATCAACAACAGTGGTAAAATGCTGGTGTAGACAGCGATGTCCTGTAATAGGATATGCGAAAAAAAAGTTCGTCATTAGCCGGCTCAGAGACGAAGGGCTTACGGAGGCATTTCGTTATCCCGCACACCGCGTTCGAAACACAGCGGCGGGCGATTTGGCAGCATACCGCCTTAGGTTGGTGTTTACCAAACGGTATGAGTGCCGGTCGTTCAGAAAGCAATAACAAACCACTGAACCTAAACGTGCTAAGAAATCACAAAGAGTCTAACAAATGATGGGGTTGACTGCGGCGTCCTGCATAAAGGATATGCAACTAAATTTTGTTTCAGTTCATCATTATCGTCATTAGCATCGACGTGGTCCTCATGATAAGAGCGCTTTGGCTCTTAAACATCCAGTGCGTTGATGGAATTTTTCTCCCTACACGTCAGTTGGATTTCTCATTCAGAAAACAATGCCAAACTTCTGAATGTAAAATTGCACATACAATCAATCCAGAATTAATCATAACGTCCTGCAAATATTTACAACATTTTTGTTTTAGTGTGAAACGAGAACTCAAAATTTAATTGCAAGTGACCGGTGAGGGTAACCAACTGCCATGAGCCAAAATTATATGTAACAAGAGTTAATGCAAGTAGCGACAGTAGGTTAAAAGCTCAGCGCGACTAGAGAGGGTTAAAAATCCCATCGACAGTAAACAGGAATCGATTACTACTCACAACAGGTGTAGCAGCGGGTTATGTGACCAGCAGTGAGTGAACACGTGGGCTGGTCACGTGATTACACGGTCAAGGTCCGTGAATATACTTTCAGTGGAAATAGGGCCAGCGATGATGAAGAGTCAACACCAAATCACGTCAACAAAATAAGATCTATCTTCTGACATCAGTAGTTGACTGATATTGTAATTGTATTCAAGTGAGATGGAAATGAACACCAGATTTAACAGTCGCCTATAATCTTCATTGAAATGCCGATGTACCTGTAAAGTGTGTTGTGAACACCAAGAGGCCATATTTTGAACGCCCATATAGTGTGTTCAAAGATAATCATTTGTACAGGAAAGAGACAGTAACTAGTCAGATTTTCTATTATATATGCACGTATTCACTGAAACAGAGGACAGAGACCATGACGCCAGCTGTGACGCGAGAATAGGGATTCCATGACGGACTGTCTGAATGTACGATAACTAGAGTGTCACGTATTGAGCGGGACAACTCATGGTCGACGCAGGGGTCGATGTACCCAATAAAGCTACCCAATAAAGATTCCGCGTAATTTGAAACGCTTGAGTTCAGCGTCTTCTGTTACCCGTGTATTATTTAGTTAAAAGTGTGCCAGTGTTGGATTCAAGACAGCGAGCTATCTTAAACACAACCAACAACATGGCACCAACCCACTATGCCTTCTTCAGAAGAGACACTTGAAGCAAGTTAAAGCTCTCAATCACGCCAACCCCCCCCCCCCCCCCCCGTTATTTTGGGTGGATGCGAATACTGGATATTGAACAATGAAAACGTGGAAATTCTAGAGGTTGTGGAAATGTCGTACATGCGATTAATATTGAGAAATTCGCAGAAAGAGAAATCAAACACTGAGGTAATGATAACTACAGATGTCAATAGACTAAAAAAAAAAAAAAAATAGAATGAAATCTATGTGGGATATCAATAGAAGAGATGGAAAAAAGAAATTAGCTTTACATGCGAAAATAGTAGGCAGGAGAGATAAAGGATGACATATACATATATGTTCATACTTTCAGTAGCTTGTCCAACAACCTTATATAAGTGGACAGCTTAAATAGTTAGGTAGTAGTAGTGGTGGTGGTGGTGGTGGTGTTCCTATTAGTGGTGGTAGTGGTGGTGGTGGTAGTAGTGGTGGTGGTAGTAGTTGTGGTGGTGGTGGCACTAAATGATCCATTTAAACGCATTAAGGCGTGTTAGTGCTAGATTGGTGTTGTGTAGACCAGCCGACGCGACAAAACATGCAGGTAACATACATTGATCGAAGAAAGAAACAATTTATAAAAATATAGAACAACAGTGAGGACTGACAAGTCGTGATCAACATTGTCTGCTTCAGACCACACACTCGCACAAGAAGAATATTGTCATCCATCCATCCATCCATCCATCCATCCATCCATCCATCCATCCATCCATCCATCCATCCATCCATCCATCCATCCATCCATCCATCCAACAATACATCTATCCATCCATCCGTCCGACCATCCATCCATTAATCCATCCATCCATCCATCCACCCACCCATCCATCCATCCATCCATCCATTCATCCATCCATCCATCTGACTTTCTGTCTGTCATAGCACGTGTCGCTCTTGTTTACCCTTCATGTCTCATTGAGGCATGGAGTTTCAACCAACTCACCACAAATCCTCCCATCCTTAGCTACCCCAGAGAGCTCTACCCGATGTTCTCCCTATATTATTAATGTCTGTTTCTACTTATCTACTCTACACCAGAGAGCCCTGTCTATTTACCCTAAATTATTAATGTTTGTTTATGCTTATCTACTCTACCCCAGAGAGCCCTGTCTATTTACCCTAAATTATTAATGTCTGTTTCTAATTATCTACTCTACCCCAGAGAGCCCTGTCTATTTACCCTAAATTATTAACGTCTGTTTATACTTATCTACTCTATGTGATTCGCCCGTGCCGTTATATGTGCCTAATTGTCTGTTTGCCTGTCCGTCCGTCATACTGTATGTCTGTGTGTCTGTATATATTATTAGGGGCGTTCATTTGAAACCCGTTCCCATGGCTATATTATAAAAGCATGAAAGAAGCATTAACAGGTGTGGTAGAATCAAACAAAGCATTCATTTTTAATGAATTATGCACCAAGGGTTGGTCAGAAGAAGTCGCCGTAGGCATTCAGGCATGCATCCCATTTCTTAGGTTGGCGGCGAATGCCGTCCAGAAAACAAAAAAAAAAGGATTGTGGTTGCCCACTGAACCAAGTGTTTACCGGGTTGGGTATCAGTCGTTCAGAAAGCAATGGTAAACTACTGAACGTCAACCTGACCAGGAATCACGAACAGCCAAACAATGCTGGGGTTGACTGCTAGGTCCGTAAAGGATATGCAACTAACTTTATCTATCCGTGTATCTGCGTGTATTTACAAACAATCATAGTACCACACGGGAGCCTGAAAGAGGGAACGAATGAATGAAACAATAACATGTCAGATAAAATAAGAAAATAAATTATTCAATAAATCAATTTGCAAGATCGTTTTCCATAACACCAGGAAATCTCATCTGTCTGACTCGACCTAGAAACATAAATTGTTTCTGAAACACTTAATTGAGGACAATATCCGACGCCCACTAAGAAATACGAAATTGAGGCGCCATGTCGCTCTCTTTCATTACTTCAGAACGTGAATTGGGTTAGTTTTCTATAGACTAATACAAGAGAGCCGCGACCTTGTGGCCTAGTTTCTTGGATGTCTATATGCTAAAAGAAGAATTTAATAGGTACTAAATATTGGGATATTTAAATCTCTGATTTGTGGATCGGTGGACTTCTATACCATGGTTTATGTCAGCCAGCATTGATATATTGCACAAAGATTTGGACCAATTTTATGAACCCCACGGACACAGAGGGGAGCCCATGTAGCGCAGTGGCCAGGGTGCTTGGCTGCTTGTCTAGTGATTATGAGTTCGAATCCCAGCCAAGGCGAATGTTTTAAAACTTGTCCTGGTCTCCCAGTCTAAATCTGGTACCAGTAAATGTTTTTGGAAATAAAGACGACTACATGATATAGACTACTTCACTCATAGAGTCTCGATTGGTTTATAATCAGATGGGACTATCACCTATATCAACTGTAGTCCAACTGTAGGCAACGAAGAATGGAACAAGAGAAATATATTATTTTATTTTTGTTGTTTTGTTTTGTTGTTGTTGATCTCTCTATCTTTGATCTCAAGAGTCGTCAATAAACGTGCTACTACTTCTAGTGCGCTTTACTGATTTTTGCATTATTTTCCCTATTACGAATGTCCCTCGTCGTCAGGCGAACCCACAGGTCTTCTGAGGCACTTGTAATTTACGTCGCCAAGTCAAGGAGGAGAAGTCAAAATTTTAGTCCAACCCAGTTTAGGGGTTGAACTCGCTACCTCGGCTTCAGCACATGGGAAGTTTAAGAGCAAGCGCTCTGATCAATTCGGCCAACTTGACCTCCTTTTTATCTTTAGAATTTTACAGTTACTGTTTTAGAGCGATGTAGCCAGCCCAATGCCATCTCACCTTATTCGCCCCTGACGCCATGCATGATAGGCTACAGTTTTAGTATTTTTTGTTTCCTGTAAGGGTCTCAGTATCACACAGGCGATTGATATTGTCATGCGAAGGTTGTAAATGACTGATTCCCCTGAGCAACCCCAACACTTAGAAAATATATCAGCGGTAATATATTCGGTATCAAATAAATGACACGTCATCATCATCATCATCATCATCATCATCATCATCATCATCATCATCATCATCATCATCATCATCATCATCATCATCATCATCATCATCATCATCATCAACATCGTCGTCATCATCATCATTATCACGGGTCATGCATATAAACGTGGGAGGTCATGTTTCGCCATCTCACACGATCATCAGAGTCGTGGATCAGCTCCGTGTTCTTGTCTCGACCATGTCATGTGGCCAAGCCATCCAGGTGTTTACTTCTCGGCCTTCCCCTTGTTCTTTCCTCCTGAATCGTGCCAGTTGTCACCATGCTCTCTAGTTGAGTTCTTCTCTTAATCTATGAATTGACGAAACATGTAAATAAGCAATCCATGTGTTACAGACAGATAAGAAAGTAAGGAAAGAATGAAAGTAGAAAGAAAGCAAGAAAGAAAGAATGAATGAATGAAAGAGCGAACGAAAGAAAGAAAGAAAGAAAGAAAGAAAGAAAGAAAGAAAGAAAGAAAGAAAGAAAATGAAAAAAAGAAAGACACAAATTAATCTGACCACACAAAGTGCAATTGGACGCCCAGTCAACCAAATACTTCAGGATAGTTCATGCTATTTCCAGTTCTTCTGCTTCTGTCACCTTGAGTTGAGTTAAACCTACTTGAGTTAAGTTGAGTGGAGTTGAGTTAAGTTGAGTTGAGTTGAGTTGAGTCAAGAACCGACATTACAGCACTCGCGACATCCCCATACGTGCTCAGTCCTTATTTGCAGCAACAAGAGAAAAGATCTAATACTAATGGTATTAGTAGCACCCTGATTATGTGTCCGTCTGGCTGTTCCTCTGAGCCGTAGATCATCTGGTCACTTCCTGAAGCACCATTCTCTCCAGACTGTGATGATCTATCTTTTCTTCTGCACTGTACACGCGACTCCACAGAACCCCAACCACATCTGCCTTATCATGCACCATTGCCCTATCCTAGTGGTACAGACCCAGCCAATCTGTCCGTCTGTTCGTTTCCCACCACACCAATGACGCAATATCAATGTTTTGGCGATATATAAGCCCAATTCATATATTGGAAGTCCCGTATGGCGATTAATAATCCCACGAGAATTAATCAGTTAATGGGTTAGTCTATCTATCCGTGTCCCTGCGTGTATTATTTACACACAATCATAGCACCACGCGGGTGTCAGAAAGCGAGAATGAATGAATGAAACAACAACATATCAGATAAAGTCAGTTAGTTAGTTGCATATCCTTTACAGGACGTCGCAGTCAACACTAGCATTATTTGCTGTTGTGATCTCTGAACGATCGGGACAGATAACATTTCGTAAAAAGCCAAAGCGAGGCGGTTTGCTGCCATATCGCCCGCAGCTGTGTTTTGAACACGGGTATGCGGGATTACGAACTGCGCCCGTAACCTCTTCGACACGGAGCCGTCATATTAGATAAAAGAAGGAAGTAAATTGTAGTTCTGTGGGAAAAAAATAACCCCAACATATGCTTTCTATATTTTAGGTTGAATTGAAGCATGCCACTCTGAAAGAAGCATCGGTGTCTTCATTTTTCTCATCATAATTTGTGAATTCTTTTCAATCACGTCATATCTGCTTTCACCTTTCTCATCATACTTTGTGAGTCCGTTACAGTCACGACATGCGTACCTTCGCCTTTCTCATCATACTTTGTGAGTCCGTTACAACATGCGTGTCTTCACCTTTCTCATCATACTTTATGAGTCCGTTACAACATGCGTGTCTTCGCCTTTCTCATCATACTTTGTGAGTCGGTTATAACATGTGTGTCTTCACCTTTCTCATCATACTTTATGAGTCCGTTACAACATGTGTGTCTTCACCTTTCTCATCATACTTTATGAGTCCGTTACAACATGTGTGTCTTCACCTTTCTCATCATACTTTGTGAGTCCGTTACAACATGTGTGTCTTCACCTTTCTCATCATACTTTGTGAGTCCGTTACAACATGCGTGTCTTCACCTTTCTCATCATACTTTATGAGTCCGTTACAACCACGACATGCGTGTCTTCACCTTTCTCATCATACTTTATGAGTCCGTTACAACATGCGTGTCTTCACCTTTCTCATCATACTTTGTGAGTCGGTTATAACATGTGTGTCTTCACCTTTCTCATCATACTTTATGAGTACGTTACAACATGCGTGTCTTCACCTTTCTCATCATACTTTATGAGTCCGTTACAACATGCGTGTCTTTACATTTCTCATCATACTTTGTGAGTCCGTTACAACATGAGTGTCTTCACCTTTCTCATCATACTTTGTGAGTCGGTTACAACATGCGTGTCTTCACCTTTCTCATCATACTTTGTGAGTCGGTTACAACATGTGTGTCTTCACCTTTCTCATCATACTTTATGAGTCCGTTACAACATGCGTGTCATCACCTTTCTCATCATACTTTGTGAGTCGGTTACAACATGCGTGTCTTCACCTTTCTCATCATACTTTGTGAGTCCGTTACAACATGTGTGTCTTCACCTTTCTCATCATACTTTGTGAGTCGGTTACAACATGTGTGTCTTCACCTTTCTCATCATACTTTGTGAGTCCGTTACAACATGCGTGTCTTCACCTTTCTCATCATACTTTGCGACTATGTTACAACCACGGCATGCGAGGCCTTTCATCTGCCTATGGTGCTTTTTCCCACAACCAACTCATGCCTTTATATTGTCCATGATTGGTTGAATTATGCGGCTAAAGCTTTCTACGATATGAAGTAGTCAGTCTCACGCTAAGTATCCTTAATCCCTTTTACGACACGCATGGCAGGTTCATCACCATCATATGCCATGTAAATAAAGGTGAGCAGTCATGTTACGCTATCTCACACGATCACCAGAGTCGTGGATCAGCTCCGTGTTCTTGTCTTGACCTGTTACGTGGCCAAGCCATCCACAAATTTACTTCTCTGTCATCCCCTTGTTTATTTCCCCTCAATCGTGCCAATTGTCACCAAGCTCTCTAGTCTATTTCTTCTCATAACGTGTCCAAATAAAGTTTGACTGTCTACATCTAATTTCTCTAATCAGTTTACGGTTTGAATTCGCTTGTTGAAGGTGTTGCTCATTATTTATTCTGTCCATCAATATAGTTTTCTTTGCATTTTTCTCAGAAACCATTTCTCTACAGCCATCAGATGTTTTTCAGCTTGTCTGCTCATCGTCTACATCTTTCATCCATAAAAAATTATTGGTTCTATATAACACTTCAACACTCCTTTTCTCGTTGTAGTTGACATCTGTTTATTGGTCAGTATGTTGTCCATCTACTCTCGCCATATAGATTCTTATTCTAATCTCTTAAGGCAACTCCCATCAGCTATTATAACTGTTCAATGATAGCTGTGCCGGTTCACTTGTTTAAGAATATTCTCATGATGCCACATATTGCATTGTGGCATTTCTTTATTTCTGTACACATTTCTTTTCCCATGTTTCCACTTTTCACACGGGGCAATGGTGCATTTGGTATGATATTCACTGGCACAGAAACGGAGCATAATGGGGCGACCTTTTGCCGTGAAGTTGGAATTGCTACCTTCTGACTGACTGATACATATTTTCTTCCTGCTCTTCATATGGTAGTTTACAGTGGCCATATTATTGCTTCCATTATGAGCACAGTGAGGTTAAACAGTGAGGTTAAACAGTATAAAGCTGAAGTTAAACAGTCAGGTTACAATGTATAAGGCTGAGGTTAAACAGTGAGGTTAAACAGTATAAAGCTGAAGTTAAACAGTCAGGTTACAATGTATAAGGCTGAGGTTAAACAGTGAGGTTAAACAGTATAAAGCTGAAGTTAAACAGTCAGGTTACAATGTATAAGGCTGAGGTTAAACAGTGAGGTTAAACAGTATAAAGCTGAAGTTAAACAGTCAGGTTAAACAGTATAAAGCTGAAGTTAAACAGTGAGGTTAAACAGTATAAAGCTGAAGTTAAACAGTGAGGTTAAACAGTATAAAGCTGAAGTTAAACAGTCAGGTTAAACAGTATAAAGCTGAAGTTAAACAGTGAGGTTAAACAGTATAAAGCTGAAGTTAAACAGTCAGGTTACAATATATAAGGCTGAGGTTAAACAGCGAGGTTAAACAGTATAAAGCTGAAGTTAAACAGTGAGGTTAAACAGTATAAAGCTGAAGTTAAACAGTGAGGTTAAACAGTATAAAGCTCAAGTTAAACAGTGAGGTTAAACAGTATAAAGATGAAGTTAAACAGTGAGGTTAAACAGTATAAAGCTGAAGTTAAACAGTGATGTTAAACAGCATAAAGCTGAAGTAAAACAGTGAGGTTAAACAGTGAGGTTAAACAGTATAACGCTGAAGTTAAACAGTGAGGTTAAACAGTATAAAGATGAAGTTAAACAGTGAGGTTAAACAGTATAAAGCTGAAGTTAAACAGTGAGGTTAAACAGTATAAAGCTGAAGTTAAACAGTAAGGTTAAACAGTATAAAGATGAAGTTAAACAGTCAGGTTAAACAGTATAAAGCTGAAGTTAAACAGTGAGGTTAAACAGTATAAAGATGAAGTTAAGCAGTCAGGTTATACAATATAAAGCTGAAGTTAAACAGTGAGGTTAAACAGTATAAAGATGAAGTTAAACAGTGAGGTTAAACAGTATAAAGCTGAAGTTAAACAGTGAGGTTAAACAGTATAAAGCTGAAGTTAAACAGTGAGGTTAAACAGTATAAAGATGAAGTTAAACAGTGAGGTTAAACAGTATAAAGCTGAAGTTAAACAGTGAGGTTAAACAGTATAAAGATGAAGTTAAACAGTGAGGTTAAACAGTATAAAGCTGAAGTTAAACAGTGATGTTAAACAGTATAAAGCTGAAGTAAAACAGTGAGGTTAAACAGTGAGGTTAAACAGTATAAAGCTGAAGTTAAACAGTGAGGTTAAACAGTATAAAGCTGAAGTTAAACAGTGAGGTTAAACAGTATAAAGCTCAAGTTAAACAGTGAGGTTAAACAGTATAAAGATGAAGTTAAACAGTGAGGTTAAACAGTATAAAGCTGAAGTTAAACAGTGATGTTAAACAGCATAAAGCTGAAGTAAAACAGTGAGGTTAAACAGCGAGGTTAAACAGTATAACGCTGAAGTTAAACAGTGAGGTTAAACAGTATAAAGATGAAGTTAAACAGTGAGGTTAAACAGTATAAAGCTGAAGTTAAACAGTGAGGTTAAACAGTATAAAGCTGAAGTTAAACAGTGAGGTTAAACAGTATAAAGATGAAGTTAAACAGTCAGGTTAAACAGTATAAAGCTGAAGTTAAACAGTGAGGTTAAACAGTATAAAGATGAAGTTAAGCAGTCAGGTTAAACAATATAAAGCTGAAGTTAAACAGTGAGGTTAAACAGTATAAAGATGAAGTTAAACAGTGAGGTTAAACAGTATAAAGCTGAAGTTAAACAGTGAAGTTAAACAGTATAAAGATGAAGTTAAACAGTGAGGTTAAACAGTATAAAGCTGAAGTTAAACAGTGAGGTTAAACAGTATAAAGCTGAAGTTAAACAGTGATGTTAAACAGTATAAAGCTGAAGTAAAACAGTGAGGTTAAACAGTGAGGTTAAACAGTATAAAGCTGAAGTTAAACAGTGAGGTTAAACAGTATAAAGCTGAAGTTAAACAGTGAGGTTAAACAGTATAAAGATGAAGTTAAACAGTGAGGTTAAACAGTATAAAGCTGAAGTTAAACAGTGATGTTAAACAGTATAAAGCTGAAGTAAAACAGTGAGGTTAAACAGTGAGGTTAAACAGTATAAAACTGAAATTAAACAGTGAGGTTAAACAGTATAAAGATGAAGTTAAACAGTCAGGTTAAACAATATGAAGCTGAAGTTAAACAGTGAGGTTAAACAGTATAAAGATGAAGTTAAACAGTGAGGTTAAACAGTATAAAGCTGAAGTTAAACAGTGAGGTTAAACAGCATAAAGCTGAAGTTAAACAGTGAGGTTAAACAGTATAAAGATGAAGTTAAACAGTGAGGTTAAACAGTATAAAGATGAAGTTAAACAGTGAGGTTAAACAGTATAAAGCTGAAGTTAAACAGTGAGGTTAAACAGTATAAAGATGAAGTTAAACAGTGGGGTTAAACAGTATAAAGCTGAAGTTAAACAGTGAGGTTAAACAGTATAAAGATGAAGTTAAACAGTGAGGTTAAACAGTATAAAGCTGAAGTTAAACAGTGAGGTTAAACAGTATAAAGCTGAGGTTGCTGTGGAGCTACAAACCGAACTCAATCGCATAAGTACTTGGTGTGATGAAGCTGGGGCAATGGTCAACCCAACAAAGGCAACAGTGACTTGGTTCTCGTTGAATAATCATATTGTCAACAATCCAACACCAACTGTAATGCTGTGTTCAGAGACGGTGGAAAGAACGCAGGCAATGAATTACCTGGGGATACGGTTTGATCGAAGCCTTGCTTATAATGTGCACATAGACCAGGTGATAACAAAGGCCAAGCGGGGTTTGGCAGCGATGCGGGTGATGGCAGCAGCAAACCGTGAGCAGCGCCATCTATGTCTTCTGTACGAGGGGCTGGTCATGTCTGTTTTGGAGTATGCAATGGCAATCCTGACTGTCAGCCATAAGCAGATAGAAAGGATGGAAAGGATACAGAATGAAGCTATGCGCATTATTCTTGGATGTACAAGAGATACAGCATGCAGGGCGATGCGCTACCTTCTTGATTTTCCAACCATTGAAGAGAGAATGCAAGTTTGCAGGGCACGCGCCTACCTCAGAATTAACGCAAACACACAGCATCCACTGCATAGTGAAATTAGGAAGGTGAAGGGCAGCAGGTTAAAAAGAGGACGGTCGTGGATGGGTCAAGCCGAGGACATTCTTCAACAGGTGTGTTCACTTGAGGACTTAGAACCTGGCGAGGAGTGGGTGCAAGTGCCAACAGACTTCTGCACATCCTTTTCAGTTTGCATCCAACTAGATAGAAAATGCAGACAAGAAAATCCGGCTGCTGTTGAGGCTGAAGTACAAGCGTTGATTTTCGAGAATTCGCTAGACAGTGACGCGGTCATCTACACAGATGGGTCGGTCATCCGACATGTGAGAAGCTCATGGGCCTTTACAGCTCGGGCCGGAGGGAGAATTGTGAAGGAGGACTCTGGTGCTTTCACTGAAACCACAAGTAGCCTGACCATGGAAGTCATGGCAGTAAGTAAAGCAATAACATGGCTCGAGACACAGACATTCACTAGGGCTTGTTTCCTTAGCGACTCAATGAACATGATCAAGAGGATAGAGGAGGGGTCGATCCGAAGAGAATGGTTGCTGCCTCTGAAGCGGTCTCGGCTGGCAAAGATTAGTTTCATCTTCGTGCCAGGGCATGCGGGAGTACAAGGAAATAAGCGGGCTGACAAGCTCGCAGGTGAGGCTACTGTTGAGGGCGGACGCGCCATGGACCAGGCTGACATTCTGAATGCTCTACGAGAAGTGAGACTTTTGCAAGAACCAAGTGATGACTGTGAATCTACAACAATGGCCAGACTGCGAGAGCAGCAAATTAAAAGAGGGGTGGCCAAACAAGAACACTACGCAGGAAGCCAAAGAAGATTGATAAACCAACACAGAACTGGCGTCGTTAGCCGCTACACGCTGCGGGATTTGCTGAGGAGGGGATCCGAGCACTTATGGACTGAATGGTCCGATGTGCAACGAGGATGATCTGTCGACTAACTAACTAACTAACTAGTATAAAGCTGAAGTTAAACAGTGAGGTTAAACAGTATAAAGATGAAGTTAAACAGTGAGGTTAAACAGTATAAAGCTGAAGTTAAACAGTGAGGTTAAACAGTATAAAGTTGAAGTTAAACAGTGAGGTTAAACAGTATAAAGCTGAAGTTAAACAGTGAGGTTAAACAGTATAAAGAACCCGTGGTACAACACCAAAACCAAGTCAAAGTCAAATTTGTTTTTCTTGCTTTCACTCGTGTTGAACTCAAGCGTAATCCACACACTTGCTACTACTTCTTGTGCACAATACTGATTTTTTGCTTGTGGGTTAGCTTTCCCTATTACCAGTGTCCCTCGCCATCAGGCGGGCCCACACCGACTTCTGAGGTGCTTGTAATTTACTCCCCGAAGTCAAGGACGAAAAGTCAACATTTTAGTCCAACTGACCGGTTAAAGGGTTGAACCCGCTACCTCGGAATCAGCGAACTGGAAGTTTAAGAGCGAGCTCTCATAAAGTCATGTGATTGAGAATATGTATCTTTCCCGTGGCACTTATGGGTGTGAGTAATGGACCGTTTCGCAATCGCTAAAGTAAAACAAAAAGCGGTTGGTTCGGGGATCTTAAAGAAACCAGAAATATTCATACAATATCGTGGGCTATAAAGAAGATAAATACTGCCATACTACAAGATCTGAACATAGATAGATACTGGCCCATAGGCAGTGTCCTGTCTCGGAGATCGGAATAATTTGGCCATATTACACTACGTGGGCTTGAAAAAAAAAAGAAGAGCAAAAACAACACTGATGGGAGGCTTGGTTGTTAGGAGATGAGGCTGTTGTGGAACAGCACGAAGAAGGACATAGGATATTGTAGACACAAGCGACTTGCGGTGCATGAGGTGGGGCGAATGGCAAGAGATCGAGAACCTTTTATTCAGGATGGTGGTGGCGATTATGATGATGATGGTGGTGATGGTGGTGGTGATGATATTAATGATGATGATGATGGTGCTGCTGATCATGACGATGATGCTGCTGCTGCTGTTGATGATGATGATGACGATGATGATGGTGCTATGATGATGATGATAGTGATGAAGATGGTCATGAGGCTGATGATGCTGATGATAATGCTGGTGATGCTGCTGATGATGATGGTGATGATACTGGTGATGCTGATGATGCTGCTGCTGCTGCTGATGATGATGATGATGATAATGATGATTGTAACATGCCTGGGGTCATCCGGATAAATAATAGACGGAGGTAAAATGGGGCTGGGTAGTGGGTCCCCGGAGGGTGCAAATGAAAGGACAGACGGGGAAGATTGGAGACAGGGATTTAAGGGGGAGTTGAGGAGAAGTCAGCAGGCTAGTGTAATGGTGGGGCAGACAGTTTTAGCTGTGGGGTAGGGTTGTGTGGAGCCTTGGGAGGGCTGCAAAGAAAGATAAAAAGACAGTGGAAAAGATTGACGGGAGGACAGTTGAGTTTGGAGACCGGACGGTAAGGTCAGTGAGGTCGGTGGTCTGAGAAATGGAATGATAGCGGAGTTGGGGAGAGAGCTCCGAGCTGTGGTTTTTCAGGGATAGGGAGTTGAAGTTGAGACCCAGAATGGGTTTGATCGAGTGAGTTCGGGCCAAGAAAGTGGCTGATTAATTGTGATGGTGGATTAGAGAAAAAGGCCTTGAGAGGCAGTGTTAGTCGAGTGTTCGGTTGTGATGAAGATGTATTCTGAGAGAATTATTGTTCCTGGATTTATATGTTGTGTGGTTGCGTGTTAATTCAGCATTAAATGGATATTATTTGCGCAAACTCAATCGTGTTCACTGACTGGTTGATGTGTGCTGTAGTGATGACTTGTGGTGTGAGACAGGTGGCTAGCTCAGCTTCCACTCTGCAGTAATATAGAAGGAGCAGTATGATCTAGAGAACGACCAATCTTTGTTTGGTACAAAAGAGTTTGTGTCAATGATGATGATGATGATGATGATGATGATGATGATGATGATGATGATGATGATGATGATGATGACTGCAACAAGATAAGAAACGTCGAACATTGTTGAGTTGAGTTGAGTTAAGAACCGATATCACTGGACTCAGGACATTCCCATATGTGCTCCGTCCCCTCGTTCAACAGCCAGCGAAGAGGCATACTACTAATCGTTCCCAACGCTATCTGATTAAAAGTTCTCCTGGTCTTCCCTCTCAGTTTTGAGATTCTTCCAGAACCCCTGCCGATCCCCCGCAATCTCATTCTTTCTACATATGGGTTCTCAATCTGTTCCTCCGCCTTCTCCACCTGGTCCCACAGGCGCATGACCACCTCCCCCTTGTCCACAGGCAAACTACCACCAAGAGGTGCATTCCCTGCTAGCCTATCAGCCTGTTCATTCCCCCGTACCCCTGCATGGCCAGGGCAAAATATCCATACAATTCTCACAATCTGTGACCTCTGAAGCGACGAGAGCCATTCCACACGAAACATCTCTTTCTCCACCTTACTAAGCATACTCTTTGAATCTGTAATGAATACAACGTGTGTTGCAGTGGTCTCATCACCGGAATGCCGCAGTTACTGCCTCCACCTCCATTCTCATGCTGGAGGTCGTAGTCTCATATGCCAGACTCTCCTTTTTCAAGACTCGTCCATTAGCCTTTGCAATTAAGCCCCAACCACTACGTCTGTTTCTCACCACTGACCCATCGGTGTAGATGACTATGTCACCTTAATGTGTGTTGCTCTGGATCAGCTGTTGCACTTCAAACTCAGTGTGGCCCGCTGCCCATTTTCTGCACTTACGATCCAGTGTTATTATTACATTGTGCCAGTCCGTCATGTCCACCGGACCCCCAACCCACTCTCTTTCACGACCGATGGTCTCTAGATCACACACCTGACGCATAGAAAGTTCCGCCTGTGCCACCCAGGGCCCGCCTCGTCCCAGTCTACGACCCCTGACCATATCCACCGCCGCATGCAGCGGGTGGTCCCCATCTGCGGTAACTCCCAGGCACCATTTGGCCCGAAGGACCCTATGCCTATCCGTCATTGTTGGTAGTGCCAGGATATGCCTCATGCATACAATTGGTGTGTCCTCTGTGCACCCCAGGATCAACCGCATGGCAGCATTCTGTATCGAATGTCGAACATAATGCTCGTGCTATTAATCCAACTTAGCTAATATGTAAAGAAACAGAGAAACAAACATGTGCAAATAACAAATGAGGAACATTGAAACGGAGAATAAAAGAAAGAGGGGATGGAAGAGAAATAAATGAAGAGGATGGATAAATTAGGTGAACGAGGAAGACAAAAAAAAAAAAATAAACAAAAGGAGAATGTGGGAATTCTAAAAGTAAAGACAATAAGAAAAAAAGAAATGAAACACATTTTATAAGCACTTAAAGCTGGTCGCTTTGTTTAATTCCTTTCACATTTCTTCTTTTCCAAACTTTATAATACGACACGGGAGTACATAAAAGGGTATCCCCTGAGTCTCCGGATGTTCAGAGCATGACACCATGATCAGGGAAGCCATCTAGAGAGCGAAGATGAAGAAGGAATATCTTCGCGTGATATAACTGGATCTGGCTAACGTGTACGGGATAATGCTCTACCAGATGTTGTGGCAGACCGTCCTCATCTACCACGTGCCCGAGGAGATCACAACGATATTCATGCAGTACTTCTGGGACTTCTCTCTCTCCGCTTCTCAACCTCGACGTTTACGACTAGATGGATGACTTGCTGGTGGGTATTGCGATGGGATGTACGATTTCGCCGATATTATTTGTCATGGCTATCAAGGTGATCTGGGTGGAGCATTCAGCTACGCACTTGGCCCGAGACTCAGCGAGGAGTGCAAAATGTCGCCGTTCGAAGGTCGCCTTTATGGACGACACGACAATCCTGACACCAGAGGGGTTCTATGCGAGCAGCGTGCTCATCAGACTAGATGAATTGACTGGTTGGTGCACGGTTAGTTTCAAGCCCAAGAAATCGAGAAGCCTGCCGATCATTGAAGGTAATGTGATCATGAAGCCCACAACCAAGTAGTCAAGAGGAAGAGTTGGCTTCCTGGGGGCGGTGGGGGGGGGGAATGGAGCGTGAGTTCGGCTCCTTGAGCCGTAAACGGGGTGCGACGAAAGCAATATGGCAGCAACGTGCACTGGTCCATAGCGAACCTTCGATGCTGAGACGACAACAGAGGCGAACTGTCGAAAAAGAAGAAGAAGAAGAAGCTGGTTTATCAAGGCCGAAGGAGCTAGAATATTTGTGAGGGTACGAAGCAACGGGTGCACGGCGTTATTTTCCCCGAGTGCAGGGTAGCTTGGGAACAGACACAATGCGCATGTGTAGGAGAAGTGGAAATACAAATGAAACGTAACGAAACTTGGTACGAAATGACAACAGGAGAAAGACACCTGGAGTTATAATAAGGATGGGTCCTCCCCTTGAGGCTGCCTTGAAGGTAAAGAGCATAAACATTCGAGGAAGGGGGACTACTTCCGATGATCTGAAGCCTTCTGTCTCAGCATTCTTGCTCCGCTGTGGAGTTTTTATCATCGCCGTAGAAATATCCCGAAATAAAATAAAATTGGAAACAAATATGCAACAAAAATATACTTTCATTTCTTCAAGCATTTGAACAGTAAAAATAAAGGATATTTTGAGAGCCTCAATTTCCAATCAGCTCATGTTCCACATCGTCTATACACGGCCAGTTCAATGATTTTAAACTCTTAAGATCCCATTTTTTAAAAAAAATATTTGTTTCACATCTTTTGAAATATTTGCTTCAGATTATTGATCGCTCGGAGTGTCTTTGTCGGTCGTTCAGAAAGCAATGGCAAATTACTGAACGTAAAATTGCCCAGGAAAATCACAAACAGGCGTCTTGTAATATCTGCCATAGGCTTATATACAGTAATTTCCCCTTTGCAAGCCCCGTTAATTTGATATATAATACAACATGCCCACTATAACATCTTGTAAGTCATAACCGTGACAGACGTCATATTCTCATTTCATTCCATTAACTTTTGTTTGCTCCAAACCTACATTTTGTTTTGCGCTGAATCTGTTAATTTGTATATCCAGGGCTGTGACGGATAACCGAATTTACGATTAACAGTATTTTTTAATACATATCTAGGGTAATGCGATTTCACTGCGGGATGGGACGAAAATGAAAATAACACGCTTTAAAAGTGAATAATAGGCCTACATAGATATTGCAATTAATAAAAAAAAACAAAAAAACATACGATCAATATAAACTTCAATATATGAGTAGTAACGTACATAAATGTATTTAATACTATAAACCTACGTTACTTTAAAATAATCTGTCGTCTCCTTCTGTGTCTTTGAGGCTCGAGTTATCCGCGCGGCCATGTTCCGTATCTTACACAGAAGTAGGAGCTGTGGTGCATTTCCCTCCTCTTGCATTTCAAATCTGTCGACGCACTTTGATAACATTGTTTCTACTTCTGAGTGGCTAGTTGTTGGTTTTTGATTAGGAACTGATCGTTCATCTTCATCAATTTCTTCTTCTTCAAAGATAGTCACACTAGAAACAATTTCATCATCGTTCAAAATTTCAAAACCTCCATCCATTTCGTCACATTCCAATCAATCTGTTACTTCTTTTGGCGTAATGCATTCACTCTTTAGTTTGTTGATACTCATGCATCCCCCCCCCCTCTCTCTCTCTCTCTCGCTCTCTCTCTCTCTCTCACACACGCACGCACACACACGCACTCACGCACACACACACACACACACACACACACACACACGCACACATGTTTTTCTGTCATGTAATTGTGTCAGTTTGTGTTTGTTGTTCTGTGCTGACGAAGGCTTTGGCCGCAACGTCCATTTGGTTACTTGTGATTATGTTCTAGTAAAGCTTACCGTTTATTTCTCGTGTTTTGGTGATTCATTCATTGTCAAGACATGAGAGTATACGGACGGGGGAATCAGACTCGTTAGTAACTTTTACCGGGAACAACTAGTGACGAATAGATACAGAAGTAATTACTTATCTTCGATAGAGATAACAAGAGGTGTACGACAGGTATGCGTGTTTACTGCAAGCGACTTCAACATATTCACAGAAAGAATTTGTAAATAAGTTAAATTGCCTGAACTTAACATTAATGGAAGAATCGTTCCGTTTCCTAGGTATGCTGAAGATATATTGTTACTAGCAGAAAGCGAGTAAGAGTTACAAAAACTAGTGGAACTAGCAAACAAGCATAGTGCAGAATGTGGATTAAATAAAAAAAAACTATCATAATTCGCAAGAATTGGAAAGGTGAGACCATCAATGAACATCAAAGCAATCAGGGAGATACTAGAACAAGTAACAAGTGTCTCCTATTTTGGAATGTAATAACAGATGATGACAGAAGTGAGACAGATATCAAAAAGAGAAAAGGAATGACCATAAACGTTTTCAACAACATGACACCAGTAGTAATATCTAGAGACAACAAATTATTAAAAATGGCAATTGTAAAATGTTATTATACTCAACAATGCTATATGGCGTGGAAGCCTGGGCAATGAACAAGCAATTAGAAAGTCAAAAAGAGGCCCTGGAGATGTGGATATACAGAAGAATATGTTGTATTTCACGGAAACAAACACAATCTAATACAGAGGTTCTAGAAAAACTGGGAATGAAAAGAGAGTTGATGAAAGAAATAAAAAGAGGCAAGTGAAATATTTCGGCCACGTTAAAAGTATTGAACACAGTATTGGTGGCGGATAATGCAACAGACCTACAACAATTGTTGGACATTGTAGTAACAGAGAGTGCAAAGAAAGGACTCTCCTTGAATATCAAGATGTGACATAGTAATAGAAGGGAAAATCCTTAACCAAGTGGATAATTTTAAATACCTAGGGACATTTATAACATCAGATGTAAGATGTACAACAGAGATTAAGAGCAGAATAGGGCAAGCAAAAGCCGCATTTCAGAAAATGAAGTGTATCTTTGTGCAATAAGTCACCATTAATGAATGCAAGAAAGAGAGCGGTGAGATGCTATATAGAACCCGTTTTGCTGTATGGCAGCGAATATTGGAATGTAAATTAACAAATTAGGAAGAACATAGAAGCAACAGTGATGTGGATTTTGAGACGAATGTTAGGAATTCCGTGGACTGCCAGAGTGACTAACAACGACTGTCTGAAAGAGGCTAATGAAACTAGAACACTCATCATCCATAGCACAAAGCCTGGGCTAAAATATAGAGATCATGTGTTGCCCATGCAGCATGATCCCTCTCTCGGCCTGCCTAGTTCACTCCAGAGGAAAGGTAACACCCCTACATCTGGAACAAGACAAGCTGCAGAAGCTGCCGGATCAGCAAAGCAATGCTCTAACTGTCCGCCTGTCGGAGCTTCGATCCTAGACCAGTCGCCAACCAAGGCTTAGGGCCTGGTCTGCCCTGCCATGACAATTTCGTCTTTAGCTTGCATTTCCTCGCACCAGGGTAAGGCTTGTACCCTCCCAATTGCGCTCTTCCGCCCGAAGCCGTTGGCACAATGTGGGGTGTCGGGTTTGGTAAGCGCCGCCCAACGTTCGGCGCTAACAGAAACCAGGTAGTACCGTCTACTGTTATACGGTAGCTCAGTCATATCTGACTAAGACCTGACTATATACACTATATACAACAATAAGATAGAGACAAACAGCTTTCTTTGGTCATGTGATGAAAAGAGAGACATTGGAGAACATCGTGACAACTGGAAAGATCGAGGGGAAGAGAGGCAGAGACAGACCAAGATAAATGATGCTGGATGGATTGAGACGGTGGCACGGAGGAATATCATCAGCAGAGTTGATCCAGAACACCAAAGACTAAGATCTGTGGAGAGCCATGAACGCTTACGCCAACGGGCAGGGCACTTGATGATGATGATGGCGTGAAAAGACAAACCAATCCTATAAAAACCATACTGGAAGGTAGGGTTGAAGACAAGCTAGCAAGCTGTAGACAACGATACAAGTGGGAAGATAACATCAAGAGATGGATGAACATCACTTTGACAGAATGTACAATCAAGACGAGAAACAGCCAGCCGTTTTTGTGTGACGGCACCTGATTGAATACGTGTCATATTTCTAAACCTGAAAACTTATTAATCTCTCGGGAAAATTAACCCGGACAACAAACACCTGAAGGAGTCGGATGTGTCGGCTGAAAGGTGCAAATATCGCAATTCTGCGGTAAACAGGCACTACGCATTTATAATAAACATTTAGGACGAACGAAGAAGAAGTAGAAAAAGAAGAAGTAAGAGGAGAAGGAGAGGAAGAAGAAGAAGGAGAAGAAGAAGAAGTTAACCTGACACTGCAACAACAAATTTGAAACACATGTATCATACATCCGTTGGCCTCGTCTGTAAATTACAGACATCAGTTGAAACTGACAGGATACCCTGTAGGTAGCGATTATCACCGTAGTTTTTAAGAAAGCTTCAGAGCGGAAAACCCATAGAAAGTTAAGATAATGGAGTCATTTGTAACAATTTGTCTCGAGAAATTGCTGGTTATACGTGATCTCTGACCCCAGCACAAGATGGAGAGATTGTTATTCGAAACTGCTATTTCCTACCTAAGGGAAAATACACATTTTTGGAAATAGAAAATGGAAGATTTTGTGCGTTTGCTTTCTATTTTGAATTTAACCTGATCATCGGGTTATGTGTCCGACTCCTTTATGTTTACACACGATCTTGCGTTGGCTTTTATAAAATGGTATGAATGCCGTTCGTTAAGAAAGCAATGGCAAAATACTGAACGTAAACTTGTCAAGAAATAAAAAAAATGCTGGGGTTGACTGCGATGTGCTGTACAGGATATGCAACTAACTTTTTACATTTACAACTGTGGCGGGAATGTCAATGCGAGCAACAGGCACGTGGTTTCTCGAAGATATTCTCCGTTTTCAAGGCATCCAATCCACACAGTACCTGTGGATAGTTCTGCACGGCTGAATGGATAAGAGCTTTGTGGTTAAGCTCATCCTCAGGAGGTACTCGTGCTGTCTCAGTTTGAATCTGCTCTCAAGTGGCAGCACAGTGGGTCCTGCCAGCTGTTTCACCAGCTTCAGTTTTTCAGGGGAAGCATCTCCTTGCGTGATGGAAGACAACCAACATGGTCTTGTTCTCCTTCAGTCGCTGAACTTTCTGCTGGAGTAACTCAACTAAAATGTTACGTCTGCGGTAATCAACCGAGAAGCCAATAATGCATGAGACTTTTTTGTTGATAACTGCAGCCTTGAACTCAACCAAAGTAAATCCACGCCCAAACCTGATTTTAGTGTTGTATTTAACCGTGCCCTGAAGAAGTAAATACCTGGGTGGCTTGGCCACGTGGCATGGTCGAGACAGAAACACAGAGTTGATCCACGACTCTGGTGATCGAGTGAGATGGCAAAACATGACCGCCCACGCGTGGCATGGCACATGATTCATTCAATCGGTAGCATGTCCTTTGTAGAACCTCGCTCCCATAACAACCTTCCGGAAAACCTCTCGATCATAAACAAGATGTCCCGAGTCCGATATACCCATCTGGAGATCATCCGCCACATCCTGCACCAATCTTCTCTTTGGCCTTCCTCTTCCTCTCTTCCCAGGCAAATGCCCCTCCATGATTGTTCTCTCCAAACTTTCGTGACGTTTCAAGTGACCAAAATATTTCAATTTTCTTTGTTTTATGTCTTTAATAATCTTCAGTATTCAGCTCCTGAAGTATGGATGCATTTGTTCTTTTTTTTTACCCAAAATATTCTTAGAACTCGTCTATAACATTTATATTCAAAGGCATTTATGCGCTGTTCAGCTTGTTTAGTAAGTGTCCAGGTCTCACAGGCGTATGTTGCAATGGGAAAGATGCATGCCCTTAAAAATCTAATTTTTGTATTTCTGTCTGTCCCATTCCATAATTTATTCAATTGTTTTAGTCTTTGAAGAGCAATTGAATGGATGGATGGATTTAAACGTAGGACATCCAAGACGGGTCTCAGAAGACCAACTATTGGTCTCGGTGCGATTGCAGCGGCTTTGGGTGCACGAGTTGCATGTTTCCGCTTCTTTCTATTGGGCTGTTTGAACCAAGTGTTGACCGTACGCTGATGCAGTGTGTGGTCGGATGTTCACATGCATATGTTCACAGACGACGGTGATGACAGTCACTACACGCTCTCTCACGAGTGTTAGCCTTTGTGCTTCTTCAGCTCAGCACTCTCTCACTGCTCAAAACATGTTGACCTTGACCGTTCACTGCTCACAAACTGTTGACCTTTTCCGCTCCCTTATCTTTCGCCCGCTCATCGTTTAATTGATTTCGTGCTTTGTCCTTTATTTATTGTCGTAATGTCGACTTTTGCAGCAAAGAAATAGAGGACGCGATTCGCAAACCGCGTTCTAACTCAGCTGCAGGCGATTTGGAAACAGAACGCCTTGTGTTGATGGTTAACAATGGTTTGAGCGTCGATCTTTCAGAAAGGGATTTTAAACTACTGAACGTAAACTTTCCTAGTAAATCACATAGTCAAAAATCTTGGGCTGCATGAGACGTCCTGCAAAGGATATGCAATTAACTTAATTGCCGTAGTGAACTCTGCGGTGCATGTCCTACCTGTAGACTTTCGTTCTTGAGCTTCCTTGTGTATGTCGTCTCTCGAAGTCACCTTCATCTTCCACAAGAGACTTGATGTTCTCCCCGGTCAAAGCACCCGACGCACTACTTGTAAAGACTCTCCTTCCCTGGAATCCCTTATTTTAAAGTAATTAGTACTGCGATTCGTTCCCGATCATCACGGATTAGAGGCGGACATACCACGTCTGTGCCACTCCACCTCTTGTAATCTGAAAGAGAGCTTGGGTAAGAAGAACACAGCAGAAGAGACGTGCTCCATCTGTTGTAGACAGACCACAGATACCACACACGAGTTACCACCCATGTTTGTCTCGCTAATTGAACTAATCGTTCGCTTTCTTCCAACAACCGAAACCCAAACCGTGTGAAACAATTGGGCGCGATAAAGTTCAGATATACGTTAGCTGCTGTGTATTTCATGTTAATCCAGCTGCTCAATCGCACACACTGGCGGACCGTCCTGGTGGTCCAGTGTTCAAATGCCCCGGAGGAGGTATTTAATCGTGACGGTAGCTCCCGGGATCGACTCAGTCTGTCACTTTTCCTGGGCTATAAGGGTTAGTGCCACAGTTAAGAGCAGCCACTGACTGCCGTTTGTTGAAGAAAATATTCGCCTGGCAGCACATTCCAGCCGGTCTCCCTGGCCTAGAGGTTAACGTCTTTCTCCGTAATCCCGTATATTCTCGTGAGTAACGTAACCTGCGCGAGAATCAATAGCGGTTCTCGCCGCGTTGGTAACTTACGGGGTACGTGAGCCGGTCGCTCAAACATTGGCACCTTGCCATCTTGACAGACGATAGTTTGTGCTTTAAAAAGGCATAATAACTTTTACCTATGGCGGTAGCGAATGTGACTGATAAGGTCAATTTGCGCTGTAAATGTCCGTTCACAGTGGGTACATGTGAACACGTGGTCATTTCCACCATCATGCACCATCTTACGTCTCACACGCTCGGTGTGTGACTTATCTGCAATAATTTTCTTCTTTGTCTTTATTCCATTTCTGATGTTTGCCCTCCATGCAACACGTTCAGCGGCGACTTGCTCCCAATGTGCATTATCAAAGCCTGTATCAATCATGTCCCGCTTACACACATCTTTGTATCGTAGTAGAGGCCGACCCTGAGATCTCTTAACCATCTGTAATTCACCAAAAAAGGTGTCCTTTGGTATTCTACCATCATCCATCCTCCTAAGATGTCCTATCCATCTAAGTCTACGAAGACTGAGCATGGAATAAACCGTCATACAACCTGATCTTTCCAATACTTCAGTATTTGTGATTTTGTCTTGCAACTTAATACAAAGAATTCTTCGCAGACATCGCATATGAAAGCTGTTTAAACGTTTCTCTTGGTGTGAGTAAGTTGTCCAGGTTTCACTGCCATAAAGAAGAGTACTAAGGACACAGGCTTGATAGACAAGAACTTTTGTTTTGGCAGTAAGCTTCCTGTTCTCCCACACTCTTTTTCTTAACCTGTTCATTGTTGTTGCTGCCTTACCAATCCGGATGATTTCCTGATCTAGGGATAATTTGCTATTTACAACTGATCCTAGATATGTAAAATTGTCTACCATCTCTAGTTCGGCGTCGTCAATAAAGATTGATGGTACCCCATGTGCACCTTGTGACATAATCTGTGTCTTCTTTTTTGCTAATTGTTAAACCAAATTCAGAACAAGCATTGGAGAATGCAGATAGTAGACATTGCAATTCTTCCTCAGAGTGGGTCGTAACTGCAGCATCATCTGCAAAAAGGAACTCTCTTATCAGTACCGTCCTAATTTTGGTCTTGGCCTTCAATCTCTGAGCATTGTAGAGGCCGCCATCTGAGCGTGAGTGAATGTATATACCACCATCCTGATCACGAAAGGCATAATTCAGTAGAAGTGAAAAGTATATTCCAAAGAGGGTGGGAGCTAGTACACAACCTTGCTTAACTCCACTCTTGATGTCAAACTCTTCAGAAGTTGCACCATCAAACTTGATTATACCCTTCATGCCTGTGTGGAACGATTCCACAATGGACAGAAAAGTTGGTGGGCAGCCACTCTTCTTTAGTGCCTTGAACAGACCCTCACGACTGACCAAATAAAATGCCTTTGTGAGGTCGATGAAGGCAATAAACAGTGGTTGATACTGTTCACGGCATTTTTCTTGCATTTGTCGCAATGAGAATATCATATCAATGGTAGACCGGTTCTGTCGAAAGCCACACTGTGATTCGGGGTAGACTTGATCTCCTAGGACTTGAAGTCTGCGCAGAACAATTCTGGCAAATACTTTTCCAACAATACACAGAAGTGAGATACCCCTATAGTTATTGCAGTCGCTCCGATCGCCCTTGTTCTTGTACAGTGTTATGATGCTTGAATCTTTGAAATCCTGTGGGACTTGTCCTTCTCGCCAGCATAGCTCTATTAGCTGGTGGATCTGTAGAGTGAGTGTGTCTTGCCCACTCCCGATAACTTCTATTGGAATCCCATCCTTACCTGGAGCCTTGCCAGATGTAAGTTCATTTATAGCACACTTAACTTCTGTTATGGTGGGAAGTGTGTCCAGGTGGTCAAGAGTTGGTGGAGCCTCTATGGCGTTGAGGGCATCATCCGCTAGTTTGGTCTCACTTGAGTAAAGCTCTAAATAGTGCTCTACCAATCTGTCCATCTGCTATTTCTTATCAGTGATGATTTCTCCAGTCAAGGTTTTCAATGGTGCACTTCTTTTGTTCACTGACCCACAGGCTTTCTTTATTGCTTCATACATGCTTCTTATGTTTCCCTTATCACTTGCGATTTGAATGGACTCACATAACTTGATCGAATAATCATTTGCACACTGCCTGGCAGCCTTTTGCACATCCTTCCTAGATTGCCTTAGCTCACTCAGATTGTTACGCGTTGGTCTTTCCTGGTTTCTTAAGAGAGCTATCTTTTTCTTATCAATCTAGGGCTGCAGAGTCTCGCTGTTTGCCGCAAACCAGTACTGAAACTGAAAGCACTTTTCATGATCGTGGGTTTTAATAATATTAATCCTGGGGCTAGATTTGTGTTTAGCTATGTAGATTCTCTTTGGTCTCAGTCTAACCCTTGCAACAACAAAAGAATGATCCGTATCACAGTCAGCACTGTGGTAACTTCGAGTCAATGATATATGGTTCAGATGTTGTCTCCGTGTGATGATGAAGTCCAGCTGGTGCCAATGGCCTGATCTTGGATGTTTCCATGTGACCTTATGCATCTCATTTGTTGTAAAAAAGGAGTTTGTAATACATAGGTCATTACTGGTGCAATGCTCCAGCAGCCTTTGCCCATTTTCATTCACGCGACCGATGTTGTATTTTCCAAGGCACACTGGCCATGAACTCGAGTCCTTGCCCACACGAGCATTGAAATCACCGAGCATATAAATGTAGTCGGATTTTGGAACTGACTTGATCACGGAGTCTAACTCATCATAGAACGAACCTTCACATCATCAGAGGAATCGAGTGTCGGTGCATATGCAGTAACAATGGTGGCAAAACCACAAAAGGTCGCCAAGCGCAGGAATAATAGTCTTTCATTTCCTCCTTCTGGAATTTCAATCATTTCCAGTAGCGAATTCTTCACTGCAAAGTCCACACCGTGTTGCATTTTTTTCTGCCTGCCCTCTATCCTTCCAAAAAAAAAGGTGTAATTGTTTTCCCTGAGTGACCCTTCCTCAGCGAGGCGAGTCTCCTGCAGGCCAGCAATATCAATGTTAAGACGATTGAGTTCGGCATCAATCACAGCCGTTTTTCTCACATCGTCAATATTGGCCAAGTCAGTGGAAAATCCTGGACACATGGTTCTCACGTTCCAGGTTGCAAACCGTAGATTGAGGTTTCTATTTTTATTTTTATTTGTACCCGGTGCATTGGTTTTACAGCCTGCGATTCAGATTTTGTCCTAGCGCCAAGCACCCATTGAAGTAGGCAGGCTGTGGTGGATCATCACCCAATTGGCCGGAGGCTGCCCAGCTTGAGGCCGGCTGTAGCTGATCAGTGACACCTGTAGGTGTCTCCCACCGTGGCGCCCCATGTCTACGCCAATTGACAGGGACTCATAACCCGTAACAGTTGCCTCTCGCTTTGATTCCTAGACCGGTTAAGACCAGGGATGGAGTTATTGCCTCTCCATAGTACAAAACCTGGGCTAAAATATAGAGATCACGTGTTGCCCATGCAGCATGATCCCTCTCTCGGCCTGCCTAGTTCACTCCAGAGGAAAGGTAACACGCCTACATCTGGAACAAGACAAGCTGCAGAAGCTGCCGGATCAGCAATGCTCTAACTGTCCGCCTGTCGGAGCTTCGATCCTAGACCAGCCGCCAACCAAGGCTTAGGGCCTGGTCTGCCCTGCCATGACATTTTGTCTTTAGCTTGCATTTCCTCGGACCAGGGTAAGGCGTGTACCCTCCCAATTGCGCTCTTCCGTCCGAAGCCGTTGGAACAATGTGGGGTGTCGGGTTTAGTAAGCGCCGCCCAACGTTCGGCGCTAACAGAAAGCAGGTAGTACCGTCTACTTTTATACGGTAGCTCAGTCATATCTGACTAAGACCTGACACACAAAGTCGCTCAGAAAGCAATGGCAAACTACTGAGCGTAATCCTGCCTAGTACATCAACAGCAGCTGAAAAATGCTGATTTTGACTGCAACGTCCTATACATACCACATACCCCTAAGTTACCAACTCGGCGAGAACCGCTACCGATTCAGACAGAACAGGACACAATAGAATACGCAATCACATGTCTACAAAATTCACGATTGGTGAATCAGCCATGTGCACTTGTTCAATGGATCTGCAGACAGTTGATCACATACGCGAAGACTGCCCAAATACGACATATCTAGGCAATCCTTCTGTCCTAGAGAAACAACAGTGGAAGATAGACTCTATGGGCCAATGAGTGAACAGTTAAGATTATTCAAGAGACAGTATTGCAGAAAAAGACATATTTAAAACTAACGAAAGAAGAAAAAGAAAAGGAAATTAATATACGGTAGCGAATCAAGGACAGTGAGTAACCGAGCAAAAAGATCCACGTAAGTCATAAAAGTATGGCTTTAATAAAACTATGTAGAAACACAACTGTCTACGACAGTGAGCATTTGTACATGCTCTAGAAGAGTTCAGACAGCAGACAGGGTAACAAGGAGACACACAAGATGAAACAGGTCAACATAATTTTTGTGTCAGAGATAAATCGGTAAGTAACCATGACAGCCGGTTAGATTACTAGAGAATGGGAAAACTGGGAGACAGACACAATTCAATGTGTCTGATTTCGTGACATCTCAATATGTGAGGTAGGCGGACGCATCAAGTCTGGTGAAAACTTGAGGTCATTGAAATAGCATGGGAAATATGTTTATGGGTTTTGATAAGCACTGACAGAAGTGAAGGAAAGAAGTAGAGATTAGAGGACACAACAGATTGAAATTTCTCCTAAATCATCATCATAATCATCATCATGATTGTTGTCATCATCACCATATTTATTATGTAGCAGGCCCATTGCAGAACGTCGACCTCACCACGGACCGCCTGAAACATTCTCGATATTTTGTCAGTCTCTCTGCCTGAACCATGTTAATGCTTGCTGTTTATGTGGTTGTTTCGGGATTTGAAATTTAAATATTGAGCACAACCCACTACTGGCAACGCCGATTGCATTCTGGTATGAACCTAAGGCCTATCCACGTCAATATGGAAGCACTATACTCGAGTTTCGCCCTCATTTGAGCTCGTCAGTAGTGCATATCCCTGACCGGATCTGGAAACAGTCCCGGGTCACGCGTGTGAAGCGGGTGTGTAACCACGCGGCACACACTGGACACACCAAATTATCACAACAGAACATCACAACGCTAACCATCGTAGGCTATGCTCAAGATTGCCCAATCGCCGCGACCGACGTCCGTCAATCGATGGGACCCGAACGATCAGGACTTCTCACTGGCAAGGAACACCAGGCCTCCTAAATCCAGTGAGCAATAATCAATTGATTATGTGGTTGTTTCGGGATTTGAAATTTAAATATTGAGCACAACCCACTACTGGCAACGCCGATCGCATTCTGGTATGAACCTAAGGCCTATCCACGTCAATATGGAAGCACTATACTCGAGTTTCGCCCTCATTTGAGCTCGTCAGTAGTGCATATCCCTGACCGGATCCGGAAACAGTCCCGGGTCACGCGTGTGAAGCGGGTGTGTAACCACGCGGCACACACTGGACACATCAAATTATCACAACAGAACATCACAACGCTACCCATCGTAGGCTTTGCTCAAGATTGCCCAATCGCCGCGACCGACGTCCGTCAATCGATGGGACCCGAACGATCAGGACTTCTCACTGGCAAGGAACACCAGGCTTTCTAAATCCAGTGAGCAATAATCAATTGATTATGTGGTTGTTTCGGGATTTGAAATTTAAATATTGAGCACAACCCACTACTGGCAACGCCGATCGCATTCTGGTATGAACCTAAGGCCTATCCACGTCAATATGGAAGCACTATACTCGAGTTTCGCCCTCATTTGAGCTCGTCAGTAGTGCATATCCCTGACCGGATCCGGAAACAGTCCCGGGTGCGTTCATCGTACTCACTGAGGCCTTTCACAGAGACTGATCCTGGCACTTAAGCCCGGAGATCAGATACATTTATGATACCACTACCGACCCTTTGATCTGCAAAACCACACTTTAAACGGAGCGGCTGCAAAGAACCAGGAATCTGGATTAGTGACATGGACTTAGGACATTGCATTCCGCATGACGGGACGTTACAAGGGATGGCAGTAGATGTAACTACAGGCGTGTTAGACTTCGGAAGTTATTCCTAGACTCGACGGTAATAGAGAGATATAGAGGGAGAAAAGGGCAGTGATCGCAGTAAAGCCGAAAGAGAGACACTGCCAGACTTTTCAGTATGACTGTGTATATGGGGGTGATAGACTGCATGTATTACTTAGGATTGTACTGGTGTAGTACTAGATAATACATATTCTTAATTATGTCTTCCAAGCTCTCAAACAGATCGCCAGCGTATAGATCCCAAGAACGAGGGACCACAAGGTATCGTCAGGACTGGACAGTATTCCAGAAAACCGGAGGGCTGTTCCTTCTTGATGGTAGGTGTATACTGGACCTAAGCAGAACCCTACTGGAATGGAGGCATCATCTCACACATAACCCGGCCACAGATGTAGACAGGATACAAGTAACCTTAGAGTTATGAACTTGTCATCAACACATATATGTGATTGTTCTATTGCATAAACCTCTATAGTTTCACTATCATAATCTTGATACCCATTATATGTTCAATGATATTGATAGTAAGTAAAGTGATTGTAGTTTGTTTTAAGCGCATAGTTATCCGTTATTTTCCAATTGTGCTTGCTTGTGTGTGTGTGTGTGTGTGTGTGTGTGTGTGTGTGTGTGTTGTGTACATTGGTGGGGGATTACTTACGTACCAGGTAGGGGAGATTTGTCAGTGGGAAATCACCTGCACTGTCTTGTAGTCCACTGGTAGACTTAAACCTAGACGTCTAACTTTCCCTTTCCCACTCCTCGTGGGGATATCAAAACCAGCT
Organism: Cepaea hortensis; assembly: GCA_963921405.1. Classification (NCBI taxonomy): domain Eukaryota; kingdom Metazoa; phylum Mollusca; class Gastropoda; order Stylommatophora; family Helicidae; genus Cepaea; species Cepaea hortensis. The sequence goes on along the minus strand of OY992889.1, from coordinate 91,286,641 downwards.
AATTTCACCTTTGTTTATCGAGTCATTTGCAGCTTGGATATTCAAGGGCTTAATCTTTATTTCAGACATAAAGATTTTGTCCCGAGTCAATTTCTGACAATTTGTGGTCTTGATCAGGGTTCTACAATTGTCACTTCTGACAATTTAGCGTTGCCCGCCAGTGATAGTACATAACTTGGCGGCACGGTACCCCCCGCCCCCCCCCCCCCCCCTTTCTGACAGCACGTTATGAGAAGAAATAAAATAGAGAACTTGATGACAACTGGCAAGATCAAGGAGAAAAGAAAAAGAGGAAGACAGAGCAGTAAATATCTGGATGGCTTGACTAAATGGCATGGTGGGGGAACGAACACAGAGCTGATCCCCGACTCTGGTGATCGCGTAAGATGGTGAAACATGACCGCCCACGCTTACCAGCACGACACATGATGATAATGTTATTAATGTTATATCTCCACCTTCGATCTTGCCGAACCCTGTCTCTTCCTCCGAGAAGCATGCCTTACGTTATTGTTATTCCTAAGCCACGTGATATGGTCGAAACAAGAATACAGAACTGATCCACGATTCTGGTGATCTAATGAGATGGCGATTCATGACCGCCCACGATTATTGGCATGGTACATGATGGATGGAAGCCAATGTAACGTTTAATGTGGCCAAGTGTTTACATTTCCAAGATATTATGATGTTCATGAACCAGTTTCTTCCATGTTCAGAGCTTGTTTTCCTTCTTCTCGGTCCTGGATATTTTAAAACTTGTCTGTAGCATTCGAGCTAAAAAAAACAAACCCATATGATCTTCTTTAGTGATTGCCACAGTCTCAAGATCCTCTGTCCTACACCGCAAATTACTATAGGCAGTAGATGATAGATGGCAGTGATTACAGATGTCAGTGATTACGACAGTCTCAAGACCCCCCCCCCCCCCCCCGCCCCCTTGCCTACACCGCAAGGTGCTATAGGCAGCAGATAACAGATGAAGTGATTACAGATGACAGTGATTACAGATAGCAGTGATTACAGATAGCAGTGATTACAGATGACAGTGATTACAGATATCAGTGATTACAGATGACAGTGATTACAGATGACAGTGATTACAGATGACAGTGATTACATATGGCAGTATTTACACATATCAGCGTTTACAACTCTCAAGACCCTCCTATCCTATACTGCAAGGTACATAAGCAGTAGATGACAGATGACAGTGATTACAGATGACAGTGATTACAGATGACAGTGATTACAGATAGCAGTAATTACAGATGACAGTGATTACAGATGACAGTGATTACAGATGACAGTGATTACAGATGACAGTGATTACATAAAAGGTCTATGATTCATATACGTTTGTTCATTATTATTATTGGTTTTAAAAATTGGTCAGAAGCAGTTTTCTGCTATAGGTCGGTGATGTGATAGTACCGTCACATTTTGTAGCACTAGAGCAGGGGGAAATAGGTGGTCAGTCTTTACACACTTTCACAAGTAACGAAGAGGTAAGCATGGCCGAATGGATAAGAACACGCGTTCTGACACATCCGGTGTGTTGATGCCGAGGTAGCGGGTTCAGCCCCTACACCGGTCAGTTGGACTAAAATGTTGACCTCTCGTCCTTGGCTTGGGTACGTTAGACCGGGATTTTTTTTTCACGTGGACTTCTAGTAATAAAATTTCCACTGGTCTCTGGGTAGTGAGATCGGAGGCCCGTGTGTATTGTTGCGTACGTAAAATAATCCCATTGGCAGTTGGAAATCGAAAAAGAGTAGCCTAATGGCTCTGCCCGGGCAAAATTTCGAGTTAAAAATCTACCCAAAGTATTTCAGAATCCTCGCCGGTGCTACGGAGTTCGTGCACTGAGCTGAGTTTCTCCAGACTCAGGTTTGAGTTGGGAGGAGAACGGAGCACTTATAGGTTACACCCGTGTGCCGTGATGTTGACCCATCGACTAAGCTAAACTAAACTAAACTAAACTAAACTAAACTAAACTAAACTTGGGTACGTTAATTACAAGTACTTCAGAAGTCGGAGTGGGTTTGCCTGATGGCGAGGGACACTGGTAATAGGGAAAGCTGATCCAAACGCAAAATCAGTCCCTTACACTTCCCAGTACGGGCAACTACTATTGGCATAAGCACACGTATGGATTACACCTTTTTTCGCATATCCTTTACAGGACATCGCTGTCAACATCAGCATCTTTCAGCTGTATGTTGATTTCTTGGCAAGATTACGCTCAGTAGTTTGCTATTGCTTTCTGAACGACCGGCTTACATACCCCGTAAGTTACCGCCTGGGAGAGAAGGGCTACCAATTCTTGCGCACGTCACGTTACTCACGAGAGTATACGGGATTACGGAGAAAGTCGTGTAACTCTATACCATGGAGACCGGCATAGAGCTAATTTAAAAAAAAAAAAATACAGATCGCATGACCTTCGAGAGCGTCTCAAGAATCTTGACCCAGAGAAGACCCCCTTATCCTTTCAAACCCCCAACCCTAGGCCCACATCCAAATAACTGACCATAAAACAGGCATGTTATTTTCTCAAAGCCGTTTTAACAGCCGTGCAGATTTTAAGCTTTCCGGGAGTTCGATTTTCCGTCTTGTAAAAGCTTTGTGTCTTTCCCCTTGTTTAACATGTCTTTTACGGTTGTGGAAAGCGTTTCTAATTTTAAAGGTTAATACGTTTTTTTAAAAATATTTTCCCTTGTTAAATGTGCTTTATTTTTTTACTTCTTTAAATGTGACTTTTACCTTGTTAAATGTGCCCTTTTCCTTGCTTATTGTGACTTTTCGCTTGTTTAATGTGACCTTTCCCTCGTTAAATGTGTCTTTTCCCTGGTTAAATGTGATTTACTCTTGTTAATGTGTATTTTCCCTTGTTAAATGTGTTTTTTCCCTTGTTTAATGTGACTTCAACGGTTGGGAAAGCATTTCTAATTTTGAAGGTTAGTACGGGCTTTTTATCTTTTCCCTTGTTGAATGTGCTTTATATTTTTACTTCTTTAATGTGACTTTTACCTTGTTAAATGTGCCATTTTCCTGGCTTATTGTGACTTTTCGCTTATTTAATGTGACCTTTCCCTGGTTAAATGTGTCTTGTCCCTGGTTAAATGTGTCTCTTCTCTTGTTAATGTATATTTTCCGTTATTAAATGTGTCTTTTCCCTTGTTTAATGTGTCTTCTCCCTTGTTTAATGTGTCTTCTTCCTTGTTTAAAATGTCTTTTAAATTTATGGAAAGGTTGTCTATTTGGAAAAGACACAAACTTTGTGATTTATCTTGTTTAATATGTCTTTTACCTGTGTTGGTAGCTTTTATCATTCTGACAGTTAGCAGGAGCTTTGTGCTTTTCCCTTTATTAAATGTGTCTTTTCCCTTATTTAATGTGTCTTTTACCGCTGTGGGTACTTTTCTAATTATGAAAGTTAACACGAGGAGTGGCCTATTCGGGTTCATTTATTCGTTTTACAACTGTCGAAGGATTTTTAAAATGTCCAACAAGCACACAGGTCCTCCTAATGTTTCGCTCTAATGTCTCTTGTCTGAGAAGGTTAGACGTCCGATCCACTACCCCAGGATCAGCAGGGAATATGTAACCGGCTTTTTTTATTTTATAAAAATCCACAAAGTCATCACCAGGGATCGAACCGCGTCTACTCGCGCCAGAGACGGGTATCGTAACCTCTAAAACACAACTCTTCCAAATAAAGTAATTATGCCACATCATGTTATTTAACGCCGGGCTCGCTAGCGAAGTTGATACCGAACTGCGCCGGAAATGTCACTAGCACGATTGGACGCGGGTTCGACGCCTGGGCTCATCGCTTGCCAAAGTGAGAGAAAAAATGGCCACCTATTCATCCTTGCTTTCAGGCGTACAAAATGCGATGACGTCATCACATCACTGGCCCATCACAGGTAAATACTTCGGGATCATTTATTTAATATTTATTTGATATAGTTTTGATCGCAGGCAATGTAGCCTCATAAAGTGGATAGTCAGTATGGCTGACTGGCACCTAGCCGTCTTTGTAGACGATAGTTTGTGAAATAGAGTTATACCTCTCCATAACACAAAGACTGGTCTGAATTTAGAGACCATGCGTTGCCCATGCAGCATGATCACTCTTTCGGCCTGTCTAGTGTACTTCAGGGAAAGGTAACACCGTTACGTCTGGAACAAGACAAGCTGCTGAAGCTGCCGGATCAGCAAAGCAATGCTCTAACAGCCCGCCTGTCGGAACTTCCATTCTAGACCAGTTGCCGACCAAGGCTTAGAACCTGGTCTGCCCTGCCATGACATTTAGTCTTTAGGTTGCATTTCCTCGCACTCCTCTCGAAGCTGTTGGCTCGCTAGCGAGCCCGGCGTTAAATAACATGTGGGGTGTCGGTTTTGGTGAGCCTCGCCCAATATTCGGCGCTAACAGAAAGCTGGTAGTACCGTTTACTGTCAAACGGTCGCTCAGTCATATCTGACTAAGACCTGACACCAAAGATGCCAGTACAATCGTGTGAAAATGCAAACTTTCTGCCAAAGGACAACAATAAATTATACTTCCTGCTACAACACAAAGACATACCAAACTTTCTACTGCAGCACACATATATACCAATCTTTCTACTACAGCATAAAAATATACCAAACTTTCTACTACAGCAAAAAAATACCAAAATTTCTACTGCATTACACATATATACCAATCTTTCTACTACAGCAAAAAAAAAAAAAAAAAAAAACAACCACACTTTCTAGTGCAGTACAATGATATAGCAATCTTTCTGTTACGGTACATTGATATATCGATCTTTATGCTACCGCACAATGATAAACTAATCTTTCTCATACAGCACAATGATATAATAATCTTTTTGCTACAGCACAATAATATATCAATCTTTCTGTTATTGCACACTGATATACCAATATTTCTCCTACGGGACAATGATATGCCAATATTTCTACTACGGCACAATTATATGCCAATATTTCTACTACGACACAATGATATATTAAACTTACTGCTACGGCACAATGATATACTAATCTTTGGGCTACATCACATTTATATATTATCTTTCTGCTACAGCACAATGATATACCAATCTTTCTGTTATGGCACATTGATAATGATATACCAATCTTTCTGCTCGGTAGGGTAAAGACACCCGGAGTCATGGCCCGGACGAGCCCGTCCCTAGAGAAAATGAAGTAGCTAAAAGGGCCGAAACATTCAGGGAAGGGGGACTACTTATGACGATCAGAATCCCCCTGCCGTGTTTGCTGCACGGCGAAATTTTTATCACTTTATATTACAGCACAATAATGTATTTTATTTCCTGCTATAGCACAATAATATATCACACTTTCTACTACAGCACAAACATACATCACACTTTCTACTACAGCACAAACATACATCACACTTTCTACTACAGCACAAACATATATCACACTGTCAACTACAACACAAACATATATCACACTTTCTACTACAGCACAAACATATATCACACTTTCTACTACAGCACAAACATATATCACACTTTCTACTACATCACTGTCAGGTTCTCACATTTAAGGATGAATCTGGCTCGCTTCACCTAACATATGCGAGACATACACAGTCACAGAATGATTTGACTTGACACACGGTAACACTAAGTTCAACGTTTTATTTACACTTCACATGCAACACAATCTAATTCGGCATGTTGCCAGCACAATTTGAATACAATAATACACACAGTCAATGAATCAATACACTCACAGACTCAAACCACAGCCGCGCAGTCTTCCATCTTCTCACAAGAGATACTAGCAATCGACATTCAGGCACAGCAATAATACAAGCCTCTCTCAAACCACGTCTGTCCAGTCCGAATACCCAAGCCTCGTCTGCCGTATCTCGCTCTGAGCACTTGCCCTGTGGGATCGAGTCCAGCGGGAACGGCGTGTGTCACGCTTGACCGCTGACGGTTAGCCTTACTCACCAGCAAGCCTGTAGATAGGTAACTGGTATTTGCCTGGCGCTCGTAACGACGCCGCGGCACAACTATGAAGGGATTATGACACTCTCCCCGCCTTCCATCCACGAAAGGTATCACCTTTCATGTGAGCTCTTTGTAAATTTAGGGTTAATATTTTAACCCAGTCAGAATCTTCCCATTAGTTGTCATATGCATTGGCATAGGTTTAATTGAAATACGTAGGTATTGCAAGTTATATATATATATATATATATATATATATATATATATATATATATATATATATATATATATATATATATATATATATATATTAACTCATGTGGTGTCAAAAGGTAACACCTCCCAAGTACAATCCTCTCGATGGATAATCACGTCCGTTGCAATTATGACACAGTCAGACCGGAAGCACCAGCATTACATGCAACTACCTCGCAACCAAAATGTAAAAAAAAATTCAAATACGTCCGAAAACGTCAGGTTAGACTGCAAATCGTCCCAAAATGAGACGATTTCAACCTTACAGTCCTACTCAAATTTGGCAGGGACATCTCATGTTGGTCTACAACTTCGGCAATCTCTTCCATGCCCAGCTGATGTTATCTTGGAGTGTTGACAACCTGGCAACACAAAGGCTATTTTTATACATTACACATTACCACCTATTTCGATTTACTGCCATTTGGTGTAATATGTGACAACAATTAAATAAAAGGGAAATAATCTAAATATATGTTAAATACAATAAAATACATTTATTAATATATTTCTCAGCGTCATATCTGGATGCTTCTTTACAATAGGGAAATAAATGTCGCTACTGTGAACAAGTTGATCAAGATATGATTCTCAGATTACACTACTACAAAAATCATAATACACAATTCGCATATTTTAAATTCGTGTTTCCCAAATATTTTACATGCGTCATTAATTTTTGGGTTTTTGTGCATAGTCTGCTACACTTTTGTATAAATTTATAACTTTCCTGAAATACACACGCACAGCTGATGTAAACGAAAGTTCTTCACACACTTGTTCCGCAAGGATGTAACAATACTCGGAATGTCAAGTTGTTATAACTAGCTGGTGTGTTCGATGTTTCGTTGGAAACTTCTGGATTACAATGTTCTACAGTGGTTTAACTGTCACAGTTTGTTTCATTCACTCGTTCGTTTCTACGGATTAAAATGTCACTGGATAAGTCCGGTTTACAGTTACCACGGATAACTTAAATTGCTCACTCGATAACTTAAATTGTTCACTCGAGGTAAGTTATGAACGCATGTGACACTGTTCTTTGTTCGTAATATTTACAATTAATACTGTTCACTTTCTACCACATACTACGCACTTATACAACACAATTATCACAATATTTGTAAGATACTAGCACTATTTACAATGGGATCTGGTCCCTATCACATTCTTCACAGCTTTTCTGAAAAAAAAAACTTCATTACTGGCTGTGATGGTCGGAGTGTTCTGACACACTGTACTCAGACATAGTTGGCTACTGGGTATCATCGGGTCCACGGGACAAAAGATCGGCTAGTGTATTAAGCTTGCCGGGGATATGTCTCACTTCAAAGCTGTAGTCTTGGAACCAAAGAGACCATTGAGCTATCATGTGGTAAGTCGGTGCCCCTGAGGCAATAATCGTCAGTGGACTATTGTCGGTTTCCAAAGAAGAAAAATTTGGTAGTGCTCCTCTAACCGGATTACGCAATCTCTACGGAGCTCGTATCAGCTGTCAATCTGAAATTAATACCAAAATATGGATATTATAAGAATGGGATTCATAGAAAAATATGCTAATACTTTTGCAAATGCAGGTCTTAGGCATTCGCTGTGCACAATTTTGTTTCGTTAGTATGTTAGTAAAATAATCGGCCATTGTGGTACAATTTTGTATACTGTCTGTAATACTTTTGGCAGACATAGAATAGTTTGTATTTCTTTCTTTATTTATTGACCCGATGTTATTGTCAGTCGTCACATTTAAGGATGAATCTGGCTCGCTTCACCTAACATATGCGAGACATACACAGTCACAGAATGATTTGACTTGACACACGGTAACACTAAGTTCAACGTTTTATTTACACTTCACATGCAACACAATCTAATTCGGCATGTTGCCAGCACAATGTGAATACAATAATACACACAGTCAATGAATCAATACACTCACAGACTCAAACCACAGCCGCGCAGTCTTCCATCTTCTCACAAGAGATACTAGCAATCGACATTCAGGCACAGCAATAATACAAGCCTCTCTCAAACCACGTCTGTCCAGTCCGAATACCCAAGCCTCGTCTGCCGTTTCTCGCTCTGAGCACTTGCCCTGTTGGATCGAGTCCAGCGGGAACGGCGTGCGTCACGCTTGCACTTGCTTGACCGCTGACGGTTAGCCTTACTCACCAGCAAGCCTGTAGATAGGTAACTGGTATTTTCCTGGCGCTCGTAACGACACCGCGGCACAACTATGGGGGGATTATGACAATCACAAACATATATCTCACTTTCTTCTACAGCACAGACATATATCACACTTTCAACTCAGCACAATAATATATCACACTTTCTACTACAGCACAATAATATATCACAATTTCAACTACAACACAATAATATATCACACTTTCTACTACAGCACAATAATATATCACACTTTCTACTACAGCACAATAATATATCACACTTCCTACTACAGCACAATAATATATCACACTTTTTTACTACATCACAATAGTATATCACACTTCCTACCACAGCACAATAATATATCACACTTTTTTACTACATCACAATAGTATATCACACTTTCTACTACAGCACAAACATACATCACACTTTCTATTACAGGACAAATATATATCACACTTTCTACTACAGCACAATAATATATCACACTTTTTACTACAGCACCATAGTATATCACACTTTCTACTACAGCACAATAGTATATCACACTTTCTACTACAGCACAAACATACATCACACTTTCAATTACAGGACAAACATATATCACACTTTCTACCACAGCACAATAATATATCACACTTTCTACTACAGCACAAACATATATCACATTTTCTACTTCAGCACAATAATATATCACACTTTTTACTACAGCACAATAGTATATGACACTTTCTACTACAGCACAAACATACATCACACTTTGTATTACAGGACAAACATATATCACACTTTCTACTACAGCAAAATAATATATCACACGCTCGTGTGTTACCGGGGCCCATACGGGGGAGCAAAGAATAGTAACACTGTTGCCTACCATGCAAGTCGTAAGAGGCGACTAAGGAGGCTATGGTTCCGTCGCCCTGCTACTGAGTGAGTGCGTGGCGCGACACTGTGAGCTGTGAATTTCGCGTGGAATGTTTTTGCATCTGTCCGCGATTGTTTTTCGCGTGAACTGCATGTTTGGAACAATGACGGCCGGCAGTTGCTAGATTGACTGTTTTGACTTTTCGGTTCACGTGTGCATTTTTCAGGAGACCCAGGAGTCGTCGCTGCAGCTATGTAGTTTGTGCTTTGTGCGGCGCTTTCGGTGGGTCGCCCTGCAGAAAGAGACCGAACCATATGGGATAAAACCCCGGTCAATGAAGTCTTTCTGGTGACTGCTGTTTTCATTGACGATGAACTGTATTTTTCGTGGAGGACTTTTGTGTTGGCATTCTGGCGGCGGCATTATGCACAGTGCACCTGTGCGGGCTGTTGGCTTGCCGACACTCCTGTCTATTCCATTGTTCACATGGGGCAGTGAGGAGCATTTTGTGATATTCACTGGCACAGGAACGGAGCAATATGGGGACGACCCGTTGCCGTGAAGTTGGAACCGCGACTAACTAACTAACTAATATATCACACTTTCTACTACAGCACAAACATATATCACACTTTCTACTACAGCACAATAATGTATCACACTTTCTACTACAGCACAATATTATATCACACTTTCTAGTACAGCACAAACATATATCACACTTTCTACTACAACACAAACATACATCACACTTTCTACTACATCACAAACATACATCACACTTTCTACTACAGCACAAACATACATCACACTTTCTAGTACAGCACAAACATATATCACACTTTCTACTACAGGACACACATATATCACACTTTCTAGTACAGCACAAACATACATCACACTTTCTAGTACAGCACAAACATACATCACACTTTCTACTACAGGACAAACATACATCACACTTTCTAGTACAGCACAAACATACATCACACTTTCTGCTACAACACAAACATACATCACACTTTCTAGTACAGGACAAACATACATCACACTTTCTAGTACAGGACAAACATACATCACACTTTCTAGTACAGGACAAACATACATCACACTTTCTGCTACAACACAAACATACATCACACTTTCTAGTACAGGACAAACATACATCACACTTTCTAGTACAGGACAAACATACATCACACTTTCTAGTACAGGGCAAACATACATCACACTTTCTACTAAAGGACAAACATACATCACACTTTCTACTACAGGACAAACATACATCACACTTTCTAGTATAGCACAAACATACATCACACTTTCTAGTACAGCACAAACATACATCACACATTCTAGTACAGGACAAACATACATCACACTTTCTAGTACAGGACAAACATACATCACACTTTCTAGTACAGGGCAAACATACATCACACTTTCTACTAAAGGACAAACATACATCACACTTTCTACTACAGGACAAACATACATCACACTTTCTAGTATAGCACAAACATACATCACACTTTCTAGTACAGCACAAACATGCATCACACTTTCTACTACAGGACAAACATACATCACACTTTCTAGTATAGCACAAACATACATCACACTTTCTAGTACAGCACAAACATACATCACACTTTCTGCTACAACACAAACATACATCTCACTTTCTGCTACAACACAAACATATATCTCACTTTCTTCTACAACACAAACATATATCACACTTTCTACTACAACACAAACATATATCACACTTTCTACTACAACACAAACATACATCTCACTTTCTACTACTACACAAACATATATCTCACTTTCTACTACAACACAAACATATATCTCCCTTTCTACTACAACACAAACATATATCACACTTTCTACTACAACACAAACATATTTCACACTTTCTACTACAACACAAACATATATCTCACTTTCTACTACAACATGTAGCATGATGTCTTCAGACGTTCGCATCCCCAGTCCATTTACATTTCTCAATACTCAGTAGTTAACCACGTAAGCCGTCTTGATACCCTAACTAAAAATAGAATCGTAGATTCTAGATCGAGAGAGGGTAGATGAATGGTGGGGTCTCAATTTCATTGGATAACCCTTGGGCTGGTAACGCTCCTTAATACATAATTAGCCCGCCAGTCGAAGCCTTGATTCCATCCCGTAAGGACGTGTTCAAGATGCAGTGGTAAAATTTGCCCAAAAGCATTCTTTAGGATATGGTCATCTGCACTCCAGGTACCTAAATCATTTAATATGTTATGTGTAAACCTGTTGAAGTGAGAGAGAGACGAATGGCCGAGTATTTTCTTGAGAAAATGTAAAAAGAAGACAGGACTTCGGTACAGTGACTCTAAAACTGCCGCTCAAAACCTGTCATGTCTACCGCAGTGAAACATTCTTACCATGTCTATTGTCTGTCTGATTTGATGATTTGCATATGCTTATGACTGTAAACCACGCTCAATGCATATGGCAAAACCTTTGTGCATTCTGAACATTCGTTGAGTGCCTATCATGACCATTCTTAACCAAACTGTACATCGCTCTTGAGAGTTACATTTGGCAGCTTTGTTTCAGAATGTGTGATGCTATATACTGCATGTAATTTCTCCCTTATAATGGCTGAGAATGTTTGAGTGAATGAGATGATAATTATATAATTAACTTCTCATATTTGTAAAACTAAAGACACTTATTAAATCCATGTTTGCAGGACTGCATTGCACTGTAGAAATTAACCTAGTGTCTGTCAGATGAATACATGGGAAGGCTCATGCTATTTGTCAGGGAAAATTCATGTTTTCTTTCATTACATGTGAAGGCAATTCTAGTGCATGATTTCTGCCATACAATGCCTACTTCTTAGTGCTTAATCACACTGTCTGTTCTCATGGTACACCGGTCCCTGTGATCTACTCATTGTGAGAATTTACAAGATAATTGTGTGAAGCTGCCTCTGATTAGGAGTATGTGCCTATGACTTCACGGTTTTGGGGATGAACCTGGAGAAAGGATATCATCCCAAACCCCCAAATAAAATTGCACTTCATCATCAGTGAGAGGCGGGTGTTCGAATATCACACTCCTTTTCCCCCTCCCATTCCTCTCTGAATCTGTGATAGTACTGTATAACTGTGACAATGGTTCAATAGATGTAAAACACATGTTGTGCCTTTGTTTATTAACAGAGAATGAGGAAGATGGAGGAGGCCCTTATCAATTACCAGGACAACTCCAGGGAAGTCCTGAGCTCTAACTTCAACTCCAGCTGAAAAGTCAGACTCCAAAAAGACCAAAATGAACAACAGGTTGCAAAGATTCAGCCTGAATCCACTAATTCTGGCCTATACAGATGGCACTGAAGAAAAGTCTTTCTTAAAAGCCTAAGACAGGGATACTCTCCAATTTTGTAAAAGCTCCAGGCTATATCTTCAAGATAAATTCAAGAAGAAACCTTAAGAGGAGAGATCACCTGGTTTTCAGCATGTCACTACTGGCTAAGAGTGGACATTAAAGGTGCACTTGGAGCTGACCCTATCACAGCTTAATATTAATAATGGCTGAAAGCTGAAGGAGCAGAAGTTAATAAATAGAGCAAATTCACAAAATGGATTGGTGTTAAGTCGGTGTGGTGATTCAGTTCCATCAGAAATCTTAGGAGTGATAGACTGTGAAGAAAGACAGCTGGGACATATTGTTTCTTTTTAGATCTTCCTCCACTGGAAAAGCAAAAGAACAGTCTTGGGTGTCAACTTCATGAACAGTCAAATTTAGGTGAGATAGACAGAAAGAAGAATGCTAGGACATATTGTTTCTTTTTAGATCTTCCTCTACTGGAAAAGTAAAAGAACAGTCCTAAGTGTCAACTTCATGAACTCACCAGTGAAAAGATAGAGCTTTAAAATTTCTTTCAAGATTATGACAGCAGGGAATAGCCTGAATTGGAAAACCATCATGGGGAGAACTGTAACCTGAGCTGTCCAACACCATCATAGGTGCTAAAAGGATTAAACAGACCAGTGGAGCAGAACGTCCCTATGCTTGCCCCAATTTATGGTTTATCATGTGTTTCCCTCATTGACAATAGAAGAAATGATAGAAGCCTAAAGTGTTGTGGTGTAGGATATCTTGATGAAGTAGAGATGTGAAGGAGGAGAGTTTATTTAGATTGATGTTTCTGTGGGGATATTGAGTGATGTGTTTGGGTTTTCATAGATAATGTCACTATAATTTGCATATAAACTTATATTTGAGATGTAAATTGTTGGCAGAATATGAAGCCTGAGTCTTCACTTGACCTCATCAAACATTAATAAAAGATTAGTAGTAAGAGAACAGTTTTTGAGATACATGTCTCTGTGATTGTCTTGTACATTGTTGAGAAAGAAATGTCCAACTGGTGTCAAGCATCTTCATGGTGACTGTTACTCTACTGTTGTGGTTGGTTACAGAGATTGTGAAAGTCTGTGTGGTTGTTGTCAAGTATCTTCCATGATGTATGACTTGTCTAACCTGTTGGTGTGATCATTCTTTGTGAATGTTTGTCCAACTGTTGTCAAGATCTTCTCATGTTGATGTCTTGTTCAACCAGTGTAGAATACAGTCATTGTTGTTTATGTTCACTACAATGGTACAATTGTCAATGTGATCATTTGTCCAAGTGTCTTGTGTCACTTGAAATAAGTAATAAGATCAAAAATGAGGTTGGCGATCAGAGCACAGTCAGCTGGAAGATGAGAGAACTGCTTTCATTGGTTGCTGTGGCTAACTGCCAAGATCTCTCTATATATATATGGCCTAGAAGAGAAATCATCTATAAATAATTCTGTGTAGAACTTAACTTAGGTCTAATTTCTCACAGTGGGGGGTACTCGATGAGCCAAAATTCTGAATGGTTTCTCTACAAGGGTTATGCGAGAATAAATATCAATACCTCTAGACAACACTTGCTGTTACTAACCTGTATCTTTTATAGAGAGATATACTTTATAGAACTTCACTCAATGGAACTTCTGTAATTCTCTATAAACCCACAAAAAACCTCACATGTTGGGGCCTCATATCCGCGATTAAACCCCGGGAACACCCCTAAAGGTGATCACATGTTGTGGACCCGTATCCGCGACTGGACCCCGGGAATAACCTGCTAAAGGGGATCACATATTGTGGACTAATATAGGCAATTAGAACCCTGGGAACACCCTCAAGGTAATCACATATTGAGTGCTCTATGCACTAATTGAACCCTGGGAATACCTTTTATGGGATTCACATAACGAGGTCTGACGACTCGGGATGTAAACTATGGGTATACCTTGTCTGGGATTCCTGTGGGGAATATCTATGTTTGTATTAGAATCAGGGAGTAACCTCTCGCAAAATTAAACCTATTGCTTAGAGTTTTATGATGTGGGTAATGGATCTCGTCACATAAATGTGGACAAAAGGTCCAGATGTTTAAACCCACAAGTAAATCTCGGGTGGTGGTTGTTTCATCAATGGTGGTAATATTGCATGTATCACTGTTCACAAATGTCACATTGTACAATGTAGTTGAACAAAAATGTTAATTATCTTATGGGTCAACATGTTTGATATACCCATGATAATGTTGTGTTTCAAGATGGGCTGATGTAATAGACTGTCAATGATATTGTTTAATTTTGTGCATACTGTGTTCATTATGAGTATCAAAGGTACCTGAGATCCAGAAGACACAAATTATTTTTAAATAACATAGACAGCTAATTTCAGGATAAATTTGATTTTTCTTGAGATAAATTAAGACACTTGATCCAGGGAATTAATAGGGGGCCTACTCCATTTTCTAACTTATTGGCTAGCATGGGAGAAAGGGGAATTAGTGTATTTACATTTTAATATCACTGCATCACATCATATAGTGGGTACTCAGTTCCTCAGTCCCCATAACATGTTGGCAACACTGAGAGCAGAGAGTGTGAACCCTGATGGAAAACTTGGGCAACCATTAAGACACCTCACTGGCAATCTCTCTCAGTATAGTCAGTATTCGTACCGGCTAATGTCCAGTGTCAATTCGACGTTGGGTTTATTCTTCAGTTGTGTAATCTTGTCGGTAGCCATGATCAAGCTGCTGAGAAAGTGAGCACGATTGAAATCTCCAGGAGAAACATCCTTATCAACTCAGTCTCTTGCCATTCCTGAATTAATGGTATTATTCAGCGTACTTGATACGTAATGGACGAGATGAAGGGAAGATTCTACCTGATGTCATGGTCAGTCACTCATGACCCGACCACAGTCTGGTGTCTATAAGACATTAGTCTATTGTTCGATGGTGTGATCTCTGGTGTACTAGGATCCAAGTCACTAGGAGTGAACTCATTGAATCTCCAGGAAGGCCATCAAAATAACTGGACCCCTAGCCATTCATATGGAAGTGGAGAGCGTACGCAAAAGTATGTGTCTAGGAAACGATGGATAACCAACCTGATGTCATTGGCGTATCATACGACTAGGAGCATAACGTGGACAACTTGAAAAATTCCATGAAGAGATAAAACAGGATCCGTCTCCTACGTCTGCCGTCAATTCATCCTCAGTTTGAGAAAGCATTTTTGCCCGAAATGGTGGAGATTAAAGGAAGGACAAAGTTGGAAAAACTGATGTCCTTCTCCTTTTTCATTCTCAATGGGAAGATATTTCTGCCGGAGAAAATGGTAGGAATGTAGCTCGGTTCTAGACAAGAGCAAAGTCTGTGATGGAATGGACTAATAAGGATTA
This sequence comes from Cepaea hortensis, assembly GCA_963921405.1. Classification (NCBI taxonomy): domain Eukaryota; kingdom Metazoa; phylum Mollusca; class Gastropoda; order Stylommatophora; family Helicidae; genus Cepaea; species Cepaea hortensis. Next base: position 91,270,540 of record OY992889.1, on the reverse strand, counting down.
CTGTTTTTAAACAGTTAACTCTTATATGGTAGAGATCACTGCAACTCCAGCAGTTGACACTCTATACACAACGAAAGATCAGTTTCAAACAGCTGACTCCTTTCAAGATAAAGATCTCTGCAAGTTCAGCAGTCGACTCTTTATATAATAAGAACCATGCATTCCGCAGTGGAATCTTATATTATTACTGAGATGCGAGGTATATTCACAAGACCTGGCCAGTCCTATCCTCAAAGTCAGTAAAATTGGCTTCCAAAGTTCCAGTCAATATTGGTAACTAAGAAGCTAACCCACATAATCACACACCTTCAAAGGGCTGTGATAATGACGGACTTCTCTATGGCTGAGAAGAAACGCCTTATTCGCCAAAAGTAAACGTTTGCTCATGTGGGAGAGAAAGAACGGATACTCCAGCCACTCAAAAGCATTTAGCTCAAGCATGGCTGAAGACAACTAGTTGGAATTCTATATTGGTTGTAGTAGATGTCACAGTCTGGCTGCATCTACAAATTCAGTTGCTACGTTAGAAAATAGAGCAACTAAGGAGAGAAAATGCTGTCACTTCTCACAACAAATCAAAATAGAGGCCTAACGGAATGAGGAAATCTCAGCCAATAAGTGCACCTCTAAATCTATGGTAAGACTACAGAAATAAGTCAAGGAAATATAATGGGAAATTGCTACCATCTGCAAACACAAGAGGCTTATTGGAAAGGTAGACCCTGTGTCCAACGCTAACCAAATCTGCACTGGTAGATTTTAGTCTTAAGTTCTGCAGCGGCTGCTATACAGTTCACCCGGAAGTGATTGTTTTTGCTCCGGTGATGATCAAAAATTTTAACCCAGTTCCAAATGCCAAGATTACTGTTGGAGAAAGTGTTCAGTTAAATACACTCTCAGAGGATTATCATTCTCCAGAGGCGAAGGGAAGAATGAAGTTCTGATAAAGACAAATGAGTGAGAGACATATGGAATTATACCACTCTCATCAGACATATAGAAGTTGGTTTAATTGCAAAGCCATTACTTCTCATAATGAATCTCAATGGTACTCATGCTTTGAAAGTGTGTGACTCTGAGAGATCATTCATCATGGACAGGAAAAATAGCATGGAGATTGACTGTGGAGCATTGTCAGAAATGAGTTGGAGAGCAGTTCACTAAGTGTGGTCATAACTCTTCATACTTCCAGTGACTAAATGGAACTTCATGCAGGACTAACTTCATGGTCTTTGCAGATGCCACCAAATTCATGACTGATGGATGAATATTGGAGCAGATTTTTCAGGGAAAGAATCAATTGGTTCCATATGCACAGCTCTTGTTGGAGTAATGGGAGATGAGTAAATGATGACACCACTTAAAGGATCTGGGAACTGTGAACGCCTGACCTATCAGTCATTGTATCCATGACAGTTTTATGGGGAGGCTATGTAGCATGATGTCTTCAGACGTTCGCATCCCCAGTCCATTTACATTTCTCAATACTCAGTAGTTAACCACGTAAGCCGTCTTGATACCCTAACTAAAAATAGAATCGTAGATTCTAGATCGAGAGAGGGTAGATGAATGGTGGGGTCTCAATTTCATTGGACAACCCTTGGGCTGGTAACGCTCCTTAATACATAATTAGCCCGCCAGTCGAAGCCTTGATTCCATCCCGTAAGGACGTGTTCAAGATGCAGTGGTAAAATTTGCCCAAAAGCATTCTTTAGGATGTGGTCATCTGCTCTCCAGGTACCTAAATCATTTAATATGTTATGTGTAAACCTGATGAAGTGAGAGAGAGACGAATGGCCGAGTATTTTCTTGAGAAAATGTAAAAAGAAGACAGGACTTCGGTACAGTGACTCTAAAACTGCCGCTCAAAACCTGTCATGTCTACCGCAGTGAAACATTCTTACCATGTCTATTGTCTGTCTGATTTGATGATTTGCATATGCTTATGACTGTAAACCACGCTCAATGCATATGGCAAAACCTTTGTGCATTCTGAACATTCGTTGAGTGCCTATCATGACCATTCTTAACCAAACTGTACATCGCTCTTGAGAGTTACCTTTGGCAGCTTTGTTTCAGAATGTGTGATGCTATATACTGCATGTAATTTCTCCCTTATAATGGCTGAGAATGTTTGAGTGAATGAGATGATAATTATATAATTAACTTCTCATATTTGTAAAACTAAAGACACTTATTAAATCCATGTTTGCAGGACTGCATTGCACTGTAGAAATTAACCTAGTGTCTGTCAGATGAATACATGGGAAGGCTCATGCTATTTGTCAGGGAAAATTCATGTTTTCTTTCATTACATGTGAAGGCAATTCTAGTGCATGATTTCTGCCATACAATGCCTACTTCTTAGTGCTTAATCACACTGTCTGTTCTCATGGTACACCGGTCCCTGTGATCTACTCATTGTGAGAATTTACAAGATAATTGTGTGAAGCTGCCTCTGATTAGGAGTATGTGCCTATGACTTCACGGTTTTGGGGATGAACCTGGAGAAAGGATATCACCCCAAACCCCCAAATAAAATTGCACTTCATCATCAGTGAGAGGCGGGTGTTCGAATATCACACTCCTTTTCCCCCTCCCATTCCTCTCTGAATCTGTGATAGTACTGTATAACTGTGACAATGGTTCAATAGATGTAAAACACATGTTGTGCCTTTGTTTATTAACAGAGAATGAGGAAGATGGAGGAGACCCTTTTCAATTACCAGGACAACTCCATGGAAGTCCTGAGCTCTAACTTCAACTCCAGCTGAAAAGTCAGACTCCAAAAAGACCAAAATGAACAACAGGTTGCAAAGATTCAGCCTGAATCCACTAATTCTGGCCTATACAGATGGCACTGAAGAAAAGTCTTTCTTAAAAGCCTAAGACAGGGATACTCTCCAATTTTGTAAAAGCTCCAGGCTATATCTTCAAGATAAATTCAAGAAGAAACCTTAAGAGGAGAGATCACCTGGTTTTCAGCATGTCACTACTGGCTAAGAGTGGACATTAAAGGTGCACTTGGAGCTGACCCTATCACAGCTTAATATTAATAATGGCTGAAAGCTGAAGGAGCAGAAGTTAATAAATAGAGCAAATTCACAAAATGGATTGGTGTTAAGTCGGTGTGGTGATTCAGTTCCATCAGAAATCTTAGGAGTGATAGACTGTGAAGAAAGACAGCTGGGACATATTGTTTCTTTTTAGATCTTCCTCCACTGGAAAAGCAAAAGAACAGTCTTGGGTGTCAACTTCATGAACAGTCAAATTTAGGTGAGATAGACAGAAAGAAGAATGCTAGGACATATTGTTTCTTTTTAGATCTTCCTCTACTGGAAAAGTAAAAGAACAGTCCTAAGTGTCAACTTCATGAACTCACCAGTGAAAAGATAGAGCTTTAAAATTTCTTTCAAGATTATGACAGCAGGGAATAGCCTGAATTGGAAAACCATCATGGGGAGAACTGTAACCTGAGCTGTCCAACACCATCATAGGTGCTAAAAGGATTAAACAGACCAGTGGAGCAGAACGTCCCTATGCTTGCCCCAATTTATGGTTTATCATGTGTTTCCCTCATTGACAATAGAAGAAATGATAGAAGCCTAAAGTGTTGTGGTGTAGGATATCTCGATGAAGTAGCGATGTGAAGGAGGAGAGTTTATTTAGATTGATGTTTCTGTGGGGATATTGAGTGGTGTGTTTGGGTTTTCATAGATAATGTCACTATAATTTGCATATAAACTTATATTTGAGATGTAAATTGTTGGCAGAATATGAAGCCTGAGTCTTCACTTGACCTCATCAAACATTAATAAAAGATTAGTAGTAAGAGAACAGTTTTTGAGATACATGTCTCGGTGATTGTCTTGTACATTGTTGAGAAAGAAATGTCCAACTGGTGTCAAGCATCTTCATGGTGACTGTTACTCTACTGTTGTGGTTGGTTACAGAGATTGTGAAAGTCTGTGTGGTTGTTGTCAAGTATCTTCCATGATGTATGACTTGTCTAACCTGTTGGTGTGATCATTCTTTGTGAATGTTTGTCCAACTGTTGTCAAGATCTTCTCATGTTGATGTCTTGTTCAACCAGTGTAGAATACAGTCATTGTTGTTTATGTTCACTACAATGGTACAATTGTCAATGTGATCATTTGTCCAAGTGTCTTGTGTCACTTGAAATAAGTAATGAGATCAAAAATGAGGTTGGCGATCAGAGCACAGTCAGCTGGAAGATGAGAGAACTGCTTTCATTGGTTGCTGTGGCTAACTGCCAAGATCTCTCTCTATATATATGGCCTAGAAGAGAAATCATCTATAAATAATTCTGTGTAGAACTTAACTTAGGTCTAATTTCTCACAGTGGGGGGTACTCGATGAGCCAAAATTCTGAATGGTTTCTCTACAAGGGTTATGCGAGAATAAATATCAATACCTCTAGACGACACTTGCTGTTACTAACCTGTATCTTTTATAGAGAGATATACTTTATAGAACTTCACTCAATGGAACTTCTGTAATTCTCTATAAACCCACAAAAAACCTCACACAACACAAACATATATCTCCCTTTCTACTACAACACAAACACATATCACACTTTCTACTACAACACAAACATATTTCACACTTTCTACTACAACACAAACATATATCTCACTTTCTACTACAACACAAACATATATCATACTTTCTACTACAACACAAACATATATCTCACTTTCTACTACAACACAAGCATACATCACACTTTCTACTACAACACAAACATATATCTCACTTTTTTGCTGCTACAACACAAACATACATCTCACTTTCTACTACAACACAAACATACATCTCACTTTCTGCTACAACACAAACATACATCTCACTTTCTACTACAACACAAACATATATCTCACTTTCTGCTACAACACAAACATACATCACACTTTCTGCTACAACACAAACATATATCTCACTTTCTACTACAACACAAACATACATCACACTTTCTGCTACAACACAAACATACATCACACTTTCTGCTACAACACAAACATATATCTCACTTTCTGCTACAACACAAACATATATCTCACTTTCTACTACAACACAAACATACATCACACTTTCTACTACAACACAAACATACATCACACTTTCTGCTACAACACAAACATACATAACACTTTCTGCTACAACACAAACATATATCTCACTTTCTACTACAACACAAACATACATCACACTTTCTACTACAACACAAACATACATCACACTTTCTGCTACAACACAAACATACATAACACTTTCTACTACAACACAAACATACATCACACTTTCTACTACAACACAAACATATATCTCACTTTCTGCTACAACACAAACATATATCTCACTTTCTACTACAACACAAACATACATCACACTTTCTGCTACAACACAAACATACATCACACTTTCTACTACAACACAAACATACATCTCACATTCTACTAGAACACAAACATATATCTCACTTTCTGCTACAACACAAACATACATCACACTTTCTACTACAACACAAACATATATCACACAAACATATATCAAACATATATCATACTTTCTACTACAACACAAACATATATCTCACTTTCTACTACAACACAAACATACATCACACTTTCTGCTACAACACAAACATACATCACACTTTCTGCTACAACACAAACATATATCTCACTTTCTGCTACAACACAAACATATATCTCACTTTCTACTACAACACAAACATACATCACACTTTCTACTACAACACAAACATACATCACACTTTCTGCTACAACACAAACATACATAACACTTTCTGCTACAACACAAACATATATCTCACTTTCTACTACAACACAAACATACATCACACTTTCTACTACAACACAAACATACATCACACTTTCTGCTACAACACAAACATACATAACACTTTCTACTACAACACAAACATACATCACACTTTCTACTACAACACAAACATATATCTCACTTTCTGCTACAACACAAACATATATCTCACTTTCTACTACAACACAAACATACATCACACTTTCTGCTACAACACAAACATACATCACACTTTCTACTACAACACAAACATACATCTCACATTCTACTAGAACACAAACATATATCTCACTTTCTGCTACAACACAAACATACATCACACTTTCTACTACAACACAAACATATATCACACTTTCTACTACAACACAAACATACATCACACTTTCTACTACAACACAAACATATATCACACTTTCTACTACAACACAAACATACATCTCACATTCTACTACAACACAAACATATATCTCACTTTCTACTACAACACAAACATACATCACACTTTCTACTACAACACAAACATATATCCCACTTTCTACTACAACACAATCATATATCTCACTTTCTATTACAACACAAACATACATCAAACTTTCTACTACAACACAAACATATATCTCACTTTCTACTACAACACAAACATACATCACACTTTCTGCTACAACACAAACATACATCACACTTTCTACTACAACACAAACATATATCTCACTTTCTACTACAACACAAACATACATCACACTTTCTGCTACAACACAAACATACATCACACTTTCTACTACAACACAAACATATATCTCACTTTCTGCTACAACACAAACATACATCACACTTTCTACTACAACACAAACATATATCTCACTTTCTACTACAACACAAACATACATCACACTTTCTACTACAAAACAAACATACATCACACTTTCTACTACAACACAAACATACATCACACATTTACGTCTCACGTACTTATTTACTATTATTACACATAGCCAGAAGCTAGGATTGATTATTTGGTTGTTTCGGGATTTGAAATTTAAATATTGAGCACAACCCACTACTGGCAACGCTGATCGCATTCCGGTATGAACCTAAGGCCTATCCACGTCAATATGGAAGCACTATACTCGAGTTTCGCCTTCGTTTGAGCTCGTCAGTAGTGCATTTCCCTGACCGGATCCGGAAACAGTCCCGGATCACGCGTGTGAAGCGGGTGTGTAACCACGCGGCACACACTGGACACACCAAATTATCACAACAGAACACCACAACGCTACCCATCGTAGGCTATGCTCAAGATTGCCCAATCGCCGCGACCGACGTCCGTCAATCGATGGGATCCGAACGATCAGGACTTCTCACTGGCAAGGAACACCAGGCCTTAGGTTCATACCGGAATACGATCAGCGTTGCCAGTAGTGGGTTGTGCTCAATATTTAAATTTCAAATCCCGAAACAACCACATAATCAATTGATTATTGCTCACTGGATATAGGAGGCCTGATGTTCCTTGCCAGTGAGAAGTCCTGATCGTTCGGGTCCCATCGATTGACGGACGTGGGTCGCGGCGATTGGGCAATCTTGAACATAGCCTACGATGGGTAGCGTTGTGGTGTTCTGTTGTGATAATTTGGTGTGTCCAGTGTGTGCCGCGTGGTTACACACCCGCTTCACACGCGTGATCCGGGACTGTTTCCGGATCCGGTCAGGGATATGCACTACTGACGAGCTCAAACGAGAAGCTAGGATGTTTGGTTTGTCTTCCGCTCGGTTTGAGATTAAGGGCAGTCCGTACATGTCCTACCACAGGGTGTATTTTTAGTGACTGTGCAGTGTTTGAAAATATTGCCGATCCAAGTTTTGTATTTACATATTATGTTGTATGAACTTTACTTGTCGTCTCGTTTTTTTCCCTCCCCGTATATCCTTTAGCAGCTGGCCGGGTGGCTAGAACGCCGGACTCTCATTCGGGAGACCCGAGTTCGATCCCTCGGTAAGGTGTGGGATTTTTTTTCTGTCGAAGGCAAAAATAAAATTCTAACCTGCACAGTTCGCGGCGACTGCACTAGCCAGGCGGCCTTAATTCCTCAAGCTCAAAGACCCCTCTGCCATACACCGCAAGGTACTGAGTTGGCAGTAAATGACAGTGGCAGTTTACATGACATTGCAGTCATTTTCCAGATACTCTTGATGTCTTAGCAACTTTTAAGTTCAGTAGTTCCCCATTGCTTTCTGAACGACCGGCTCACATACCTTCCTTAGTAACCAGTGCGACGCGATCCGCTGCCGAATCTCGAGCAGCTGTGTTCCATACGTTGGTATACGTGATTACGAACAACGTCCTTAACTTCTAGGCCATGGAGGACGTCTCATTCTACCTATCCCATATTCATTTTATGAAAAGTCTAAAAATCGAGAGGATCGACTTCATTGTACCGGGTCTTATCCCATTTGGCTAGGAATCTTTCCGCAGGGCGGTCTGCCGAAAACATCGCACAAAACACGAACTCCGTAGCTCCAGCGACGATCCCCTGGAGCTTCCGAGAAAAATGAACGCGTGAACTGAAAGACGTTGCCCGGAATCGAACCCACAACCTTCGGAGCGTGAGGCAGACAGCTTGACCACTTCGCCACGGAGACTCCCGTTTCCTTTTATGCCACTCTCTTTCTACTTTTCCATCCCTCTCTCAATCATTGTCAAAGTAATTCTCTCTCTCTCTCTCTCTCTCTCTCTCTCTCTCTCTCTCTCTCTCTCTCTCTCTCTCTCTCTCTCTCTCTCTCGTTGTTAAAATAACCAAATAAGAAATACAATTGGTTCTTTCGCTCGTTCATTGTTTCTTCTTTGTCACTTTCGTTCTCCGTATTTTTTTCCCCTCAGGTCTGTCCTTGGTTTGTTTTTCTCTCTCATTGTTTTTCTCTCTCCCTCTTATTTCTCGTTGAATCTCTCTGTCTCTCCCATCTCTGTCTGTTTATTTGTTTGTTTCTGTGTCTATCTGTCTGCCTGTCCATATTTTACAGTGTGCGTTTCCCTCTCTACTCTAATTATTGTCTCTCATTTTGTGGGTGACTCTCCCAGTCTGTCTCTATCTGTCTGCCTCTCTCTCTGTCTCTCTCTCTATGTCTCTCTCTGTCTCTCTCTGTTTTTCTCTCTTTGTCTCTCTATATATATCTCTCTATCTCTCTCTGCCTCTCTCTTTGTCTTTCTCTGTCTCTCTATGTTTCTGTCTCTCTCTGTCTCTCACTCTCTGTTTCTCTCTGTCTGACTGTCTCTATCTGTGTCCCTTTCTGTATCTCTCTGCCGCTCTTTCTCTGTCTCTCTGTTTCTCTCTGTCTCTTTCTATCTCTCTCTGTCTCTCAAACACACACAAGTTAATCCCTACGGCTGAAATAAGGATGTAATCGAAGACAGTAACAGACCCGGGCAATGACCGCCACCAACAACAGAACCCAATCCCTTCAGCCGCCCATTGGACGTCTGGTGTTAGCGTGACTTCGTCACGAACCAATAAAAGCATTCACTTGTCAACTATTTTTGACAAGATCACGGACCTGTTATGATTTCATGTTTATATGCCACGCTGATGCCGAAGTTGCTAAATACGAGGGGAAGTCAATAAGAAAGTCACAAATGGTTGTAGAAAAATAACTAAATATGATAACTTGAAACCAGTTTATATTTTATACATACATTGTCCCTTTATTATTCAACATAATTTCCAGCAACATTGATGCACTTATCCCCTCGTTTTATCAGTCCTCCCAAACCGGCTGAATAGAACTGTGTGCTCTGTTTTCTAAACCACGTTTTCACTTCACATTCGACTTCGGCGTCATTTGCGAAATGTCTCCCACCAAGATCAGTTTTCAGCGGGCCAAAAAGGTGGAAATCGCTAGGGGTAAGTCGGGGCTGTAAGGTGGATAATCCTGAACTTCCCACCTTAGTTGGTTAATTTTCTCCTGAGTTAATCGAGCCGTTTGTGGCTTAGCATTGTTACGAAGAAGCAGCACTCCTCTAGTCAGCAGTCCTGGACGTTTTCTTCTAATTGCATCACAAAGCATCGATAGAACTTCACAGTATGATTAAGAATTCACATTGTCACCTTTCTTCATGAAATTGGTTAAAAGCGCTTCTTGACAATCCCAGAACACTGTCAGCAAGTCTTCCCTGCAAGGCGTTACCTTGAATTTTTTGACACAAGGCGGAGAAGGATGTAGCCATTGCATTGAAGCACACTTTGATTCGGGCTGATAGTCAGCATAAACAGGAAGAATTTCCTTATGAATGTCCTTTGCAGGCAGTCCTTTTGCCCAGAAAAAAAAAAAAAAAACGCACAACAGCACGTTGCTCTTTGGTTGTACACTCAATAAGTACAGTCGCCATTTTGTTTATGCGCTGCGCATGCGCATGGGACACCTAGATCCACGGGACTATAAAGTTTGACGTTGCTGTCACCTAGTGACACCTGTAGAAAACACCAATTATATTTACGTGCCATCCCTCAGAACTTTGTGACTTACTTATTGACTCGTCCGCGTTAATCGTAGGAGAATAGAAAAGGTTAAAGTATCAGCTGTAGGAGAACATAAAGTGTTAAAGTAACGGCTGTAGGAGAATAAAAAATACATGTTTTGCATATCCTTTACAGGACATCGCTGTCAACATCAGCATCTTCCAGCTGATTGTTGATTTCTTGGTAAGATTACGCTCAGTAGTTTGCCATTGCTTTCTGAGCGACCGGCTCTATACTCTCATAAGTCACTGGCGCGACTCTAACCGCTTCCAATTCTCGTGCGCTCAAGTCAACCACGAGAGTATTCGGGGTTACGGAGAAAGCTGATAACCCCTCGGCCAGAGAGACGGCTGTAGGAGAATAAAAAGTGTTAAAGTAAACAGTTTAAAAATGTTACTTGCATATCCTTTACAGGACGTAGCAGTCAACTCCAGCATATTTTAAGTTTAGCTGTTTGTGATCTCTTTAAAAGTTTATGTTCAGTAGTTTTCTCTTGCTTCCTGAACCACTGGCACTCATACCATTTTCATGAAAAACCAACGCAAGGCTGAGTGCCGCCAAATATCCCGCAGCTGTGTTTTCGTACGCGGTATACAGGATTACGAACTGCGTTCGCAACCCCTTCGCCAGGGAGCGAGCAAAGTTACACCCCCTCCCCCCCCCCCCCCCCCCCCAAAAAAAAAAAAAAAAAAAAAAAAAAAATTACACACACACAAAGATCATCTTAATAAAATCAGTTCGGCGACGTTGAAAAAAGAAATGGAACTTCAGAAGAACATGGCGAATAATGACGGATCGGGACATCCGAGCATTGGAAAATGCCGCGAAATAGGAATCAGAAGAGATCACACCAACAGCTGTTCTATCGGGAGATGCAACAATGCCATGTCTTGGCGCCCCGGAGGTCAGTGCGGGTGTCTAGTCGATCAAAAGTTCTCTTAAGGGTATCAGTCGCCTGTCCCAGGGATACGGACTTAGACTTAGCCAAGGTGCTTATGGGTCTCTTGGCATTAAGAAGACGATGACGTTTTGCAGAAACCTTGTAACATTTTAGGGAATATTGGCAGGGATTATACATTATTTCCTCGGGCTTTGAGTGTCAGTTGTGTTTGTATTTGTACTCTCATAGTTACGAGAGACAGAGCAAATAACGCTTTCTATCAAACAATACCATTTATAGAATAGGACAGAAAGGGTTAAAGTAAGAATTACCTGGAACATAAAGTGTTAAGTAATAATTACCTCGGGACAGAAAGAGTTAAAGTGAGAATTGCATAGAACAGAAAAAAATTAACAATACACATTTTCTGTGGAACAGAAAGAGTTTAAGTGAAAATTGCCAGAGACAGAAAGATTAAAGCAAGAAGTACCTGGAACAAAAAGAGTTAAAGTAAGCACTACATGGAACAGAAAGTGACAGGAACCTAGTGAGTTCATGTCAGAGTTAAGTGTGTCTCATGCTTTCAAGCAGGTTGCACGCATTGATTGTACGGAAGAATTGAAAACACTCTTGAAAAGAGTCCGTTGATTTGAGTCTGTGTCAGGAACCACAGATGGAAAGTCGAGCTGGCAATGGCAAGGGACATTGCTGCCAGGGCGAATATTGAGTGATAAATTATTTTGAGTGACAGACTCGTTTAGAAAATATGATTTTAGATAAGAGATGTGAAACTTGTCGGTCTCCTGAGGTTTTTGTGGACAAGTGTGTTGTTAGTGATTTCAGAATGTGGAGGAAGAAGTCAAAGGCCCGTATGACATTTGGGGTAGCACTATAAAAAAACTATAATAATGATGAGGAAATCAGTTGAGGATCCCTTTGAGGCCACTAAGGCAGTTCATACACAAACACACATAGAAATGAGAAGAAAGAAGTAGAGATTAGAGGCGCACTAGACATCATAAACATTAAAAGCTATAGCTACCGGGATTCGAACCTGTCATCTGGGGGTGTCTAGTTGGCCAAGTGTCGAAGTACGCTTGTTCCTGCAGCGGGGCGCTGTCGTTGTTTGGAGATGAAAGATTCAAATCCCAGTCAGTAACTATAGCTTTCAATGGTTATGTTGTCTAGTGCGTCCTCTAGTGTCTAATACCTTCTTCTCACTTTTATGAGCGCCAAACAACACTATTTGTGTTTATTTGTGAACTGTACTATACTGACACCGGTCTCCGTGGCGGTTGCGGACGCGATTCGTGATGTCGCTTACCCGCTTTCGAAACACATGGGCGACCAATTTGGCAGCAGACCGTGTCGCGCTGGTTTTAACGTGTTGGTAAGGGAACCGCTCGTTCAGAAAGCAATGGCAAACTACTGAAAATAAAAATAACTTGCTAAGACATCATCAACCGCAGTAAAATGCTGGTGTTGACTGCAATGTCCTGTAAGGAATAAGCAACTTTATAAGAAAATAAAAACTATAATGATGAGCAGAGAATATACTGGACAACATTGAATAACAATCATGGAAAACTCCATTCCGGTCGGAGAAATTGAGAGTGCAGAGGTTAGATGTCAGGTCAACAAAGCTAAAGACTGACCACACGGACACCTGACTACATGTTCCATATTAAGTCTACAGGAGTAAATCGGGGTTAAAATACGAGTCCCGACCTCTAATCATTGGACAATAGTAACAAGTCTTGATGTCAAGCAGAGGTCAAGTCCCGACCTCTGACACGATGTTAAGAATGAACCATACACATATGCTAACTATATTTACTCAAAGGGTCAATTGACCCCTGACAGAAAGCGTTAAATTAAGAATGACTTGAGACAGAAAGTATAAAAGTGAAAATTTCCTGAGACAGAAAGAGTTTAAGTGAGAAGTGCTTGAAACATAAGAAGTTAAAGTAAAAACTACATGAGATAAGCAGGAAGAAAATATATGAACTTCTCGAACTAATAGATTTCAAATGAAATGTTTACTTTGTATATTGCCAAGGCGACGAATAGAAAAATAAAACACCTTAACAAAATTAGTTGGGCAACGTAGACAAGGAAGTAGAACTTCACAAAAACATGGCTAATTATGACGGATCGGGGCATTCCAACTTTAACAAATATCGCCAAACAAGAATCAGAAGAGATCACACCAACAGCTATTCTATCCGGAGATGCAACAATATCATATCTTGGCGCCCCGGGGGTCAGTGCTAGTGTCCTGTCGATCAAAAGTTCTCTTAAGGGTATCAGTCTCCTGTCCCAGGGATACGGACTTAGTCAAGTTACTGATGGGTCTCGGTGCGTTAAGAAGACAGTGTCTGCAACTTTTTGCAGAATCCTTGTGTAAGATTTCAGCTAATCTTGACAAGGGATAATACATGACATTCTGGCACTCTGACTGTCAGTTGTGTTTTGTTTTTGCATTCCCATTGTTATGATTCAACGGGGTTTAAAAGGCAAAAAGAGCGACGTTTTACTTATATCTGGATCCGTCTCTTTCCGCAAGGCTACCTGCCAAAAGCGTTGCACAGAGCTCGAACTCTGTAGCTCCAGCGACGATCTCCAGGAGTCTCATAGAAAACTGTACTGGTGAACCGAATGTCACAGTATGGAATCGAACTCACAACCTTTGGAGCGCGAGGCAGTCGGTGTAACTAGTTCGTCTCTCATAGTCAGGAAAGAAGCTTTACAGAACAGAACTACCAAACAGACAGGACGCTGCGGCGACTAGTCTTCTCAGCACACAAATACATACACACAACATATAAAATGTTTGCATATCCTTTACAGGACATCGATGTCAACATCAGCATCTTTCAGCTGATTGTTGATTTCTTGGCAAGATTACGCTCAGTAGTTTACCATTACTTTCTGAGCGACCGGCTCACATACCCCGTAAGTTACCGACTGGTTAGAACCACTACCGATTCTCGCCGTCGTCACGTTACTCACGAGAGTATATGAGATTACGGAGAAAGTCGCTAACCTCTAGGCCAGGGAGACCGGCTCACAACATATAGTCACGGAGATATGTTGTGTTATTTTATTTTGTTTACATTTCCACAGCTTTACCGCACTTCCATCAATTTTATTCATAGAAAGAGTAAACCAAGCTTTCTATCAGACAACAATATTTATTTCCTTTACCGATGTTCTTGACATGATTGTTCAAATACATGCATTTCATCATCACAATGTGCTGTGCGATAAGCATGTGCAGTCATGTTTCGCCATCTCACTCGATCACCAGAGTCGTGGATCAGCTCAGTATTCTTGTCTCGACCACATCACGTGGACAAACCATCCAGGTATTTACTTCTATACCTTGTCCTTGTCTCTTCCCTTCAATATTGCCAGTTGTCACCGTTCTCCAATTTATTTCTTCTCGCAACGTGTCCAAACAAAATGTGACTGTATACGCCAGTGGTTCCCAAGCTTTTCAAGCAGAGGGCCATATCTACTACTTTCGGTAGTTAAGCGGGCCACAACGTTATAAAATTATAAAAGTCTTGCAATATCATTCTTACCTTTCTTAACTTTCGTCAACTAAATTCTAAAACTTTAAAGGCAGTCAGTGTCAATACTACACTGCTGTCATTTTTTGGGTTTAAAATCAAAAGTTCATTTAACAATAAATTTTTAATCAGTTTCGAAAATCGCTATTAATGTAATTAATTTACAATTGCAACTGTTCACAACCAGTTACTTAAGTTCAGATGCATGTTTATCAATGTCTGAGCACAGATCTGTCGTGCCCAAAATCATAAGCGCAGCTAGGTTACTATTGGGGAGTCTGGAACGTTATTTGTTTTGTTATAAAGGTCATTGCGGAAAATGACTGCTCGCATCTGTAAGTCGAACCAAAACGACAAATGTATCTCTGGGCAAATGAACGCAAGTGTTCAAGTTGTTCGACAGGCAATAGTCCCCATAATGAAATCATATGATCAGCTGAAGGTGAAGCGGGCAGCTCCAGTAATTTACATCTCAGTGCAAAATTACATTTAAAATAAATTACTTCATGCAGAAGGTCTTGCTGTAATTGACGGAGCTTGGCATTAGGATAAACGAACGGATTTATGAAGAGGGCAACATTATCCTCCTCTATTGTGAACTCTTAAAATCTCGGCTGAAAGATATCTAGAAGACTTTCAACTTTTACTTTGTACTGTAACAAGTCACATTTCTTTTCCACTAAAAGCGTCTTCGGAGTTGGAAACGCCTCTATAGTCCCTTCAGTCAGTTGTCCGATAAACAGTCGTAGTCTCTTTTTAAATAGAAGAACAAATTTGTGAATAGTTTTTTTCCCCCCTGGATCCTTGGATTTAAAGAGTTTAAATGATATGTGATGTCCACAAAAAATGCCACATCATTAAGCCAGTCATCGTTCAGAAGACATTCCCATTCTGCAGGCAATTCATTTATTTCAGACAAACAGATAGACACTATTTTTTTTCAGTGCCCAAAAGCGTGACAGAACTTTCCCTTTAGATAGCCATCTGAAATCACAGTGTAACAGTAGCTGACCGTATTCATCGTTCAGGTCTTATAAAAACTGTCTGAACTCACGCCTTTTCAGCGCCTTACTTCGAATTTTCTTCACACATCTCAGAAAAACATCCATGACATGTTTCAGATTTAATGTCTTTCCACACAGAGCTTCGTGGTGAATGATACAATGATATTTTAATATAGTGCGGCCAAAAAACTGTTCCAATAATTCTAGACATCCAGACGTTTTACCCGTCAAAGCCGGAGTACCGTCGGTGCATACACTGTCCAATTTAGTCCATTCTATGTTGTATTTCTCTACACACAACTTCAGAGTTTCAAACAGATCAGTTCTTTTGGTAGTTGCATGCATCGATTCAAATCCTAGAAGTTCTTCAATGACTTCAAAATTATCGTTTATTGCTCAAACAAAAACTGCGACGTGAGCTGTATCAGAATTGTCAGTGGATTCATCCATTGCCAATTAAAACAATTTACAATTTTTGATATGTGCTGCTACTTGACGATGAACATCGTTGGCTAATTCTTCAACTCGCCTGGCCATAGTATTATTACACAAAGGAATCTAATCAAAGTTTGTTTCACACTTTTTTGCCAAGTAATCTAGAAGAAATTTTAAAGGCAGATTTGTTTATTTCCTCTGCATCGGTGAACGGCTTCTGCTTGCGAGCTAACAGAAGAGCAACTTCGTACGACGCAACAACAGCACTCTTGCTCTGTTCTTTAGCCTTGGTGAAAAATGACTGTAGTCTGGTTAGAGAAAATTTAGCTATGATATCTTTTCTTAACTCTGAATTGATCGGATATTAAGTATTTATGTCTGAATGTGTGGTCGTGATGTATCGTTCGTGATTACATTTTTTTTAAAAACAGAAACATAAAATCCGCAGACTTAGCACACTGGTTTACCACTACGGCTAGGCATAAAAATTAATTTCTCCGTCCAATCTTCGTTGAATTCACGACAAACAACGTCTTCACGTTTTCTCTTTTTACTATTGTTTGATTTTAGATTTTCCACACTCATGTTTATAGGCTTTAACGGTAAATTTTTAATTGAAAAAATCTAATTTCAACACAATACTACCGACTCTGCTAATCAGTTGTAACAGACGACAACATGGCACCTTGCACACTCTGACTGGTCGACAAGGCTGGGATATGGGAACTTCATAACGTTTCGTTGCGAACTGAACAAGGGCATTCGATAATATCTGAGCACAACAACCACGAGCAGAGTAAATTATCGCACGCTGACAGGGCGCTTCGAGTGCATGTTTGAAATTATTAAAATATATTATATTAAATAACGACGCCTCGCGTGCCACTTTCTGACAGTTGGCGGGTCACAAGTGGCCCGCGGGCCGTGGTTTGGGAATCTCTGGTCTACGCATAGTTTTTCTAAACAGCTTACGGTTTTCATTTGTTTCTTGTAGGACTTGGTCATTGGTTTTTCTGTCTCTCCATGGTATTTTTTGCATTTTCTGCAGAAACCACTTTTCCACGGCCATCAGCTTGCCTGCTCACTATCCACGCTTCACATCCACAGAAAAGTATAGGTTCTATGTAGCACCTTAACACTCGTTTTTCATTGCAAATAACTTCCTATTATTGGTCAGCATGTTTTCAGTCGTGTAAAAGGCTACCTTCGCCATGTTTATTAGTGGTCCACACAGTTAAAAAAGAGCCCGTTACTTTAACACTTGTTCTCTTCATACAGCTGTTACTTTAACACTTTATGTCTTCATAAGCTGTTACTTTAACACTTTCTGTCTTCATGCAGCCGTTAATGTAATATTTTCTTTCTTCATACAGCTGTTAATGTAATATTGTCTGTCTTCATGCAGCCGTTAATGTAACATTTTCTGTCTTCATTCAGCCGTTAATGTAACATTTTCTCTTCATACAACTGTTAATGTAACATTTTCTGTCTTCATTCAGCCGTTAATGCAAGATTTTCTATCTTCATACAACAGTTACTTTAACATTTTCTGTCTTTATACAGCCGTTACTTTAACGCTTTCTGTCGTTATACAGCCGTTACTTGAACACTTTCTCTCTGTATAGTTCAAAAATAAACACACATAGTATCGTTTGGAGCTGATAGAAGTGAGAAGAAGGAAGTAAATATTAGAGGACGCACTAGACGACATTCAAATTGAAGGCCATAGTTACCGACCGGGATTAGCAACGACCTGGACTCCCAGGTCGACATAGCTTAAAATTAGTATTAGAAATTATGATGGGTAATAAAGGAGTCCGGCAGGGTATTAACTAATCCTTTCATCGATTGTTTATTGATCTAAAAATATGAGACTGGCAGCGTAAACCCAGTAGCCCACCTGGGATGAAAACTATTCGTTCAAATCCCGGTCTGTAACTAAAGCTTTTAATTGTTATGTTGTCTAGTGTGTCCTCTAGTCTCTACTTCCTTCTTCTCAACTCTGTGGCGCCAAACAATATTATGTATGTTTATTTATGAACTGTCTTAGTGGCATCAAAGGGTTCCCAAGTTAATTCTCTCTTTATAGAACATTTACTTTAACGCTTTCTCTCTTCTTACAGTTCGTTCCCGAATTCCGTCGCCGGGTCCCGAGTGCAGTGTTCTCGGGGACCCCTGGGTTGTCGCTAGAGCTACCGAGATCGTGTTCTGTGCAGAGCGTTTGCCAGCCAGCCCTTTGGAAAGAGACAAAGCCATTATGGGATAAAGCTCTGCACAATAAAGTCGATTCTATCGCCATTAAACCTTTCTTTTTTAAAACCTCTCCTGCGCTTATCAGTCTAAAATTATTGGGCTAACGCTATGTATTCAGCCGCTTCATTATATTGAGTAGCTAGCCGCTTTGTTGTAATCATACACGCGGATTCCTTCACACATTTGTCCAGTCACAACAAGGAAACACAAGGAGACGAGGAACTTATAGTTATACATGTATATATTTTCCTGCAGTGTTTTTCATATAGTTGTGTCGGTGTCTGTTTGTTGTTTGTATACTGACGGAAGCTGTGACCTCAACGTCCATTTTATTACTTATGATAATATTCCTGTACAGTTTCCCGATTGTAACTCTCGGTCTTTGATGATTCATCCATACTTATTGGGTGCTTAACTGTCATTGATATTTAGCACGGAAGAGTGTCACACTGAACCCACACACGCCCCATGGGTGAACCGTTTCCCGAAGTCTCCCCCGATGTTTACCCATCTTGTGACACTGGCTCCCGATATTTTACCGTTAATTTAAAGCGGCGGGGGACGGAACTGGTCACTCAACCTCATTATATGGTGACCGTAATATTTGTGAAAGCATCATACTTCACACAATATGGCAGGATCTCCTTCTTCTGCTTTTTATCCTCCATCAGAACAAGGGCCTTCAACCAATTCATACATATCCTCCAATCTGAGACAGCTCTTTCCGTTGAAGTTAAAGGAAGTAAAAGAGCCTTCTACACACCATAAGGCGCATGGGGCCCATAGTGCCAGACCCACATTTTAATTGATCAATCGGCACTCGACTTATGTGGTCTATATCACACCGACGGCTTTAAATTAAGTATTAAACATTGAATT
The DNA here is from genome assembly GCA_963921405.1 of Cepaea hortensis. Taxonomy (NCBI): domain Eukaryota; kingdom Metazoa; phylum Mollusca; class Gastropoda; order Stylommatophora; family Helicidae; genus Cepaea; species Cepaea hortensis. The sequence continues at coordinate 91,251,135 of OY992889.1, read as the reverse complement.
TTCAGCTCCTGTATAGACTTCTTCCGGATCCGGCATCGAAGTGCCATCTCCGTGGGAACAGTCTTGCAGGGTTCGCGTGTCCCGCCCTAAGCGCAATAACCAGAAGGATTTGCAAGACTGATAACTGTAACTTCGCGTCTGCGACACGGAAACGAAATCTTAGAACGTTAGCCGGTAAGTAAGTCAAGTAAATTACCTTTTTACATGTGTTGGTTAGTATCACGCAGCCGACTCAAGTCATTTCTTGGTACCCCTTTTATAACTGGCAAGATTGAGGGATAAAGAACAGGGGGAAGGCAGAGAAGTAAATACCTGGATAGCTTGGTCACATGGCATGGTGGAGACAAGAAAACTGAGCTGTTCCACGACTCTGATGATCGTATAAGATGGCGAAAAATGCCCACCCCCGCTTATCGGCATGACACAAGATTAAATTATAATATATTGTGACATGCCTGGAAAGTAAAGTCATTTTAAATTTAAATTATCCCGATGGGGGTGGAAGCCGTGACCACCGAGCCGAGAAACAGACGTCTAGCCACTGAGCTAGCGCTCCCCCAACGTTAGTCAATCTGGGAACTAAACCTGTAGTCAGGCAGCAAGGAGATGAGGGACTGCACAGTCCCCGAAGGAGGAACTCGATGTTGGTCTAATGTTGGTCTGTGGAGTGCTGGGATTATCCCATTGTGAAGGCCTGCATGCATGGAAGAACAGGTGGCCATATATATTTTCTCTATTAAAAATTTTTTTCAATTAAACACTTTCTTCAACTAACATTCTTTTCAATTAACAGTTTTTTAATTCTCATTTTCTCTTCATTGCTTCCATTTTTCCATGCTTTTGTTCTTCTCGTCCTGTCGTCACCTTCTGATGTAGTCACAGGAGATCTCCTTGACTATATGTTGTGTTTGTGAATGTGTTTGTTTGCTGATGAAGGCTAATCGCCGCAACGTTCTGTATGTGTCTTAACTCTGTTATGTAAAGCTGCACTACTTTGTGTCATTTTATATTTCCCCTCTAGTAGCGAACGACAAGCCCGGGAATCCAACCCTCGTCCAACTCGCTCCTGCCATTGTTAGCGCAGCTGACTAACTGTTACACCCACGCGTCCGCCTTTCTACTATACACTGGGCTGGTCACTTGACTTGCATGCCAGATCTCAGGCTCCCTAAGCGATATGTTTTTACGGTGAGCTGCGCTATGGTAAACGCTCCCAAGGCGACGCTCCCAAGGCGACGCTCCCAAGGCGACGCTCCCAAGGCGACGCTCCCAAGGCGACCAGAGGAAACGCTTCAAAGACACTGACGGGACGCAAAGGTGTTTCCAAGGCACCAGGGCCGGGTTATAAACTGGCCAAGACCTATTGACGCGTCCTCGTCGAGCGTCCTGGGCAACAGGTCCCTTCGGGGTCCTGGTTAAAGTCAGTAGGATCGCCGATCCCTCCTAAGTCGGAGAGTGTCTGCCTGTGCGGCGAGGAATCACCAGTCTGCACACCAATAAGCCATACATGGGACAACGGATACTCACGCAAACCTCAGGTCCTGTATGACATCACATTGATGTTGGACAACAGGATGCCTTCATCCGACATACAATATAGTGGCAATGGAGCTCAAGCCAACGAACACAAGCAAGCAAGCAAGCAGACACTGAAGATCTCATTAAGGGATTTTGGAATCATCAAGACACTTGGGAGACTGCTGCCAAAGACCGAAATTCGTGACGTACATCATTACGCAAGGTTCTAGTCACTTGTGAAACAAACAGGACTGCAAGAGCTGTGAAGAAAGAAAAACAGACTGGACAAAAAAAAAAAAACCATAGCTGGAGATCTTCTTCCTGGAAGGTCAAGCATTCTTTGCCCACATTGTCAAAGAACATTTCGAGCCAAAATAGGCCTTGCCAGCCATCTTAGAACTTACGGCTACGAACTTTCAACCCCACTGGATGAAATGAATGGTCATCATAATTCTTGATGGACAAACACCACTATAAACTATAGAGGTCAGCGTTGCTGGGCGGCTTAACGCAAATGCGCTTAAGTTTCCTGTGCGCTGGCGGCGGTGCTATGAGCTCAGTCCACACACGGATCAGTCACTTGAACTTAAACGTTGAATTCTCACTCAGAAAGCAATGGCAAATTACAGTACGTAAAATTGCTCAGTAAACCAAACCTGGGGGTGCGTTTTACGACAAAGTTCTGCCAAGGACATGCGAGATTCTATGTTATTGGCATTCATACATCCTGGTTCTGACCATGTGACTTCAGCAGCCCCAGACATGTTATATCAGATTAGCATTAAAATAGGAAGCAAGCATTGTTACACTCAGCACCAACACCCTGGGGACGTACCCACACAGGAGACGGCCTGAGCTCTACTAATCCACCACCGACAGCTCACGTCGTTTCATTTCTGCCAGTTGTTACATACAGCCGTTCATGATTGATGACTTCATGCACCATAAGTGCACGCTAAACATTGTTATCCATTGGATTGTTTTGTTTCCTATGTAAAGCCGATTAAGCAGCTCAGACTAAATATTATTAATGTCAGATTGCACCGACATGCGGGACACAGTGTTAGACTAATACGACTAACAGTGCTTGTCACACTAGATCATCATCATCCTCATCATCATCATCATCATCATCATCATCGTCGGCGGCGTCGTCGTCGTCATCATCATCATGTGCCATACCGATAAGTGTAAGAGTCATGCTTCGCCATCGTACACGATCAACAGAGTCGTGGATCACCGCAATGTTCTTGTCTCTGCCATGCCACATGGCTAATACATCCAGATATTTACTTCTCTACCTTCAGCTTGTCCCCCCCCTCCACCCCCCACCCAATCTTGCCTGTTGTCGCAAAGTTCTCCAATTTATTTCTTCTCATAACGTGTCTAAAACATTGTGACTGTCTACGTCTAATTTCTCTAATCAGTTTGTGGTTTTCATCTGCTTACATACATCTATATCTATAAAACAGAGTGTATGTTTGTTTGTGGGTTTGTGGGTCTTGGATGCGTTCGATAACGGTACATCCGATTGAGATAAAATTTTCTACACGTCTTCCTTTCATTCCTGTGCAACCGACTATAATAATTTCTTAATGTAAAATCTTCTACTTATTTAATAACATTTACTTTTCCATTTTCATTATATAATGTTTATATAGCAGGGGGACTTCACTCTAGAAAAGTTATTTCAAGGGGCATAACTTTTAATAACATTTCTATATACTTTATAGTCATATTGTTGGACTTACCTGCATTATTGTTAAACTCTTTGTCTATAGTTATTTTTAGGCATATAAGTTATATTAAATAATGATATAATCTTTAAGGTATTTTTAAAGTTTGCATAAAAATAATACATTATGCATAACATTTTAACCCATCTTTTTCTGCTTACAAAACTTATCAACTGTCATGTCGGTGATTAAAAAGTTTTCATTAAAAAT
>OY992889.1:91195171-91242671 GCA_963921405.1 Cepaea hortensis | reverse complement strand
TTCTGACACACACACATACACAGTACTCATCATCATCAAGTGCCATGCTGGTAGTAGGCGTTCTTGACTCTCCACAGATATCGGTCTTTGGTTTTCTGGATCAACTTCGATGATGATATTCCTGCATGCCACTGTCTAAATCCATCCAGCATCATTTCTCTTGGTCTATCTCTCCCTCTCGTGGGGATGTGTGTAGGGTGTGTGTGTGTAGGGTGTGTGGGGGATGTGTGTGGTGAATGTATGTATGGAGGTGGCATGGGGAGATGTGTGTGTGTGGGATGGAGGGTGGGTGTGTGGGTGAGGGAATGTGTGTTGGGGGATGTGTGTATGGGTGGGGGATGTGTGTGTGGCTGGGGAGAAATGTGTGGGTGGGGGATGTGTGTGTGTGAGTGGAGTTTAGGTGGGGATGTGTGGGTAGGTGGGAGAAGTGTGGGTGAATAATGTGTGTGTGTGGGGGATGTGAGGGTTGGTGGGAAAATGTGCGGGTGGGTGGGATGTGTGGGTGGGGGATGTATGTATGTATGTGTGTGTGTGTGGAGTGTGAGTGGGGATATGTATTTGGGTTGGTGGGGATGTATGGATGTTGATGGGTAGGGAGATTATGGGTGTCGGTGGGTGTGTGGTCTTGTGTGTAGGTGGTGTGGGGGATGGGTTTGGGGAATGTGTGTATGGGTGGAGGGTGTGTATATGGGTGGGGATATGTGTGTATGGGTGGGGATATGTGTGTATGGGTGGGGATGTGTGTGTGGGTGGGAGATGTGTGGGTGAGTCGTGGGATGTATATGTGGACGGTGGGGTGTGTGTGGGTTGATGGGGATTGTGGGTGGGTGGGGAGTGGGGATGTGTTTATGTGTGGGAAGATGTGTTTGTGGGTGGGGATATGTGTGTGTATGGGTGGGGGATGTATGTGTGGGTGGGGAGATGTGTGGTTAAGGGATGTGTATTTATGGATGGGTGATGGGGGTGAGTGTGGGTGGGTGGAGTTATGTGTGGGTGGGTGGTGGTTGTGTGTATGAGGGATGTGTGGTGGATTAAGGGTGTGTGGGTTGTTGGGGGATGTGTAGGTTTTACTCATACTTCAGTTTCTGCATTGGACCCTTTCTTTCCTTGAACCCACGTGCCTGTAAAAAAAAACAAAACAAGGAAGATCTGTGCACACAAATCAACAAGCCACCATATCTAGACAAGCATGCCACAACTACAAGTTTCTCTTTATTGCTGGTGGATGTTCTACAGAGATAACTCTCCAAAAACAAACAGCGAGGGACAGTTAACGTAAATACGTCCACACTGATCTGTTTCAATGACCAGGGCAGATCCTCTACACAACCCATTTGTGAGCTCTCTAGTCCACACCAGACCTTAGCATTTTTGTTATCCAGTACAACCAGCGGTTCTCAAACCTTGTGAGTTCCATACTCCCCTGGTCGATACCCTTTTTGTGATCCCACTGTGGTATCACTTGTGTAAAATAAAACAATGTCATTTAGAAAGGAATGACAAATTTAAAACTTTAGTTGCACGTCCTTCACAGAACGCCGCAAACAACCACAGCATTGGGGGGAGGGGGGAGGGGGTGTTGATTTACTAGGCTTTGTTTGCAAACCGTTTAGAAGTTTGCCATTCAAACTACTGAACGCAACGTTGCGTAGTAAATCGCAAACAGTAAACAAAAATGCTGGGGTTTGTTCACGACGTCCTGTAAAGAACACGCAACTGTTTCAGTTTCCCATTACTCTATGAATTATCGATGCTATTATCACCGATGTTGGGACGCAGATGTGTTTCCAAGGCACCAGGGCCGGGTTATATACTGGCCAAGACCTATTGACGCGTTCTCGTCGAGCGTCCTGGGCAACAGGTCCCTTCGAGTCCTGGCTAAAGTCAGTAGGATCGCCGATTCCTCCGAAGTTGGAGAGTGTCTGCCTGTACGGCGAGGAACCACCAGTCTGCACACCAATAAGCCAGACATGGGACAACGGATACTCACGCAAACCTCAGGTCCTGTATGACATCACACTGATGTTGGACAACAGGATGTCTTCATCCGACATACAGGACTTCGCGCTGGAGCTCAAGCCAACGAACACAAGCAAGCAAGCATCACCGATGTTGAGTTGAGTTGAGCCAAGAACCGACATCACTGCACTCAGGACATTCCCATACGTGCTCAGTCCCATCGTTCAACAGCCAGCGAAGAGTCATACTACTAATCGTTCCCACCGCTATCTGATTAAATGTTCTCCGCTCTTCCCTCTCAGTTTTGAGATTCTTCCAGAACCCCTGCCGATCCCCCGCAATCTCATTCTTTCCACATATGGGTCCTCAATCTGTTCCTCCGCCTTCTCCACCTGGTCCCACAAGCGCACGACCACCTCCCCCTTGTCCGATATCAACGCAAAGTGGGTCTGCTTTCAAAACGCCTGCGGTTGATTTGGAACCTTCTACTCGATATCTCGGGGAATTGTGAAATACGTGCACTGCCCTTAGGCTGTAGACGGCGACATAATTGTTCAAGACCCGCGATATTTTCACATTTGGCAGGAAAAAAGAAATATTCACCATGAGCTCTGATAACCTTGCTATAAAAGACAAGCACTGAAAAAAAAAAAAAACAACAACAACGAAATAGAGACCCCAGGGATGTGATTGTGAAGAAGCATACTAGAAATTCCTTGGTCTGCAAACATGAGTCATCTAAATGTGTTGGTCACAAAGACAACTTATCTCGGACACCGATGACAGAAGCGGTCTTAATTTCTTTGGTCACATTAAAGTTAGTTGTATTTCCTGTACATGACGTAGCAGTAAACCCCAGCATTCAATTTTTTTTCTGTTCGTGATTCCTGGGCGAGTTTACGTTCAGTAGTTTTCCATTGCTTTCTTAACGACTAGCACCCATACCATTTAATAAACAAACAACGCAAGGCGGTCTGATGAAAAAAAAAACCGTAGCTGTGTTTCGAACGCTGTATGCGGGAATGCGAATTGCGTCTGTTACTCCTTCGCCATGAGAAGATAGAAACTAGAAAATGTTGCGACAACCAGAAAGATTCTTGACACCCTCGTGTCATGTAGTGGAAGAATGTCAACGCATGAATTAATGCAAAATGATGGAGACCGCGAGATATGGAGAAGCATTATCTCCTGGGCCAGTCAGCAAGATACTTGATGATAATGATGATTTAAAAAAAAAACAGTCAGGATAAATCGGTGTTAAAAGTATATATATCTATTGACTGATTGATTGGCACCTTGCCGTCTTGACAGACGATAGTTTGTAAAATTGGGTTATCTCTCCATAACACAAAGCCAGGGCTGAATTTAGAGACCATGTGTTGTTCCAGACGTATTGGTGTCACCTTTCCTCTGGAGTAAACTAGACAGGCCGAGAGAGGGATCATTATATATATATATATTTGGTGAATTACAGATGGGTAAGAGATCTCAGGGTCGCCTCTACTACGATACAAAGATGTGTGTAAGCGGGACATGATTGGTACAGGCATTGATAATGCACATTGGGAGCAAATCGCCGCTGAACGTGTTGCATAGAGGGCAAACATCAGAAATGGAATAAAGACAAAGAAGAAAATTATTGCATATAAGTCACACACCGAGCGTGTGAGACGTAAGATGGTGCATGATGGTGGAAATGACCACGTGTTCATATGCACCCGCTGTAAACGGACATTTACAGCGCGAATTGGCCTTATTAGTCACATTCGCTACCGCCATAGTTAAAAGTTATTATGCCTTTTTAAAGCACAAACTATCGTCTGTCAAGACGGCAATGTGCCAATGGCATATATATATATATATATATATAAAAGAAAGAAAAACAAAACCACTCCCACCTGCTGTCTGTCATGGCCCTCCTGGGACCCGAGAAGCACAATTTGGAAACCAGTGCTGCCACACATTTATGAACTATTGTAGGGCTTAGTTCACAGGTCCAAACCTGTGGATTACTGCAATCACGCAAACATACAGCCCTGGTCTTTGTATGCATTCAAATTTAACGTGCAGAAGCATCAGCAGCATCATCAACTGACAGCTGTCGCGGTTGGCCCCGATGGACGAGATATTCAATCCCCAGTTTCCGCTCATGTGGGCAAAATCTGCAGGTTGTTTTCCAGAGCCTGTTTGTTAGTGCTAGATAGCGCGAGAAACTTTCAGCAGAAGCAGCTCCAGTCGCCGATGAGTGTTTATATTTGAGATTTTTGGGGCTGGTTTGTTTACGCTGGAGCAACCTTTATCCTCGTATCGTGCCTAGTTATGTTGCCGAATGCTGGCTACAAAAGAGCTCTTATTTCTGTATGGTTATATCGGCCGTTGTCAGGACGCAACATTCGTGGATTGTTTTATCGTCGTCAGAGAAAACTTAACATTTGTGAATTGTTTTATTGTCATCAGAGAAAATGTAACATTTGTGGATTGTTTTATTGTCATCAGAGAAAATGTAACATTTGTGGATTGTTTTATCGTCATCAGAGAAAATGTAACATTTGTCAATTATTTTATGCCGCCAATGAAAACGTAACATTTGTAGATTGTTTTACTCGTGATTTAGCATTATTTGTTTATAAAGAAGATTATTTTGGTCTTTTCTAGTTTTTCTCTCTAACATATTCATTACATTAACAAAGAAGCGACAAAGAATACTTTGCACGATTCATATACAAAACACTGATCAGACCAGTTGTGTTGTATGGCTCTGAAACCTGGAGTACAACGAAAGGAGACGAAGCCTTGTTACAAACCTTTGAGAACAAAGTTTTAAGACGCATCTTTGGACCCATTAGGGATACAAAAAGTGGAGAGTGGAAAAGAAGAAGTAACAAAGACATTTATGATCTGTATAAGTCCCCGCTAATCACTGGTATCATGAAGGCTAATAGACTGCAATGGCTGGGGCATATAGAAAGAATGGAAGATAATAGGGAAACAAAACTCGCTTACACTCAGGAAATAAATGACCGTAGACCCCGAGGTAGACCAAGAAGACGGTGGAGAGACAATATATATACAGACCTACAAGCACTTGGAATCAACGACTGGCAAGAGAAGGTCAACCAGAGAGACGAATGGAGACGGATTATATCTGCAGCAAAGAACCTCAATGGCTCAGAACGCTGAAGAAGAAGAAGAATTGCCTGGTATATTTCTCTACATCTCGCCAGGTGCATACTACAGAGTTATGTAACATATGAAGTGAATAAATGAATAATACTTTGACTGAAATACTTCACACACATATTCACTGGTGTTGTTCAAATGTGGAGCATATTTAATCCCCGCGGTAAGGTTAAATTTAAAACGAAATCTTTATGTTTGCAGAAAATTGGTTGGAATTGACTAATTGCAAATGGCTCACTATATATTGTTTTGAATGTTAATGTATAGTTTAGTTTAAATCATTTTGTTCAGTCGCTACACCAGAAGAACACTGAACGTTCTCGAAGCACGGAAAAGGGGAAAGGGAAGTGGAGGGGGTGTGCGGGGGGAGGGGGATGAATTCAGAGAAATAAAGTGGTAGGGGCCTGGTTATATCCTGATGTGCGATGATGATGATGAATATGACGTTGATCATGATCATGACGATGGCGGAGATAACTGTAATGATAATTATGATGATGATGACGATAATAATAATGATGATAATGATGACTGCGATGATTATGTCGGCTATGATGATGATGATGATGATGATGATGATGATGATGATGATGATGATGGTGATGATGATGATGATGGTGATGATGATGATGATGATGATGATGATGATGATGATGATGATGGTGATGATGATGATGATGATGATGATGATGATGATGATGATGATGATGATGATGATGGTGATGATGATGATGATGATGATGATGATGTTGATGGTGACGGAGGTGATGGCGATGATGATGTTGACGGCGATCATGATAATGTCAATGATGTCGATAATGATGGTGATGCTTGTGATACTGATGATGACGAGTATGATAATAATGATGATGGCGGCTATGATGATGATGACTTGGAGCATGATGATGACAATGAGGGCGATAATGATGATGATGACAGCTATGAAAATGATTGTGATGATGATGATGGTGATGATGAGTGTGACAACTATGATAATGATGATGATAATGGCAATGATGATGATGACTGGGATGATGATGTGAGGTCCCAATGAGAAGCGTGCACCATGCTTGTTCCCAGGCTTTTAGGAGTGAAGAAAATCTCAGCAATTGTCCCCTTGGAGATGACACGGGGCCGGGAGAGAAGTATAACACCAATCTCTCTCGGGTAGAATCAAACTCACTTCAGAACTCAGCGCCTTTTCACCAATGAGGAATTAAAACTGAATCTTTCAGAGGATAACGCCTTCGCATCTTGTAGTCCTGGAACAAGCAGAAAGAGGTGGCCAATATTTTCATCACTTTCGCAGGTGACTAGCCCAGCCGTCGACCCTGCGTCGGACCGTGCTTATGGTATTACGGGTACGGTTCGCTATAATAAATCAGATAACAGAAATACTGTAAAGTAGAGTAGGTCTAGTGGAAACACTCACAATTTAACTGATTGAGTGCTAATATATATAAGAGAATTATAATATACCCCAATATGTGACCTCTCCCATTTGGACAGAAGGACAATAAATTGCCACACTAAGGTCATCGTGTTATGTGTTTTGTTTCGTGGCATCTTCCACAATTTCAATGCTCAGTGATCAAAAATTTACATCATAATACTTGTTTATTTGATTGTGTACTGTGTTTGGTCCAAACCTGTTTGTTGTTCGGCACTCAGTCAGTTAAGCATCGATTTCTAGGTTTCTCCTGGGATTTGAGCTGGAGTCTGTTACAAAGAGATTAAAATATGTGGAGAAAATATTATCAACTATAACTCCAATCAGATCGGATATGTCATGAAAAACATGACCTGATTACATCCTATTACGCGTTTCCGGAGATGTAAAGTTTCAGTACACGTCTTGCATACCTCGCTATTTTCTGATCTTGTGGAGGGGAAGGAGACCTCTGCAACATCGTCTCCATTGTGATGATACTTGGTAGTGGTCTGGAGAAAGAGACTCTACGCTAGTCTCTTTACTATAGATGCAAGACATTTTTAGGATTTAGACGACTTGAGCGTCAACCCGTTAAACTTAAGAGTCAGAGCTTAGTCTTCCAGATTATTCATAACCAAGCAACCAGTCAACCAGCCAACGAACGAACGAACGAACGAACGAACGAACGAACGAACGAACGAACGAACCAACCAACCAACCAACCAACCAACCAATCAACCAACTAACCAACCAACCAACTAATCAACCAACCAAACAGCCAACTAATCAATAAACCAACCAACCAAGGAGTATGCTAATTAAGATGGCTAAAAGAACTTTTTGTGTGGAATGGGTATCATTGCTTCAGATGTCACAGAATGCGAGAATTGTATGCGGGAGTGTGGGGGGAATGAAGACGCTGATAGGCAAGCATGGAATGCACTTCTTAGTGGTAGATTACCTATCGACAAGGGAGACGTAGTCGAGCGCCAGTGGAACCAAGTAGAGAAGGCGGGGGAAGCCGTATGTGGAAAGAATGATATTGCTGGGGAATGGCAGGAGTTCTGGAAGAATCTTAAAACTAAGAGGGAAGACAAGGAAAACTTTCAATCAGATACCAGTGCGAACGGTTAGTAGTGTGACTATTCGCTGGCTCTTGAACGAGGAGACGGAACGCCTATGGGAATGCCATGAGTGCAGTGATGTCTGTTCTTAGCTCAACTCAACTCAGTAAACCAATCATCCGACTAACCAATCAACCAACCAAACAACCCACCAACCATCTAGTCAGACAGCCGACCAAGCAACCAACCAGCCAATCAACAAACTAACCAACCAACAAAGGCTAATAATAGGTTATATTAAACTATCGACTTATAATTGTACATTCCACCACATGTCCACACACAGCTCATCAGAAGTGACCACAGAAATCTGAGCACCTATGGACTTGTCCGGAGTTCTCTTCACTAATCCATCCATCCATCATGTGACATGCCGGTAAGCGTGGGCGGTCATGTTCTGCCATCTCACTCGATCACCAGAGTCGTGGATCGGCTCCGTGTTTCTATCTCGACCATGCCACAAGGCCAAGCCATCCAGGTACTTGCTTCTAGGTCTTCCCCTTGGCATGTTCCCCTCGATCTTACCATTTGTCACCAAGTTCTCCAAATCATTTCTTCTCATAACATGCCCAAAATATTTTGACTGTCTACGTCTAATGTCTCTAATCAGTTTACGATCTTCATTTGTTTCTTGAAGGACTTGTTCATTGGTCTTTCTGGCTGTCCATGGTATTCTTTGCATTTTCCCCAGAAACCACATTTCTACAGCCATCAGATGTTTTTCAGCCTGATTGCTCATTGTCCAAGCTTCACATCCATATAAAAGTACAGGTTCTATGTAGCACCTCAACACTCTTTTTCTCGTTTCATTTGACATCTTTTTATTGGTCAGTATGTTTTTCATCTAGCTAAAGGCTACTTTTGCCATGGCGATTCTTGTTCTAATCTCTTCACTAATAACTTGTACAAATATCACAGTATTTAATTTGATTTGATTTGATTTAACTTAATATTCAAAGGGTAACAAATTGGGCACAAGGCTCGTCTTACAAAATAAAGTTGATTTGATTTGATTTGATTTACATTCGGCCCTTCAAATCACTCATCTTTCGTTCATCAATAATGCATGATACATTCACATAGCAAAAACACATTGTAAAATGAATGTTGTAAACATAACCAATGCATATTACCATGATACGAGAAACATCCCCACACACCCACACATCCTCCACCCAACACACAACCCCCACACACATCCCCAATCCACCCACACCCACCACCCACAAACACCTCATGCACACATATCCCCAACCCACCCACACACCCCCACCCACACACCTCCATGCACACATACATTCCCCCACCCACTCTCCAACCACACATCCCCACCCACACATACACACCCCTCAACCACCCTGCCAAACACACATCCCCCAACCACACATCCCCCACACACACATCTCCCACATTCACATCCCCCACCCACAATCATCCCTCACCCACACAATCTCCACCACCCACCCACAAATACACACATACACACATCCCCAACCCTCACACACACATCCCTCACCCATCCCCCACCCACACATACTCACCCACCCACGCATCCTCCACTCACCAACACACCTCTCAATCACCCATCCCCCAACCACACATCCCCTACCCACCCCCACCAACCCACACATCCCGCAACCATCCAGACACACATCCCTCACCCACTCACACATCCCTCACCCGTACACACACTTCTCAACCCACACACACATCTCACCACCCACACACACATCCCCATAACATTAAAAACATTAAAACAGTAAATCAAAGGACCCTTCGGCACACCTTATGGCGTATTGAGCCCTACATCATAGACGCATATTTATTTCAATAAATCAGTCGGCACTCCATGAGGGATACGTTTAGTATCAACCAACCGCCTTTACTTCCCACGGTATTTCCTGATACCATTTTAGGCTGGGTCGAATTCCAAGCCCGGGTAAATTAAAAAAAGAAAATTCGAATCTGCACAAGTGCGGTTTGAGCCCACGACCACCGTGAATGGCAGGAGCACGTCTAGCCATTACGTTACCACGGTTCTTGTCTTATAGAAACACAGATGAATGAAATGCCTGTTAGAGGACAACATGGTCGAATGAGTAAGAACGCGTATTCTTAAACATCCGGTGTGCTGATGCCGAGGTTAGGGGTTCAACCCCTACACCGGACAATTGGACTAAAATGTTGATTTCTAGTACTTGACTTAGGGACGTTAATTATTAGTAACTCTGAAGCCGGAGTAGTTTCGCCTGATGGCGAGGGACGCGAGAAAAGGGAAAGCTAATCCACATGGAACATTCAGTCCAGTGCTCCTATAATAAGTGTGCGTGGACTACGCTTGAGTTCAATGTGAGCGAACGCACAACAATAAAAAACAATAAATAAAAAAAAGCAAACAAACAAAATACGTCACATATTTTACTTAAACTAGATTTGTGAAATCTCAAATACCAGAATGATTTTGCAGTGGAGTTTGGCAATATTGGGTAAGTCTTTTAGTCACTCCAACCCCCCACTTTATACTAAGAGTGATGTATGAAGCGACCAGTAAAGGAATAAAGCAGTGCCTGAATAAGTTTTGAAAATATATATTACCTGTCTGTCTGTCTGTCTGTCTGTCTGTCTGTCTGTCTGTCTGTCTGTCTGTCTGTCTGCCTGCCTGCCTGCCTGCCTGCCTGTCTGTCTGTCTGTCTGTCTGTCTGTCTGTCTGTCTGTCTGTCTGTCTGTCTGTCTGTCTGTCTGTCTGTCTGTCTGTCTGTCTGTCTGTCTGTCTGTCTGCCTGTCTGCCTGCATCTCTGTCTGCCTGCACACCTGTCTATTTAAAAAAAAGAAAGAAAACTATAACATCTCTTAAAAAAAAACTAAAAGAATTAAATACCCAGACACCTGTCGTTCCAGTTCATGTAACCGCGTGATATAAAATCACCCTCCAATCAACATCAATGGTAAAAATTCAGCGGGTAAAGTAGCTATCGAGTGATGTTATCACTAGGCCAACTTGGCACTTCATGTTCTCCGCAGGAAATGTTTTACCAAAGAAAACATGCCCAGCAGATCTTAATGCGAAACTAAGTCAATAAACAGACCAGGAATGGTTTGTAGTTTCTGCTTCTGGATATGCTTGCATTTCTGGATCAGATGAGGGGAGATTTCAGATGTTCTAAGAGATGGTAACATTGACAGCTGCAGAGGAGGAGGCTGGCACGGAAAGGAAATGCAGGTGTTGGCAGGTAGTTCCTACAGATATTTATCATATGATGTGACACAACGAATAATCTTTCAGTCTTCCTGGATCGCTTAACCTTTAAACTGTGTGTATATCGAGACAATGGTCAGTATGTTCTTAATGTTTCCATATACACACAGTTTAAAGTTTAAGCATACTGACCAGTACAATGATGTTATTTGCAACGAGAAAAAGAGTGTTGAAGTGTTGCATGGAACCCGTACTTTTGGTCAATGTAAAGCGTGGACAATGAACAGACAAGCTGAAAAACATCTGATGACTGTGATAATGTGGTTTCTGAGGAAAATGACAAGGATACCATGGACAGACAGAGAAACCAATGACCAGTCCTACAAGAAACAAATGAAAACTGTAAACTGATAAGAGAAATTAGACGTAGAGAGTCATAGATTTTTTAACACGTTATGAGAAAAAATAATTTTGAGAACAACTGGCAAGATTGGGGGGGGGGGGGGGGGGGAACAAGGGGATGCAGAGAAGTAAATACCTGGGTGGTCTGGCCAAGTGTTATGGTCGAGACAAGAACACAGAGCTGATCCACGACTCTGGTAATCGTGTGTGATGGCGAAACATGACGGCCCACGCCTATCGGCATGACGCATGATAATGATGGTATCGACTCGTGACTTGCAATGAGACCTCACTGACGAACGGAAATACAAGAGATAAGATGGACGAACGTCAATCTGGCAGAATGTACAGTCAGGGCGAGAGATATACAATGTTGGAAATCCATTGCAGCCAACCTTCATTGTGGAGACGACACTTGATTGATTGATTTAGGGATGGAAACACAGCAAGAAAACACCACGAACATAACCGCGCGGGCCAAGCCACCAAGACGACACAAACAGTAAATATGCTGCATCAGAAGGAAACAATTATCGGCAAAGAGGGAAACTTCTAATAGAAAAAAAAGTTGCACAAGAATTGACCTAAACAATAACCAAGACTACGTCAGCCTTAGAAACTATAATATCATTAAATGGCAAATCAGAAGACGAGATAGAAAATATATGCAAATTGATAAACCAACTCATTGGACAATGGCACCAATACTAAAGATCAAACACATATCAGTAGATATTTAAAAAGCACTCTACAACAGATCTTCTTACCAACTCTTTGCTACCAATGCCAAACCTGGACTATGACAGTAAAAGACGAGACACATTACAACAACGGAAATGAGATTTCTCAGAAGAATATTCAATGTATCAAGAAGAGAACATCATGCATGTTAAAATCAGGGCTAAAGTGGGGGGTTATAGCAGCGCTAGATTTCATTCGAAAACAGTAAGTTAATTGGTTTGGCCAGATAATTAGGCTAGCAACTAACAGTATACCACAATAAGCAATAATGTACAGACCACATGGAACCAGAATAAGAGGCCGAACATGGAAACAATGGACAGAGGGAATACCAGAGTTCATGCAAATCACGATATGTGAAGCCCATAAACAGGCACTCTCGCTGTTATGTTTCTTCTTGACACCGCAAAGTACAAGAGGAACAAGATAAGATGAGATGGAATTGCATGAGATGAGATGAGATGAAATGAGATGAGACAAGAAGAGATGAGATGAGAAGAGATGACAGCCTCTTGAACAAGGCTCATTTTAAAACAACATGGATTGGATTGGACACATGGGTAATCGGATACCAAACACATCTCTATTACATACTATATTTCCCTCTCTTAGGCTCAGTTAGATCTTAAAATATCTGAAGTGCGACCATCCTTGGCTAGTCAGGGATTAAAGATTTGAAGACCCTGCAGACCGGACTATGACGTATGAGCAAAAGGCCAATCTGATCTTGTAGTCTTAGCATAAACTAACATGACGCTATGCAGCTTTACAGAACACAATTACGGAAAACAGGACGTCGCGGTACTAGCCTTCATCAGCAAACAAATTCACAAAACACAACATATAAACACGGGGAAGACACAACAGTGACTACAGTAAGGCATGATAACAGAACGAGAAGAATCATAAGATGAAAATAACAATGAGAACAATGAACAGACAATAAAAAAAAATGAGAATAAAAAAATCCCCGTTCTTATACGTATTGTTTTGTGTATTTGTTTGCTGATGAAGGAAAGTGCCGCAACATTCTATGTTTTTCGTAAATGCGTTAGGTAAAGTTGCATTAATTTGTGTTATTTATATTGTTTATATTTCGACCGTTTGATCGCAGTTCTACTAATGTTAGTAGTAACATACTGCGATTTTGTACCCCTGGGCCGGTAACAGAATGTAATAACTCGTGCCCTGGCCTATCCTGTGTAGATTCTCTCTCTCTCTCTCTCTCTCTCTCTCTCTCTCTCTCTCTCTCTCTCTCTCTCTCTCTCTCTCTCTCTCTCTCTCTCCCCCCCCCCAGTCTTTCAAAATCTCTCCTCCTCTTTCCACATCAGAGACCAAGAGAGGGGTCAGGGAACCAGAGAAAGTGCCGGCTTCCCAGAGTGCGGCGCCGTGAACGGGGCACCAAGGAGGAACATGGCAACAAGACGGATGGAGGAAACAGAGGCAATAGCCAGGGAAGAAGCTGACTTCCCACTGCCACAGTTGCTAGGATGTGTGCTAGGGCACGAAGCACCGGGTGCACAAAGCTCTTCTCCCCGAAGGATGGGAACCTTGGGAGCAAACATGATCCCAGCTATGGGACAAACACGGAAAACCGCAAGGACAAGGCAAACGACCGAACTTCTAGAACGGCAGGAGAAAGACGCCCGGAGTCATGACCCGGGCAGGCCTGCCCCCAGAGTGTGTCAAGAAGGTAACAGGGCCGAAACATTCTGGGAAAAGAGATTACTTCTGACGATCAGAAGCCCCCTGCAGTGCTTGCTTCTCAGCGAAGTTTTTATCACAGGTGCGCTGTCTCTGTTGACTCTCCTGTTTAAATGACCCATCACTTTTATATCAATCTACTTTGTAGTCTTTCTCGTCTTCGCTTTCACGGGACACTTCCCTTCATAATTATATTGTATATCATATACCAGGTGCCCTACTGCTGTTGTCTGTCCTGTGTAAGTGACCTATCAATTTTATATCCATCTGCGCTTAAGTCTTTCTCGTCTCCGCCTTAACGGTACATTTCCCTCCATAATTATATTGTCTAGACACTAGTGTCTTTGTACCTGCTCAAAGTATTTTATGTTTCCTCTTCCTTGTGTTAATAACCAATCGTTTTCAATACTGAGTAGTTGCTGCATATCTCTTCGCTCTGATCATACTTTTGTCTTGTCTTCCAGCTGCCACCCCTTCCATCATTGTTCTTTCCAAGTCATTGCGCCGTTTTATATGGACACAAAATAATGACTTCCCGTCGTTAAGAAGGCTATGGCAAACTACTGACCGTAAACTTGCCGAGAAATCACAAATAACCAATACTTCCGGGGTTGATTGCGACGTCCTGTAAAGAATATGCAACTAACTAAAATGGTTTAATATGTTTTAATATATGACGTTTAATATTCTGTGAGTAGGTTTCCCAGTTGCAATCTGGAGATACAGCCTGCTAGTCTCAATTTGCAACTGCCTAAATATCTTTAACATGGGCAAGGTACCCAGGAATCTTAACCAGTTTTCATCATTATCCGGCACTGTTAGATGCTCTACGCACTACTCCAAGATTATTTGATAGTGTAGCACCATGCTCTTATTGTGTAGAAATCACAGAAACACCAGGGTGATAGACGAAACACCTCCACCGCGCCAGACAGATACATAGAAACACCAAGGTGATAGAAGAAACACAACAACACCATTAACCCAAGCCTTGCTTGTACCAGGTAGTTTTAACATTCCGTGCAAATACACGTATAAACGGTGTTTGCTGTAAATTGCACATTTACCGTTCTCTATTTGACGTCTGCGTTTTTATTTCTTCTGAAGATATTTTTACAAAAAAACAAAACAAATCTTATTTTACACATGTCTGCAAACCTTGCTTCTTTCTGAAGAGCTTAACGAATGCGACCGTGACTAAATGTGAAACATATGTTCAGCAGATAACCAAACATCTTTTCATGGCTTTCCCCGCCTGCTAGTCATACTAAATCTGTTGAATGGTGGTATAATCACTTTCGCCTCGTAAATATGCCTTCTTCTTTAAAACATACGCACTTGATTTCGCAAATTACCCTGTAAGGAACTCTATCACAAGCGCCTGGCCAGGAAATGTGTTCTTCTGCAGGCTAAATGGTGTTTTCATTGACACATTTATAGTTTGGCATACATTGCCGGGTTGAATGTTGTTGCCATCTTATTCTTGTAAATGTGGTTAGAGAAATATTTGGTTACACATTCCAAAAGTTTTGTTTATTTTGGAGAGCGAGGGTAGTGTCTAGTGCTATCGTAATAATGAACATTTAGGTAATGATTAGTACTGATAAGAAGCCGGTGTGCAAGAGAGTTTTCAGCATGAAAGTGTCTTAATAGTATATCTAGAAGGTAAGTCCTCTGGATCTCACAGGGAAAAACGAAATAGAGGGAGAATCTGAAAGTAGAGGGAAACAGAAATAGAGGGGGAATCTGAAAGCAGAGGGAAAGAGAAATAGAGGGAGAACCTGAAAGCACAGGCGAAAATAAATAAAAGGGGGGGGGGGAATCTGAAATCACAAGAAAAAAAGAAAGAGAGGAGGTATCTGGCAGCACAGGGGAAAAAATAGAGGGGGAATATGAAAGCACAGGCAAAGAGAAATAGAGGGGAAATCTGAAAGCACAGACATAAAGAAATAGAGGGGGAATCTGAAAGCACAGGGAAAAGATAACTGTTAACAGAAGAATAATATGAATAAGACATTGAAGGAACTGTGGGGTTTAAACATGGTTCAAAAGACAAGAAGATCGGCTTTATTGCACTGGGTTTTAACCCATATGGCTTAGCCTCTTTCCATAGGGCGGCCTACTGAAAGCGTCGCACAAAACACGAAATCCGTAGCTCCAGCGACGACCTCCAGGAGTCTACGAGAAAACTGGACTCGTGAACAGGGCGACGTAGTTCGCAATCGAACCAAACAACCTTCGGAATGCGAGGCAGACGGTGTAACACTTCGGCACAGAGACTACAGGAGCTATAGGAAGACTTGGCGGGGGTTTGTTGAAGCCCTGTCCTACAATCAGTCAATCGTGTGCTGTCTCCACTATAAGGGTTTACTGGATTTCCAACACTGCCTTTCGCCTTGATCGTACATTCTACCAGACTGCTGTTCGTCCAACTCTTATTGTTATCTTCCCACTTGTGCCACTGTCTACCTCTTGCTCGCTTGCCTTACCCTCCAGTATGATTTTTATAAGAGTGTTTCGGCGATGTCTCGAAGGGGTCACGTACGTAATTCTAATCCCGCAAACCGCATTCAAATCACAGATGCGGGTGATATGGCAGAAAAATTCCCTGCGTTGGTTTTTATACAAAGGTACGAGTTCCAGTCGTTCAGAAAGTAATGGCAAACTAATTAACTTAAACTTGCGAAGAAATCACAAACGGGCCAAAAATATCGTTTAATGTAGCCGAAGTACTCCAGTTGCCTCTTTTTAATTTCTTCCATAAACACTCTTTGTCTCTGTGGTTCAATGACAGATAAATGGCAGAAAGGCAAGAAGAAGGAGTAGAAGCTTCATGGTGTTGAGTGGTCTTGAGGTATGGTGTCCGCCTCGAGTGCTGGAGGCCCCGGGTTCAAGCTTCGGTTAGGGTCGGGATTTTTTCACATGGACTTCCAGTAATAAAATTTCCCCTGGTCTCTGGGTATAGAGATCGGACGCCCGTGTGTATTGTTGCGCACGTAAAAAATCCCTTGGCCGTTAGAAATCGAAAAAGAGTAGCGTAACGCCGCTGCCCGGGCAAAACTTTGAGTTGAAAATCTATCCAAAGCATTTCAGGATCCTCGCCGGTGCTACGGAGTTCGTGCACTGAGCTGAGATTCTCCGTACTCAGGCTTGAGTTAGGAGTAGAACGGAGCACTTATGGGTTACACCCGTGTGCCGTAATGTTGATCCGTCGACTAAACTAAACTAAACTAAATTAAACTAAACTAAACTAAACTAAATTGAAGCAGTAGAAAGAGTTTCAAATTATCAATTTAGGGCACAGAGATTTGTGTAAGTGAACGACCCCTTTACATGCCATAGGTGCATTGGCAGGCTTGGCCATGGGAATCCCATGGGAAAAAAGGGGGATTTTCTGAATAGTGTACTGATGGGATGGGACGGGATAGGACAGGCCTAAATGACCATTGGATGGGATAGAAAAACATGTCCCTAGGCCAAGCCTGCCAGGCTTGGCTATGGGAATGTTATTCCCATGGGAATCCCTTGGGAAAGTCCCATGGGATGGGATGGAATGGGACATGCATAAATTACCACGCAATGTAAATTATGTCCCATGGACAACCCTGCGCTTTGGACACATTTTGCGACCCATACTTTTATAGACCAATCATCATTCGGTGGGTGGTGCGATCGTAATCACGCCGGCTGACCTGCGTTCCCAAGATATTTCATTGTACCAATCTGGGTCGTCCTGGGAGCTTCAGCATCACGTACTGTGTTTAGCGTAGGCGTTCAAACCTCTCCCCAGATCTCGGACTTTGGTTTTCTGGATACTCATATCTATTCAGTTTACTGTTTTCATTTGTTTCTTATAGGACTTGGTCATTGGTTCTTCTGTCCGTCCATGGTATTCTTAGCAGTTTCCTCAGAAACCACATTACCACAGCCATCAGATGTTTTTAAGCTTGGAAATGGGGCCGCTGTTAAAAATTCGAATCTTCCCCGATTTGGATCAAACCCACGACCACCAGCGTCTAGACCAGTGGTTCTCAACCTTTTTTGGCCCGTGCACGCCTTCACCATATTTTCAGAACGTCATCCCCCGCCCCCCTCTTTTCGTATTTCCTACCTAAAAATTTGGCCCGTGCCCCCCTCACCATATTTTCAGAACGTCATCACCCCCCCCCCCCTTTCGTATTTCCTACCTAAAAATCCCCCCTCCCGCCCCTATACAGTATACGTAATAATGGAAGCACATACTAAAACAAGTCTAGACGTCCACATAAAACGTGATTTGTGGGTCTACTTACTTTATAAAATGAATTTTAGAAGGGTGAGACGTACAGAACCGTAAAGTATGAAGGGAAAAACAAGATCAAGTAATCGGTTCTTGTATTAACGCGATCTTGAAATAATCTTCAACCCCCTCCCCCATCCCCTGGAAACCCCAAAATTCCCCCCCCCCCCCGGGGGGGGGGAATTCCCCACCGGTTGAGAACCACTGGTCTAGACACTACCCATCGTGACTCCAAATTTCATGTAGATTAATATTTACGAATGAATAATTACTGCAACAACAGTTTAGACAGATCAGTTATAGAAGTGAATAATCACCGCAACAGCAGTTTAGACAGATCAGTAATAGAAGTGAATAATCACCGCAACAGCAGTTTAGACAGAGCAGTAATATAAATGAATAATCACCGCAACAGCGGTTTAGACAGAGCAGTAATATAAATGAATAATCACCGCAACAGCGGTTTAGACAGAGCAGTAATATAAATGAATAATCACCGCAACAGCGGTTTAGACAGAGTAGTAATATAAATGAATAATCACCGCAACAGCAGTTTAGACAGAACAGTAATATAAGTGAATAATCACCGCAACAGCAGTTTAGACAGAGCAGTAATAGAAGTGAATAATCACCGCAACAGCGGTTTAGACAGAGCAGTAATATAAATGAATAATCACCGCAACAGCGGTTTAGACAGAGCAGTAATATAAATGAATAATCACCGCAACAGCGGTTTAGACAGAGTAGTAATATAAATGAATAATCACCGCAACAGCAGTTTAGACAGAACAGTAATATAAGTGAATAATCACCGCAACAGCAGTTTAGACAGAGCAGTAATAGAAGTGAATAATCACCGCAACAGCGGTTTAGACAGAGCAGTAATATAAATGAATAATCACCGCAACAGCAGTTTAGACAGAGCAGTAATCGAAGTGAATAATCACCGCAACAGCGGTTTAGACAGAGCAGTAATATAAATGAATAATCACCGCAACAGCAGTTTAGACAGAGCAGTAATAGAAGTGAATAATCACCGCAACAGCAGATTAGACAGAGCAGTAATATAAAAGAATAATCACCGCAACAGCAGTTTAGACAGAGCAGTAATAGAAGTGAATAATAACCGCAACAGCAGTTTAGACAGAGCAGTAATAGAAGTGAATAATCACCGCAACAGCAGTTTAGACAGAGCAGTAATAGAAGTGAATAATCACCGCAACAGCGGTTTAGACAGAGCAGTAATATAAATGAATAATCACCGCAACAGCAGTTTAGACAGAGCAGTAATAGAAGTGAATAATCACCCCAACAGCAGTTTAGACAGAGCAGTAATAGAAGTGAATAATCACCGCAACAGCAGTGTAGACAGAGCAGTAATAGAAGTGAATAATCACCGCAACAACAGTTTAGACAGAGCAGTAATAGAAGGCATAGATCCTGGTAGAAATGGCAAAGGTCAACCAGCTTGACCGCTGGCGAAGGACATCAATATTTTTTTTTTGCGCCAGCTCGCTTTGAACTCAAG
Organism: Cepaea hortensis; assembly: GCA_963921405.1. Lineage (NCBI taxonomy): Eukaryota > Metazoa > Mollusca > Gastropoda > Stylommatophora > Helicidae > Cepaea > Cepaea hortensis. The sequence goes on along the minus strand of OY992889.1, from coordinate 91,223,126 downwards.
CGTAATCAATGCACACTACTTATAGCAGTCATTAAAAAACAAAAAAAAAACTGTCATTTCCTGCCAATAAAGTACCTTGTAGTGTATGACAGGTGGGGAGAGGGGGGGGGGGGGTCTTGAGTCTGAGGAATTAAACCCGCATGGCTAATGCAGTCACCGTGAACTGTGCAGGTTAGAGTTTTGTATTTGTCCCGGACAGAAAAAATTCTACACCTTACCAAGGATTCGAACCCGTGTCTCTCGAAAGGGAATCCGGCATTCTAGTCACTCGGCCAGCCGCTCCTCATTTATAGTATTGCCGGACTGAATTTTGCGTGTGGATTATCTTTCCCTATTAACAGTGTCCCTCGCCATCAAGCGAATCCACTCCGACTTCAGAGGTACTTGTAATTTACGTCCCCAAGTCAAGGACGACAGGTCAACATTTTAGTCCAGCTGTCCAGTGTAGGGGTAGAACCGCTTACCTTGGCATCAGCACCCCGAATGTTTAAGAACACGCGTTCTTATCCATTCGGTCATGCTGACCTGCGGTCATAATTTATGGCGGGGGAACTGTTGAAGGATGGAGAATCTTTCAGGCGGCTTGTGATAAGAGCGACGTTCTGCAAATGTGTGGCTACACGGTAATGATACAATTTACACGGCCAAACTGTCAAAAGTGTCATTTACTGCCAATATAGTATCTTGCGGTGTATGGCAGAGGAAATGAGCCTCGGGAATTAAGGCCGCCTGGCTAGTGCAGTCGCCGCGAACTGTGTAGATTAGGATTTTCTTTTTGCCCCCGACAGAAACAAATCCTACACCTTAGCGAGGGATCGAACCCGGGTCTCCCGAAGGAGAGTCCGGCGTTCAAGCCACTCGGCCAGCCACTCCTCAATTTACACGGTGATGATACCATTTACACAAATGTGTGGCTACATGGTGATGATAGCATTTACACAAATGTGTGGCTACACGGTGATGATACCATTTACACAGATGTGTGGCTACACAGTGATGATACCATTAAACACACGTGTGGCTACACGGTGATGATACCATTTACACAAATGTGTGGCTACACAATGATGATACCATTTACACAAATGTGTGGCTACACATTGATGATACCATTTACACAAATGTGTGACTACACGGTGATGATACCATTTACACAAATGTGTGGCTACACGGTGATGATACCATTTACACAAATGTCTGGCTACACGGTGATGATACCATTTACACAAATGTGTGGCTACACGGTGATGATACAATTTACACAAATGTGTGGCTACACGGTGATGATACCATTTACACACATGTGTGGCTACACGGTGATGATACCATTTACACACATGTGTGGCTACACGGTGATGATACCCTTTACACAAATGTGTGGCTACACATTGATGATACCATTTACACAAATGTGTGGCTACACATTGATGATACCATTTACACAAATGTGGCTACACGGTGATGATGCCATTTACACAAATATCCCGAAGGAGGAACCTCCTACTGGTCAGTCATATGATAGGACCATTACATTTCGTTGTCCTGGATAGTCTCCGTGGTGAAGTTGTCAAGCCATCTGACTCGCTCCGAAGGTTGTGGGTTCGATTCCGGCCTCGTCCTTCGATTCACGAGTGCATTTTTTCGGAGACTTCTGGGGTCATCGCTGGAGCTACGAAGTTCGTGCTTTGTGCGACGCTTTCGGCAGCCCGCGCTGCAGAAAGAAACCCAGCCAAATGGGATAAAACCCGGTGCAATGAAGTCGACTCTGTCGACTTTTAAGAGGCTCTTTAAGTCCTGAATGCACGGAGGAATAAGTGGCCGATCTTTTCTTCACTTAGCGAGAAGAGGAACACAGGTGTTATCGCTCGTCTCACTGTCCTCATAACATTATCAGCACAACTCCTTATTAACCTCGCTAACGAGCCCGCTGAAACAACTTAAACACGCTAAGAAAGTAGGAAGCATATACTTCAATGACTTACCAGATTCTGGGAATAATCAAATAGAAATTCTTGAAGTGAGTGAAAGTACCTTTATGCTATCAGTATAACAGGTGATGTCGGCAATGGCTGACAGTTGACACCGCCAAGAAGTTAGTTCTCTTGTCGTTAGAGAGAATATGATGGGAGACAGGGCACCGGGAACCGCAGTAGTGTTGTGGCTAGACGTTCGTCAACCGACGTGGTGGTCGTGTGTTTGATTTCCCCCTCAGACACAGAAGGTATCTGATTTCATTAGTAGTATGACTCTTCGCTGGCTGTTGAATGAGGGGACTGTTGAACGAAGGCACGGAGAGCTTGTGGGAATGCCCTGAGTGCAGTAACATCGTGTCTCAGCTCAACTCAACTAAAGTATCGGGTTCAGTCTCAGAGAAGGTTGGGCAGTTTTCCAAGTACCATTGTAATCTAATGATATCACACATCCCCCTGATTTCACGGCAGTGGGATCACCTATCTCGTGGATAAGATCAAGAAAAGGAAGTCCCGTGAGCAAGTTGCGTTGCTAACAAATCCACGAACTGTGGAAATCATGAAAGAATAGTCGCAAGGTGTCTGCTATGAAGACATTGTCAGGAAAGAAAACATACCCATGGGTAAAGGCGAGATGGTCGACTTCATTCCACCGCATGTGATCCAACATGGCTCGGTCTCTTTTTCGCGGGGAATCCTGCCGAAAGCGTCGTACAAATCACGAACCCCCGGAAGTCTACGATAAAATTGCACTCATGAGCCGATCGACGTAACTCAGACTCGAACACACGACCTTCGGAGCGCGGGGTGTAACCACTCCACCACAGAGACTCCCACCCATGGGTAGATAGAGCAAGCTCTCATGGATGGAATCTATCTTAAGCGAGTCCAACACTTAAACTCGCCCAACGCTGCAATCATCCAAGACATCGGTCGCAAGAGATATCAGAGGAAGAACAATATCTTTATTCCATATTGTAAATAATCGCCGAACAGTTTCGACATTCCTACATATCTCAAACCACCTCACGCGTGCACAAATAAGATGACCAATATTCACACACATTAAGTAAGTCTGTCGGCTTCTTGGACAGACAGTGTCACTCGCTGGCCTGCATTATTGATATGTTTCTCAGTATCTTAAATGCACTCACTCGCTAAAACCCGCTCCCCTCATACCGTGACTTGCCGACCTATTGTTGGTCTGTGCCATTTATTCGTTGAACGTGCGAACATGGAGAGAAAGAACAACTGTTTGTATGTGTTTCAGATGGCGGTTTGGTAACGAAAAGCACACAAGCCTTGTAGCTCTTAAGTCCCGTGACTGGCGTATTTACATAAGGTGCCAGACGTCGGTTACTGTGATCACACTTGCCAGGTGTTGTGTCCATAGCGCTGCTCGCTCAAGTAACAAGTTCTATATACATAAGTAATAGGGGTGTTGGTTCACACGTCCTGAAGATGTTGAGAGGTGATAGTAATCACAAAACACATTTGTAAACAGAAATAAGTGATAGCTATTGCCACCCAATGGGGTATAATTTTTAAGAGGTATATTCATCCAATCCTGATGTGTAGAAGCAAATCATGGATAATTAACAGACAAGCGAAGAAGTATTTGGGGAATAAGGAGGGAGGTGGTTTAACACTTTTGATTTTTTGTTCGCATATCCTTTACAGGACATCGTTGTTGATTTCTTGGCAAGTAGTTTGCCATTGCTTTTTGAGCGACCGGCTCACTGTCATAAGTCGGGGTGCCCCACCGGCTAGATGAAAATCTTATTCACTGGCGAGCAACCCCAGATAGTCAGAAACTGACTTGGGACAAAATCTATATGGCTGAACTACAGATTAAGCCCTGAATATCCAACGTACAGCTCTAAGTGGCTCGTTACAAAATGAAATGAACTGTGCTGAATATTCGCCAAGGTATAGGAAAGAGAAGGTTAGCTTAAGATAGATGTTTTAAGTCTAAATATATTAGTATAGACGACTATCTCAGTACAGGTTTTCTCCCTGACTGCTCCTTTCCTTGGTGTGTAAGTGAACCCCCACCAATGTACACAACAACACGTATGCACAATTGGAAAAAATATAATGACAGAACTATGAGTTACAAGACTACAACATTTATTTACTAATCATAGACATTGGATGATTGTCAATGTGAGGATGATAAAATCATATACATATTGATATTGATGACAAACATTACGTAACTTTACTTGTTACTCCATCTATCTGGATCTGTGGTCCAGATCTCCCCTCTCCAGTAGACAACAAAAGAAACAGCTTGCCGGTATTCTAACGATCCTGTCAGTCCTGACACTCCTAGTCAGTAGTCTCTAGTCTTGAGATCTATAACATAGGTGCTCCTTGTGAGAGCTTGAAAGAAAGTCGAGAATGTGTTATATCAGTTCTACATCAGCGCAATCCTAATTAAAACATATCATAACACAACCATATACAATGACCAGTCTGGCCAAGTTTATCTTCCAGCTCTACTATGTTCACCATCCTCCTTCTCCCTACTGTCTTTAGTCTGGGACGGGCTTTTCAATTGTCTCACACGCCTGTAATGATTACATTTCTGCCGCCCCATGTCCATATCGCTAATACAGAAATTCTGTGTCGTACAGCCGCTCCGTCCAATGTTAGTTTAGCAGCTCACAGGGTCGGTAAGTGTATTATAACAATGCCAGGTCATCCGGGCTTACAAGCCGTGACCAATAGCTGTGCCAGGTTTCCATGCATTACCGGGGACGCACGCCGACAATACACTGAGGAAGTTTAGCACCATATACCCCATAACACTTGTGGGTACTGTCTGTGCCATTACAGCTCTGCTACAAATGCAATCGATGGTTAGTGTGCCAATGCGCACACCATAATATAACACGTCATATTGATAGGCTTGCATATGACAAATCAATATACCAAACATGAAATACACATAAAACATTAATTAAACTAGACATATTATGATACTTTAACATAATAGCATAATGCACTAGTTAGTTTGTAGGTATACGAAATGAGATGTATATACACAAAAAGAATATGTACGAAGCATATTCCTAGCATCGTATATTCATATGAAATTACACATACATACATCCAACATATCCGTAAAAATTATATTACTTCAAGATAGACATCTAATGATACTCACATAATAGCATCAGGCATTATTAATGAGTACTAATATTGTATAGCTCCAAAATGAGATATACAACAAGTCTAATTGAAGTGACCAAACAGACCAGCTATATTTGCTGAGCTGCCCGGTTTAATCACACTTAGTTACTGCTGTTGTAAGAATTAAATAAATAGTCAGTTGACTATATTCTGTACAACAAATGCACACACCAAAAGGCAACTAGGATAGTGTACAACGAAATGACAAGCATCTACCAAGACACCTAAAAGTCTACCCAGACAAGATCTGTCTCACATAAGGCTCTATTTCTCAGAAGAATAACACTTTAAAGCAATATGATATTGAACGCAGAACTTAGAAAGAACACTCAAGTAATCTATGACAATGATCCATCCATCCATCATGTGCCATGCCGGTAAGCGTGGGCGGTCATGTTCTGCCATCTCACTCGATCAACAGAGTCGTGGATCAGTTCCGTGTTTCTGTCTCGACCATGCCACAAGGCCAAGCCATCCAGATACTTGTTTCTAGGTCTTCCCCTTGGTCTGTTCCCCTCGATCTTACCAGTTGTCACCAAGTTCTCCAAATCATTTCTTCTCATAACATGCCCAAAAAATTGTGACTGTCTACGTCTAATGTCTCTGATCAGTTTACGATCTTCATTTGTTTCTTGAAGGACTTGTTCATTGGTCTTTCTGGCTGTCCATGGTATTCTTTGCATTTTCCTCAGAAACCACATTTCTACAGCCATCAGATGTTTTTCAGCCTGGCTGCTCATTGTCCAAGCTTCACATCCATATAAAAGTACAGGTTCTATGTAGCATCTCAACACTCTTTTTCTCGTTTCAATTGACATCTTTTTATTGGTCAGTATGTTTTTCATCTTGCTAAAGGCTACTTTTGCCATGGCGATTCTTGTTCTAATCTCTTCAAGGCATCTCCCATCAGATGTTATTACTGTTCCGATGTAATTGTACCTATTCACTTGTTGAAGAATATTCCCATTTACTTGTATATTACACTGTGGTATTTCGTTCTTCTTAGTGACGACCATAATCTGTGTCTTTTTACAATTTAATTCTAACCCTTGTTGTTCACTGTGTGTAACAACCGCATCTACTAAATTTTGCAGGTCCTGTTCATTGTCTGCAATCAAGACTGTATCATCTGCATATCTAATATTATTGATGCATCGTCCCCCAATGTTGATTCCTTCCATATTTTCAATATTTCTGAAAATATTTTCACTGTACAGGGAAAACAGATCTGGAGACATTACACATCCCTGTCTCACACCTCTCTTAATAGGCTGATATTGGCTTACTTGATTATCAACTCTTATGGCAGCTTGTTGTTTCCAATATATGTTTTTTACAAGTCTAAGGTCTTTCCCATCAATTTGTAGATCTTCAAGCATCCTTATCATGTTGACATGTCTCACTTTATCAAAAGCCTTTGTGTAGTCAATGAAGCAAAGGTGTAGATCTTTGTTTACTTCTATAGAACGTTCGATTACGGTTCTCAGTATATACACAGCATTTACTGTACCCTTGCCTACTACAAACCCACATTGTTCTTCTCCTATTTCAGGTTGTATTTTCCTCCTAACTCTTTGCATGATAATTCTTAGCAAAATCTTCGTGATGTGACTCATTATACTAATTGTTCGATGTTGATCACATTCCAAGGCTCCTGATTTCTTTGGGATTGCAATAAATACAGAATTACATAACTCATGAGGTATATTTCCAGTATCATATATTGTATTAAGCAGACTGGTAACTTTATCTATTCCATATTCTTCTAAAGCATTAATCATTTCTGTTGTGACGCTGTCTGGACCGGGGGTTTTGCCAGATTTCATATGATTAAGAGCATTCTGAACCTCCATCTTCAAAATTGCTGGCCCTTCATTGTTATTTTGAACAATATATTGTTCGTCTCTGCTATCGTCATAAATGTTTTTCACGTAATCTGACCATACATGTAAAATCTTATCTTTTTCTATTATGACTCTTCCATCTTTTGTCTTTAGGCAGCCTGCTGATGTACGTGTTCTTTGATTAGTAATCTCCTGAATTCTTTTGTGCATTAGTTTCGCATTTTTACTGTTGTGTTGTTTTTCAATTTCTCTGCAATTTTTCTCAAGCCATGTTTCTTTAGCCTCCTTACATAAGGTTTTGACTTTTCTGTGAATTTCTTCATATTTGGCAGGATTATTTTTGTTCTGTCTTCTTGTTTCCATTAGTTGTAAAATTTCTTCAGTCATCCATGTCTTACGGCCAACTTTCTTTACTTTTGGAATAGTTTTTTCTGCTGCACAACTGATTGAATTCTTCAGCATTTCCCATTGATCATCTACATCTTGAAATAGGATCTCTAGATCAGACAATAAATCAAATTTGTTCTTTACTTCTATGTTAAAATTATCTTGTATTTCTTTGTCAGTTTTCAATTTGCACAAGTCATATTTAGGGTTTCCTGCTGTATACTTGACTTTCTTTAACTTTACCCTCAATGTGCCAGTAATTAATCTGTGATCACTGTAACAGTCTGCATTTGGAACTGTTTTTACAACTGTTAATGCATTTCGAAACCTTTTGCTTATCAGGATGTAATCTATCTGGTTTTTAATCCTGCTGTCTGGACTCCTCCATGTCCATAATCTTCTAGGATGTTGTTTAAACCAGGTGTTTCCTACAACCAATTCTTGTTCTTTTGCCCATTCTACAAGCCTGTAACCTCTTTCATTTCTCTCTCCCAAACCATGGTTGCCTACACTGTATCCATCGCTTTGCTTTCCTATTTTTGCGTTGAAATCACCCATTATGATATTAATTTCTGATTTTTTACAGTTCTTCAAAGCAGACTCCATGTCATTATAAAATTCCTCTATACTTTTTTCACTGCTTTCACTTGTTGGGGCATATACTTGAATTACATTTATTTTAAAAGGTCTTCCGTTTAATTTTACTAATAGAACTCTGTCTGACACAGCATGATATCCTTTGACAGAATTTGATGTTTGCTTATCTAATATATTGCAATAACCTAGATCAGATATAGACTGGAATTCAGTACATACACCTAAAATACTTAGTTACTAAGAAATCTACATTTACTCTCTCTTCTCACCTGTTCTGAAGTCAAACTTAATCTAACCTAAACTAGGCTAGGGACCCTTATTTAAGCTGAGTCAAGCAGACAGTGTCTGAGACACTATTATCTCTTTGGCATTCCCGTCATAAATTCTTCTTATCTCCCGCTGACGGTAATTGCAATTATCCCCGCAACCTGGCCATCACACCTTGCTCCTCTCTGTCTGGTACAGTCTACAGGCCCCGTGTTAATTGTCTTATCAGATCTGTTTTCACACATTCCTGAGTCTGCCAGTCAGAGTGGACGGGGCTTGTTTACAGCCCTGGGTCAATGTTGTTCACACCTGGGCGATTTCCTACCTATGCTTATCAGGTGTCATGCCTGGTCGGTTTTAATTACACAGTCCATGGCCCCTTCATTGTTGATTCAGCATGTCTGGGTCAGCAGTTTCCCAAGGTGTATACTAATTATCTAGTTGCCATTTTACTTGCCATCTGCAAGCTTACGTCATGGCTAGAGGCTTTTTGTGAATAATCTTACCTCACGACTAGATAATTTTGGAGTAGTGTGATTAATTCATTCTTTCTCAATTTGGCCTCTCAAATTTGGAGACCGATAAAAATATTCTGGGATGTTAAGGCGGCCAATTCGTGACAGAGCTTTCCCCTTAAAAAAAAAGTTTCTGCCAGAAATCTTTTGTCAAAGCACGCCGTACATCCCAGAATAATGCCTAAGCACTCTCCGTTCTGTATCTGCCTAAAGGTTTCCAATATTCTTTGTGGCAGTGGGTTGTCCTGCATCTGCATAAAGACGTTCCATTTCCATAACCCAAAGATACACGGGATAGATCCTTGTACCTGGTTTTAGGCCGGGATTCCATGCAATAGCTTGGTAAAATCCGGTAATTGTCAGAAGGTTGTAATTTTACCCCTCTGGGAAAGATCACAATCAACGGGATTCTTCTACGCCTCTGGGCAGCAATCGTTTTACACCATTCACTCACGTGATTTACTCCTTTCAGCCGAGGATGTACCCGTAGTGAGGTCTTGCATAAGCTGGCCACAGCAAAGCTTGTCTCCGCGATATTCCTCCATCCTTTATAGATCCTTAACAGATTCATCAATATCTTCCTTTTGAAAGGACTAATGTTACACATCATGGTCCCATGATATAAATTCAACTGGCGCTTTCCTCCTTCAAAGTCGGGAGTAACAATCGTCCCTCCTCGGTGTCGCGGTTTCTTCCCCTGATAATCAGTTAATGGGCTGAGTTTCTCTGCATTAGAGTTTCGTGTGAAAACCGTGCTAGAAATTGGAAATTTAGTGTGCCAAGTTGTCCAGCCTTGAGAAATAACATAGTTACTCCAGGGCAATAAAGTGGTGTTACTTTTGAATAAAGTATCCACAAATAGCTGATCTACTCCTATCAAATCGACCTGACTGAAGGGTAGATTGAGTCCTAAGAGTGTTGATTCCAACCCACCCTTGACTTCTGTTACTTCAGATCCCTGTTGCTGGAATTCCCTGATAACTTCAGCTAATGAGATGATAGGCGTTTCTTCCTCCATCTTGTGCAAAGAATTTTCTTCTTTAGCAACTACAGACAATGTTGTCGGCACAATATCAGAGTCCATATTCTGGCTCATGACAATTCCCTGAGTCTCCGAACTGGTATACTGTGAGATAACAACTGGAAATGTTTCCTGGTCTGGATGTTCCTCTCTGGTCCTGCTTTCATGGGCTAAGTCCAGTTGAGGTAAATCCTGCGGTGGGCTGTCTAAGCAATCCATCACAATACGTAAATAATTTGAACTGATGTCTAGTGTCTTTTCCTGAGCTGCAGCCTCAAAGATCACAAGGGGTTCCGGGTCTTCCTTCATCCCTCTGTCAGTCAAATTTAATCCCACTTCATCCTCTCCTGAGCTGAAGGGAATAATAAAGTCGGTTACCTTTCGATCTCCGACCTCCTTAAAAGATGTCCTCAGGTCATCTTCCTCTTGAGTTTCACCTCTCGTTGAAGTAAAATGAGATTCCTGGGAGTCTTGTATTGGCGGACCAGTTAAATTATCTGAACTGATAATTAGTGATTCTTCCCGCGTTGCAGTAATGAAATTCACCTGGGATTCCGTTACTTCCATCCTCCCTATTTCAGTCAGATGTAATTCCACTTCATGATTCTGTGAACAGAAGGGAATGTGAGAATCGGCTAGGTCTCCGCCTGCGACCTCATTAAAGGTTGTCTTCAGTTCCTCTTTCTCTCGAGATTCATTTCTCATAGAAGTCAAGTGGTTTTCCTGAAGGTCCTGTACAGTTAAACCACCATTGCCGTGGTACAAACAGCTATCACGTTTGTGACTGTTTGAAGTGCCTTTGGCACGTTTTTTCTTCCCTCTTTTCCGTTTAGGACAGGGACGAATGAGAACCTGTAGTTCCCGGTCCACTAACTCTGATTCCGCGGTGGGTGGCAAAGATGTCCCTTCCTTCTTGGTTGGGTGAGCATCCATATCTCCTACCTTATGTTCCGCTAGAAAGGTTAGCTTCTCTGCATTGACTACTTCCATATGCTGTTTATTAATCTCTGCTTCTTCAGTTTTGCTACGCTCTTTTGCTTCAAATAACTCATCAATTGTTTTATTCATCTGTTCCTCCGCCATGTCCCACTCTTTCATCTCGTCTCTGATGTATGTTTCTAATTGTTCTCCTGTTAAGCCCTCTATTATGCCTAACCTTCTCGTGGACTCTAAGTAATCTGTGCGCGCCTTCAGATAATCTAGATCCTGGGAAGGTGAGTCCATATTTGCTAATGGTAAGCTCCTATGTATCTATCAAATTCAAAGCTAAGCTAGAAAGACAAGAGTGAACCAATGACAGCAGAATCAAAACCAATGTGTAGAGTTAACCCTCAGCAGTGAAAGACAACTGAAAGTAATATTCAAGTAGTTTCTGGCGACCGCAGTGAAGTAAGTGTGAGAGATATACTACACAGTAATCAATACTAATATTTACCTAAATAAATATTAAAATGCACTGCATACATGTCATAATGAAAATGGCATAAGTAAGCATAAAATGGCAAATCAATCAAGCAGTTAAATCATCAAACACATCAATGTAAATATGATTAAAGTGATCAGTTATCATTAAATGATGAATGATACACTAAATGATAAGAATTAAAATACTTATCAATAAATGATAGATGAGGTAGTTCTCATAAGTTCTTATCTGTTATACTTTTGAAAAGTTATATCTCTACTCTGTAACTTCCTCAACTAAAATTAGCTACATCTGATGATAGTCTATTTTGATGACTGAAGATTACAAGAGTTAACTTTTAAAATCGTATGTCTAGGGTCTAGTACCGGAGTCTATTGAAAGCGAGAAGTCCGAATTCAAATACCGTACGAGAAGCCCCAATCTGTCATAAGTCGGGGTGCCCCACCGGCTAGATGAAAATCTTATTCACTGGCGAGCAACCCCAGATAGTCAGAAACTGACTTGGGACAAAATCTATATGGCTGAACTACAGATTAAGCCCTGAATATCCAACGTACAGCTCTAAGTGGCTCGTTACAAAATGAAATGAACTGTGCTGAATATTCGCCAAGGTATAGGAAAGAGAAGGTTAGCTTAAGATAGATGTTTTAAGTCTAAATATATTAGTATAGACGACTATCTCAGTACAGGTTTTCTCCCTGACTGCTCCTTTCCTTGGTGTGTAAGTGAACCCCCACCAATGTACACAACAACACGTATGCACAATTGGAAAAAATATAATGACAGAACTATGAGTTACAAGACTACAACATTTATTTACTAATCATAGACATTGGATGATTGTCAATGTGAGGATGATAAAATCATATACACATTGATATTGATGACAAACATTACGTAACTTTACTTGTTACTCCATCTATCTGGATCTGTGGTCCAGATCCCCCCTCTCCAGTAGACAACAAAAGAAACAGCTTGCCGGTATTCTAACGATCCTGTCAGTCCTGACACTCCTAGTCAGTAGTCTCTAGTCTTGAGATCTATAACATAGGTGCTCCTTGTGAGAGCTTGAAAGAAAGTCGAGAATGTGTTATATCAGTTCTACATCAGCGCAATCCTAATTAAAACATATCATAACACAACCATATACAATGACCAGTCTGGCCAAGTTTATCTTCCAGCTCTACTATGTTCACCATCCTCCTTCTCCCTACTGTCTTTAGTCTGGGACGGGCTTTTCAATTGTCTCACACGCCTGTAATGATTACATTTCTGCCGCCCCATGCCCATATCGCTAATACAGAAATTCTGTGTCGTACAGCCGCTCCGTCCAATGTTAGTTTAGCAGCTCACAGGGTCGGTAAGTGTATTATAACAATGCCAGGTCATCCGGGCGTACAAGCCGTGACCAATAGCTGTGTCAGGTTTCCATGCATTACCGGGGACGCACGCCCACAATACACTGAGGAAGTTTAGCACCATATACCCCATAACACTTGTGGGTACTGTCTGTGCCATTACAGCTCTGCTACAAATGCAATCGATGGTTAGTGTGCCAATGCGCACACCATAATATAACACGTCATATTGATAGGCTTGCATATGACAAATCAATATACCAAACATGAAATACACATAAAACATTAATTAAACTAGACATATTATGATACTTTAACATAATAGCATAATGCACTAGTTAGTTTGTAGGTATACGAAATGAGATGTATATACACAAAAAGAATATGTACGAAGCATATTCCTAGCATCGTATATTCATATGAAATTACACATACATACATCCAACATATCCGTAAAAATTATATTACTTCAAGATAGACATCTAATGATACTCACATAATAGCATCAGGCATTATTAATGAGTACTAATATTGTATAGCTCCAAAATGAGATATACAACAAGTCTAATTGAAGTGACCAAACAGACCAGCTATATTTGCTGAGCTGCCCGGTTTAATCACACTTAGTTACTGCTGTTGTAAGAATTAAATAAATAGTCAGTTGACTATATTCTGTACAACAAATGCACACACCAAAAGGCAACTAGGATAGTGTACAACGAAATGACAAGCATCTACCAAGACACCTAAAAGTCTACCCAGACAAGATCTGTCTCACATAAGGCTCTATTTCTCAGAAGAATAACACTTTAAAGCAATATGATATTGAACGCAGAACTTAGAAAGAACACTCAAGTAATCTATGACAATGATAGTTCTTGCAATAACCTAGATCAGATATAGACTGGAATTCAGTACATACACCTAAAATACTTAGTTACTAAGAAATCTACATTTACTCTCTCTTCTCACCTGTTCTGAAGTCAAACTTAATCTAACCTAAACTAGGCTAGGGACCCTTATTTAAGCTGAGTCAAGCAGACAGTGTCTGAGACACTATTATCTCTTTGGCATTCCCGTCATAAATTCTTCTTATCTCCCGCTGACGGTAATTGCAATTATCCCCGCAACCTGGCCATCACACCTTGCTCCTCTCTGTCTGGTACAGTCTACAGGCCCCGTGTTAATTGTCTTATCAGATCTGTTTTCACACATTCCTGAGTCTGCCAGTCAGAGTGGACGGGGCTTGTTTACAGCCCTGGGTCAATGTTGTTCACACCTGGGCGATTTCCTACCTATGCTTATCAGGTGTCATGCCTGGTCGGTTTTAATTACACAGTCCATGGCCCCTTCATTGTTGATTCAGCATGTCTGGGTCAGCAGTTTCCCAAGGTGTATACTAATTATCTAGTTGCCATTTTACTTGCCATCTGCAAGCTTACGTCATGGCTAGAGGCTTTTTGTGAATAATCTTACCTCACGACTAGATAATTTTGGAGTAGTGTGATTAATTCATTCTTTCTCAATTTGGCCTCTCAAATTTGGAGACCGAGAAAAATATTCTGGGATGTTAAGGCGGCCAATTCGTGACACTCACATACCCCTAAGTTACCGACGCGAAGAGAACCGCTACCGATTCTCACGCACATCACATTACTCACGAGAGTATACGGGATTACGGAGAAAGTCGTGTAACCCTTTAACCAGGGAGCCCGGGTATAACACTTTAGACAACAGAAACAAGGGGTACCTGGGGTATGCTATGAGAGATTCTCTCACGTGAGGCTGAGCCCGTCAGTGAGATGGAAGAGATGTTTCCTGGAGGCTGCGCCTGATGGACATCCCCTAAACAGGTGGTATCCTGACACCCGCACAATACACACACTCACAGACACACTCTCACACACAAACACTCACACACACAACACACACTCACACAAAACACACACATCACACACACAACATTCACACTCACACACACACGCGCAAACTCACATACACACACAAATTTAGGTGAATATTGTGTGACGTTCTGGATATTTTAGAAAAAAAGGCCAAGAAAAAGAATAGTCATCATATTACACTATGAGGAGAAGTAAAAAATGTCACAACTGAAAACAAACACACAAAAAAAAATTGTGAAAAGAGGGATAGAGACAGACAGTGAGGAGAAATGATTGACAGCCTCGTGTCATGCTAGGAAATGGTGTCGGCCCAGGAGCTGATACATGCTTTAGGAGACCACAAGATATGACGGAGCTTGATCGCGAACTCTAGTAGGCAAGATACTTGATGATATATTTGTGTGTGTGTGTGTGTGTGTGTGTGTGGTTTTTTGTATATATGAGAGAGAAGGTGTGGCGGCAGAGAGTGAGAGGGAGAGAGCGAAGGAGAGAGAGGGAAGAAAGTTAGAGAGAGAGAGAGTGAGAAAGCGAGAGAGGGTGAGAGAGTGAGAGAGAGAGGAAGAGAACAAGCGACCGGTAGAGAGTCAGAGAGAAAGTGAGAGAGCGAGCGAGAGAGAGAGAGAGAGAGAGAGAGAGAGAGAGAGAGAGAGAGAGAGAGGGGGAGACAGGGAGAGAGAGAGTGAGAGAGAAAGAGCGAGAGAGAGGATAAGAGTGAGAGCCGATGAGAGACAGAGAGAAAGAGAGAGAGAAAGAGAGAGAAAAAGAGCGAGAGAGAGAGAGAGAGAGAGAGAGAGAGAGAGGATGAAACAGAGTGTGTATGTGTGTGAGAGAGAATGCGAGAGAGCGAGAGGATGAGACACACGGAGAGAGAGAATGACAAAGCACTGGCACACAGAAACACGATTAAACTTTAAAAAATAAGTGAAATGTAAGAAAAACTTCAAAACAACTCTCTAATCCATCACGTGAACTTGTAGACGGTGCAACCATTAAATACATGGATCATCTGACTGTGCAACCATTAAAAAAACATGAAAAATCTGACTGTGCAACCATTAAAAAAAACATGGATAATCTGACTACGCAACAATCAAATACATGGATCGTCAAAGATATGGATCGCCTGATGTTGCAATAATCAAAGACATAACCGTAAGAAGAAGGGGAGGAAGAACTATATTTCTATTCCATGTTTTATATATAATCGTCGAGCAGCTTCAACATTCCTACAGATCTCAAACCACCTCCCGCTGAGACAGGGGGAGACTAAGAGAGACGATGCTTGACAGTTTGACATCACGACATGGAGAAACATCAGTATCATAAATGATTAGCAGCACATTAGTCAGAAAGCTGTGAACAGACATGATCACCAACGCCAAACGGTATGGACAAAAAGAATGACATTGTGACGTTGTATTAGATTTGATAATCTACGATTGACGGTGTGATTCCGCAGAAAGGCATGTCATCTGGTGATTGCGTCTTTTAGGTAGCTGTTAAAAAGGTGGTATAAGTCACTCCTACTTTAATGACTGACATAATACCTGTAAGCCCATACTACAACCAGTGACAGACACAATACCTCTCAGTCACAACTATCTCTAGTAACAGACACAATACTTTTAATACTTCTACTTATAGTGACCGATAAAATACCTCTATACCTCACTTCTTGTGACGGATATCACATCTTTTCAACACTCCCACATCTAATAACGGACATCCCATCTCTAAACCACTCCCATCTAGTAACGGAAATCCCATATATAAACCACTCCCACATCTAATAACGGACATTCCATCTCTAAATCACTCCAACATCTAATAACGGACATTCCATATATAAACCACTCCCACATCTAATAACGGACATCCTGTCTTTAAACCACTACCACATCTAGTGACGGACATCCTATCTCTAAACCACTCCCACATCGAATGACGGGAGAGCCTGTCTCTAAACCACTCTCACATCTAGTGATGGACATCTCATCTCTAAACCACCCATATTCTACTGACAGACACAATATCCCCGAGGCACACCTGTTTCAATTTAACGGATTAAAAGGAAACATGACCGACTTCATTGCAACGGGTGTTATACCATATACCCATGTGTCTTACGGCAGGGCAATTAACTGTCTGCCGATAGCCTCACACAGTGCACGAATTCCGAGTTCAGGATCAAATGCGCGACCTTCTGAGCACGATGCAGACGGCATAATCACTTCTTTATAGAGACATTATCCTACCTCTAGTGACGGGAAGAATACCTCAAGCTACCCCCACCTCTAGCGACGGGAAGAATAACTCAAGAAACTCCCATTTCTAGTGACGGATAGAATACTTCAACCCAATCCTACTCTTAGTGACGGACAGAATACCCCAAGCCACTCCTACTTCTAGTGACGGACAGAATACCTCAAGCCGCACCTACTTCTAATGACTGACAGAATACCCCAAGACACTCCTACTCCTAATGACGGACAGAATACCTCAAGACACCCCTACTTCTAGTGATTGATAGATTGCCTCAAGCCACACCTCCTAATGACGGACAGAATACCCCCAAGCCACTCCTACTCCTAGTGGCCAACAGAATACCTCAAGCCACTCCTACTTCTAGGACGGACAGAATACATAAAATATCATTCATCCTTCTAACTACGGACCTCCAGACCTTTAAGCCACTCCACCCTGTCAAAGTCTCACTTCGTCAATAGCTCGTTACAATAAACATGACAGTAATGTAATACATGTGCAAATAAACCCGTCAACAAATCGGGTTACATGTATCGTCATTTATTTACAAGCAAGCACGTAACATGAGTTATCATCACGCGCTAGCATCTCTGGTGAAATCATGCAAACATTATAGCGCCAAGCACTCACGCGCTCTCGCATCACAAACCATTGCACACATATCAGCGCACAGGCTATCTGCTATCAGCACACTCACAAACAATAGTAAATCTTTTATGAGGCACTCAGCACACGCTCTCTCAGGTAACCAAAACACTCCTCTCTCAACCACCGTCCGGTCCTGTCTGATCTTCCCTGCCGTGGTCTGTGGTCACGTGGCGTTTTGGCCACCGTGTCGACCGTGCTAAGTCGGGTGTCTCGGTATTTTGGTGTCGTCCTGAACTCCAACAATCTATTGATAGCTGATGTCTCAGGTCGTCTAGTCCAAGGTCGGATTATCATTCAAGGACATGTCCAGTCTTTAACCCTATGTCCTGTCTCCCACTGGGTATAAGTCCTATCCTACTCTACCCATGTTCTACTTATGTCCTGTCCTTGTCCTGTGTCCTGTCTCACACTTCATAGGACGCTGACACGTTCCCGTGGCCTCCCCTCGTGTCACTTATGTCATACTCATCAGTGACACGTTGTGTTATTTATAAGTAATTAGTTGGAACTAATTAGTCAGAGGACTATGGAGTAAGCAGGTCGTCATGGTTATAATAGATTGGGGTTAACAACTGTAGTCCATAAAGGGTCTGATCTTTCGTAGAAACACAAACTTACTGGTGTTGTACAGTGGTATACATTTGATTGGTTGACACAGAGTCTACCACTCTCGCTCATTCTACTACTGGGGACTGTTACGGACCAAGGTAACGTTGTCTCACATTCGTGGCGTAAGCCTTGAATTGCAACCCTCTCAAGACACCCAATGTGCCCACGGAACAATGGTCTCTTTTTTAGGGAGATTCATCAAGGGAAATATTCACCCTGGTCTCCGTAAAACGGCAATTCGACCTTTCGTCCAAATGTGTTTACTTACTGTTAACCCCCGTCTAGCTCTCGCTTGTTAGCAGTGCTTCTAAGTACGATCAAGTCTTGTCTCCCTTAAAAGCTACTTGGTATGTGTACGATAATGTCCCATTCCCTTTTGAATTGTACATGTACTTTATATGTTAGTGTGGCGTATGTATGCGAGATATTTACAATTCTATTTCTTTTAATTATAAACGTGTGTGCATGCTTATAATATATGTCTTGATTCCGTCTAAGAGTCATTAGTTTGGTCTTCCGAAATCACGAAAGATCATATTTTCATCATTCATGATGCGGACTACCGAACAAAGATGCTTAGAAATATTCATATTTCTATTAGTGTAGTGTAAATATAACAATAGATCAACAATAGATCAGATATTTATCTTACGACAAATAGCCGAGAAACATTGGGAATATAAAAGAGATCTCCATAACATTTTTGTGGATTTTAAAAAGGCTTATGATAGTGTCCATAGGAATAGTCTATGGAATGCTATGCAGGAATTTGGAATACCAAGGAAGTTAATCAACATGACCAGACTATGCATGGAAGATACTTATAATATGGTAACATATAAAGGCAGGAAATCAGACCCTTTCCAAATAACATCTGGCTTGAAACAGGGTGATGCACTATCGCCGCTACTCTTCAATCTGGCTCTAGAGAAAGTTGTAAGGAAGATAAAGGAGGAATGTGATATTGGAGGAACATCCAAGCTGCTTGGTTATGCAGATGATATAGATATTATAGGACAAAGTGAACAAAAGTCATTGGAAATATTGACTCACTTAAAGGAAAAAGCCCAACAGATGGGGCTGGTTATCAACCAAGATAAGACAGAATATATGGTAATTTCAAGAGACGGAATGGCTAAAAACTCTGGCCACATACAAATAGATAATATGACCATTAAAAAAACGGAAACATACAAATACCTGAGTACAATCTTCAACTGCTCCAACATCATAAGGGAAGAAATACAAACTAGAATCAACTCTGGAAATAAGATATACTATGCACTACAACATCTACTAAAATCAAAGGCGCTATCTCGTAACACCAAAATCACAATATACAAAACACTGATCAGACCAGTTGTGCTGTATGGCTCTGAAACATGGAGTACAACGAAAGGAGACGAAGCCTTGTTACAAACCTTTGAGAACAAAATTTTAAGACGCATCTTTGGACCCATTAGGGATACACAAAGTGGAGAGTGGAAAAGAAGAAGTAACAAAGACATTTATGATCTGTTTAAGTCTCCGCTAATCACTGGTATCATGAAGGCTAATAGACTACAATGGCTGGGGCATATAGAAAGAATGGAAGATAATAGGGAAACAAAACTCGCTTACACTCAGGAAATAAATGACCGTAGACCCCGAGGTAGACCAAGAAGACGGTGGAGAGATAATACATGTACAGACCTACAAGCACTTGGAATCAACGACTGGCAAGAGAAGGTCCACCAGAGAGACGAATGGAGACGGATTGTATTTGCAGCAAAGAACCTCAATGGCTCGGAAAGCTGAAGAAGAAGAAGAAGAAATATAAAAATCCCACATTCAATTTTAAATGGCACAAATCACATGTGGTGCAGATGACGTAGACAATATATAACATTGAGGTCATGTGCGTGAAAAATATTGCACATCATTTCTTTCGCCCCCTCAAATTTAATACATTTATAGTGTCTTTCAAACATCTTTCATTCACACTATCATACTTCATATTCTTATAAAATATATATAGATAAAATGATCAATGTTTAAGATAAGGTAATTGATATTAACTCAAGATAATATTTTATCTTAATACTTAAATGGAGTGAATTCATAAGTTTAGTTTAGTTTGTTATTGCTTTAAGTATTTAGCAATTAAGTATGTACATTATAGTTTAACATGGTAGCATTAATTTAATTACACAAAATTTAATACTTTCGACTCCCAACTTGAGTCTTAAATCAACATTGAAGTATACTAAATGTGTTTGTTGTCTGTTACTTGTGAAAGTCTATATATACTAAATTAAATACATTAAATAAGTAACTGACACTATTTCTATTTGTATAAATTATAGAAAAATAATTAACGGTGTCCTGTAATAGTTTGTGCGACTAAAAAAATATTGCACTAATTTAAAACTGGTGGTGATGAGGTTTTTCCATCTAGTCGACTGATCTCTGGCATCCGTGTAAGTAAATTGGCTAGAATGTTCTCAGTTTCTTTAATGTCGCGGATCGTAAATGTATAATCTTGAAGCAGCAAGGCCCATCTGGCAATACGACTGTTTTTAGGTTTACCTTGCTGGATAACTAATAATAGTGAGTTATCTGATTCGATGAAAAAATGGGTGCCTAGGAGATACTTCGAGAGTTTCGTGATGCTGTATACGAGAGCTAGAGCCTCCAACTGTACTATACTGTAATGGCTCTCTGCTGCAGTTAGCTTTCTACTTATGTAGATGACCGGGAGGTCTATCCCATCGTAGCGCTGGAGCAATTCAGAACCAATGGAAGTCTGCTGGCGTCTGTCCTTAAAAAAAAAGGAAGGAATATGTTAGGAAGGCGCAAAATTGGTGGCGTCGAGAAAAAATCTTTTATCTTGTTGATTATTTGTTCTAAGTAGGCATTAAAAAAAAAAAAAAATTTTTTTTTTGGGGGGGGGGGGGGGGGGGGGGGGGGGGTAGGCTGTGACTTTACAAGTACATTTGAAAACACACTTGTCACTTGAGCCAAATTTTGGATGAATTCATTGTACAAATTCAATATAGTAAGAATACATTTTTGTTTCTTGTGTAGACAGGTAGGTACGAGGTCCGACCCATTTGACTGCAACGTTTTTAATAGTTGAGAGGCCAGTAAAAGAGGTTGAACTTTTGTGATAAGGCTGTCTACCTTTCTAAGTAACCTTTGGCAGCTTGTAATCGATTGATAATATGATTCTATGTCAGCCCACCATTCAGGCCAGTAAACCCGGATCAAAACTCTGGCTTTCATTAGGATATAAATATGAACTGATGGTGCATGATTTATTAATGATGTTGTCGGTATCGCCGTTAGTTGATTCGTCAGTAGCAATATGGCCAACGTTACCTGAAGTTGATGTGTACACAGTGCTGTCAATAATGTCATTAGTAACACCAGTAGTGGAAGTGTTATGAAGGGGTTAGCAGTATATACTGGTAAGTTTATGTCGTTGAATATGTCTGTTCTATTACGTCCCTTGGAGAGAATATCATTGTTATCTGTCTCTGAATCGGTGAGTCCAACATCAGCGCCAAAGTCATGAATCGTTTGTGTGTTGTTAAATGTTGGGACCTGTAGTCGTTTTTCGTTCGTGTCTTTCAGAAAGTGTTGTCTGTGTGTACATGACCGTAGTGTATCTGATTCTAGTTCTAAATGTACTGTCTGAGTTCCTTTATTTGCATACAGTCTGTCTGCGTGATTGCTTTTTTGTGGTGTCACTTTAGTGATAGTACAAACTTTTGTAGGTTTGCCACTACTCTCATTGACACTTTTATCTGGAAGTTTAAAATGATTCAATGGGGAGGAATTTACGTAATGCATTCCCATGGAGTGTTTTATCGTCTTGTGAATAGTAGTCTTCCTTGGCTTTATTGGCTGTAATGACTGTTCATGATCATTTGATTTTTGTTTCATTGCAGTTAGTTTCGTCATTGTAATATCTTTTCGGTGTTTCTGTTCCCAGGTTATAATTTCTTCTTGGGAACAGTTCTTAACATCTGGTAGACATCCTATTATCAGATCAGTGCACGGATTGTCCAGCACTGCACAATTGAATTTCCCTGAAAAAAAAGGTGTGTGAATATTTGCAACAGCTAATGGGTATCTCTCAATGTTACCCGCAAATGTACGACTAGAGACAAATTTTCCAGTATAATCATTTGTCTGCACAAAAGATTTATTAAGCCCAATAATTGGCGGTCCTGAATCAAGGAGGAGTCGACAGTGTTTGTTGTTTACTAACCCATTGTCAAAATTTAGTTTCCCTCTGGAGGCAACGACAGCTTTGACATTTTCATGTGAAAAAGGTACAGTATGGTTACATTCCAAAATACAATCTGAATGAAATTTATTACATACTAGCTGACCCGGCACGGCTTCGCCCAGCCCTGGCAGGGATGGATGGATGGATGGATGGATCCATCCATCCATCCATCCATCCATCCATCCATCCATCCATCTGTTTATCTATGTTCGGCCCGTTCCCGGTAAAAATATAGATAGAATAGAAGAATAGATAGATTGATAGTAGGAAATATGATTGGAAGAGATCTATCTAAAGTAAACTTACCAAGATATCACGAACAGCCAATAAATGGTGGGCGGAGGGTTGACTGCAGAGTACTGCAAAGGATATGCAACTAACTTTCTCTCACAAAAAATTACTTTTTTTTTAACGAACGAAAATCTTTATTTTCAAAGGGTTAAGAATTGGGCACGCAGGCCCGTCCTATATTCTGCCCTTCTTCTCTATTTCCTCTCATACATTCTTTCATTCAACATCTCTTATGAAGCAAATTCTTTGACACATTAAAAAAAAAGAACAATAAGCATTACAACGCATGAAAAGTAACTTGTTGAGGAAATGTTTAACATGGGCATCATAAATACCTAACGTGGGTGTAACGCGCCATACATATGAGAATATTAAAAAAAAATTAATTAAATGTGCTGTTGAAGAAAAATAAAACGATGAGTTAGAAAATTTTCACTATTTAAATAGATGCATTATTTTTATGAAAACTTTGAAAATGCCCTACAGATTATATCATTATTTATTATAATGCATATGCCTGTAAATAACTGTAGACAAAGAGTTTATAAACCTTTGAAAACAATGCAAAAATCTATATATAAAATATATAGCAATGCTATTAAAAGTTATGCCCCTTGATATAACTTTTCTTGAGTTAAATCCCCTCGCTATATATAAATGATAATGTAAATTAAAATATTAAATTTTAGTAAGTAAATAGCTGTTTATACACTAACAAACTATGACAGTTGGCTGCACGGGAATGAAAAGAAAGCATGTAGAAAATTTCATCTCAATCGGATGGACCGTTCGCGATGGCATCAAATACATCCGGATACACATTGCCTTTTATAGATATAGATTTCACATTGGTCAAAATTAAATATATCAATTGCTTCTAATGCATTCAATCCTGAATGTTTACTCTCACATTCACTTTCAGAATTTGATGTGTCTACAAGTGCAGCATTTTCACTCTTTAGCATCTTTCGTCCATCAGACCCCATGACAAATCTCTTAATAAATAGCTAAATTCTCCTCCACAAATTCCAATGCTCACAAATTCATATTAATGGAAACATCACGACAAGCAGACATGTTCATTCAATTGTGAATGAACATAATTGAACTCAGCAACACAATTCAGTGCAAAACAAGATGGATGCTTTGACGAGCAGGATAAAAGAATACGATTTCATTACAATGACACGTTTCACAGCCAGCAAGGGACACGATAAACGAAATGTTTAACATACCTTAAACTCAAATAGAAATATTGAATTACAATCTGTGAAAATTCAAGTTAGTTTGCTGAGTGAATGATGTTCCTTGTAATATTGGGTGTCAGTTTGATTAATGCCGGTCTTCCTGGTCTAGGGGTTACATGACTTTCTCCGTAATCCCGTATACTCGCGTGAGTAATGTGACTTGCGCAAGAATCGGTAGCTGTTCTCTCCGCGTCAGTAACTTACGGGGTATGTGAGCCGGTCGCCCAGAAAGCAATAGCAAATTACTGAGTGTAATATTGCCAAGAAATTAACAATCAGATGAAAGATGCTGATGGTGACGTATAAACAGCGGGAGAGTGCCCGCTTATGGGCTTCATGTATCGATATTCCCATGGACTCTGCTATTCCCCCCGTCCAACGTTTACGTGATCGGCCTCTTCGCCTGCTTCCCTCTGGTCTATACATCATTGCGTGTTGTGATATACTGTTAGTTGGTAACCTATTTGCATGGCTAAACCATTTGACTTGCTGCTTTCTAATAAAATCTAGTGCAGCTTCGACCACCAGCTTTAGACATGATTTATTCATTTCTGATCTTATCTCTTCTTGATACATTGAGTTTTCTTCTCAGGAATCTCATTTCTGTTGTTGTGATTTTTCTTTTCTCTTTTTCTGTCATTGTACAGGCTTGGGATTGGTAACATAGAGTTGGTAGGAAGAGTGTGTTGTAAAGTGCTTTCTTAGTAGTTACTGATACATGTTTGTTCTTTAGTATTGGTGCCATTTGTCCAATGAGTTGGTTTGCCTTATTGCATCTATTTTCGATCTCGTCTTCTGATCTGCCATTTAATGATATTATACTTCCTGCAAACAGTTATTGAACGTGATATAGAAGTAAACAAGGATATACATCTTTGCTTTATTGACTATACAAAGGCTTTTGATAGCAATAGACATGTCAGCATGGTGGATATGCTTGCAGATCTACAAATTGATGGGAAAGACATTAGACGTATAAAAAACATATATTGGAAACAACAAGCTGCAATAAGGATTGATAATGAAGTGGGACAGTATCAGCCAATTAAGAGAGGTGTTATGCAGGGATGTGTGATGTCTCCAGATCTTTTTTCCCTTTACAATGAAAATATTTTCAGACCTGTAGAGGATATAAATGGAATCAGCATTGGAGGACGAAACATCAATAACATTAGATATGCAGATGATACAGTATTAATTGCAGACAATGCGCAGGACCTGCAACAATTAATAAATACTGTTGTTGTACACAGTGAGCAACTGGGGTTAGAATTAAATTGTAAAAAGATTCAGGTTATGGTCGTTACTAGGAAGGAAGAAGTGCCACAATGTAATATACAAGTAAATGGAAATATTCTTCAACAAGTGAATCGGTACAATTATCTTGGAACAGTCATAACATCTGATGGGAGATGCCTTGAAGAGATTAGAACAAGAATCGCCATGGCGAAAGTAGCCTTTAGCAAGATGAAAAACATTCTGACCAATAAAAAGATGTCAATTGAAACGAGGAAAAAGAGTGTTGAGGGGGATACATAGAGCCTGTTCTATTGTATGGATGTGAAACTTGGACAATGAGCAGTCAAGCTGAAAAACATCTGATGGCTGCAGAAATGTGGTTTCTGAGGAAAATGCAAAGAATACCATGGACAGACAGAAAAACCAACGACCAAGTACTACAGGAGACAAATGAACATCGTAAACTGATTAGAGAAATTAGACGTAGACAGTCAAATTATTTGGACATGTTATGAGAAGAAATGGACTGGAGAACTTGGTGACAACTGGCAAGATCGAAGGGAACAGACCAAGAGGAAGACCGAGAGGAAAATACCTGGATGGCTTGGCCACATGGCATGGACGAGACAGGAACACTGAGCTGATCCACGACACTGGTGATCGAGTGAAATGGCGAGTCATGACCGCCCACGCTTTCCGGCTTGGCACATGATTGATTGATTGATACTTCCTAGGTACTTGAAACTCTTGACTTGTTTCAAGGGATGTTCGTTTAGGTGAATCGTTGATGCGTTTTCTTCTTTAGTTACAGTCATTATCTCTGTTTTACGTGTGCTAATTTTCATGTTCCCTACACATTTCATTTAGACCAGTGTTTCCCAACCTTTTTTGTGCTATGCCCCACCTAAGCCTGTCTAAAAATGTTATGTCCCCCCCCCCCCCCCCCAACATATACATTATTTTTCATATTTAAAAATTGAAATATTCACTAAAGAAACTTGAATGATAGGTTTTAGGAAGAAATCCCTAAGAAATTATTGAGCAAACACAGTAAGTAAATTTTCAAAACATATAATGGAGAACTAAAATTCAAGTACAAAATAATGTTAAAGAATGATTTTTCTATATTATTTTAATTATTAGTAATTATTTATTATTTAAATTTAGTGAGATCCTTGCGCTTGATGCTTGCTGCAAAGAGATCTTATGACAGGTTCCAATTTAGTTAACTTCAGTCTCAAGTCTCCCCGTTTTGTTATATCCAGCCGATTTCTACCATTTTCGAATTGCCCCCCTCAACAATCGAACTGCCCCCCTGTGGGGCGTGGGCCCCACGTTGGGAAACACTGATTTAGACTATTCATGTGGTCTTATAATTTAGCTTCTGATTTTGGTATTAGTGCTTGGTCGTCCGCAAACAGGAGTTCTCTAATGGTTAGTTTTACAGATGGTTCTACTTCTGTGTTCTCGTCATGCGGTGTTCTTGTGGTCTCTGTTTGGCTGGTTTCTTTACATATGTTGTCTATATATGTTATGAACAAGAGAGGGGACAGGACACAACCTTGTCGTAATCCGGATCTTATGGTGAAGGGTTCTGATTGTCCTCCAGTTGCTCTTACTATGCATTCACTGTTGTTGTATAAGCTTCTACATAAGTTTGTTAGATGTGTACTCACTCCATATTGTTTAAGAATATCCCACAGCTTGTTTATATCTACTCTATCAAATGCCTTTTCTTGGTGAACAAAGGCTAAGATGAGTGTTTCATTGAATTCGATTGATTTTTCTGTAAGTTGTCTAAGAACAAAATGACATCTGTGCATCCTTTGTTTTTCCTAAATCCAAGTTGTGTTTCGCTTAGCTGGGGGTTATATAGCAGTTCGTAATCTGTTCTCAAGAATTTTGCAAAATATTTTCCCAGTAAGACTCAACAGTGAAATGCCTCTGTATTGTGCGCAGTCTCTTTTGCTGCCTTTGTTTTTCCAAACTGGGATACTTATGGCATTTCCCCAGTCTCGTGGTGTCTGTTGATCTACCCAGACATAACTGAATAGTCTATGTAGTCATGCTGTTCCTATTTCGCTTGCTGCTTTAATTAGTTCACTTGGTATTTCATCTTGTCCTGGTGATATAATTTCTTCTTTCAGTATGTTTGATTCTAGTTCGTCGGTGGCATATGTGTCGGATTCATGATTCCAATGGCATCTGATGGATATTGAGAAGTTGTTCGAACTACTGTTTCCATCTTATTAGGATTTGTTTTTCATCACTTATTGGTTCTCCTTTTTCGCTGTTAATTATTTCAGTTGCTGTCAAAGGGTTCTCCTTTGGTTCTCATTGCACTTACCTTTTTGTAGAAGTTTCTAGTTGCCTCCTTGTAGTTTTTATTTAGGGTTTCTCCATACTTCTCCCAGTCTTTTTGTTTTTCTTTCTTTACTATTCTATTCACATGTCTTCTCGCTATTCTATATTCTATTTAATAGCATTCCTGTTTACTCTTCGACCACTTTTTATATTTTTCCTTTTTGTCTTTTACAGCTTTCTTTACTTCTGCGTTCCACCAAGTTGGTATTTTCTTTATCCGTGTTTTGCGTTATTTCGTGGTTCCACATGTTATGTTTGCAGTATTTAAAATGCTTGATAGAACATTTCTAATTCCTCTTCCACTGTCTTTCTTTCTATAGGTAATTTTACAAAGATTTTAGTTAGTTGTTTCTCGTAATTTTCCCTTACTGCCTCGTCTTTGAGGTATTTTAAGTTTACTGATTCACATGGCATGTATTTTCCTGATCATTGCTTTCTTACAACTGCTGGTTCTTATTGTGGCAACGACTGCTTTATGGTCTGTGTTTAAACTTAAGTTGGGCACTCCCTTGCATCTAATATATTTCTC
>OY992889.1:91025171-91190171 GCA_963921405.1 Cepaea hortensis | reverse complement strand
AGGCGGACAGATTGGCTGGTTAAGCAAAACTTGGTGGAGTATTGATGCATGACAAGGCAGACGTGGTTGCGGCCTTGTGGGAGCACGTGTACACCTCGGAGGAGCAAATGGATCACCATGGTCTGGCAAGAATGAGGCAGCGAAGAATGACGAGGGGTTCTGGCCGACGCTCGACGCTTAGAGGAAAGGTGAGACGGACATATAATCAGTTTGCTACTGGTACTATTGGTGTTGGAACTCTTCGCTGGCTGCTGAGGATGGGGACGGAGCGCTTATGGGAATGCCCCGAATGCTGTGATGTAGGCTCTTAAATCAATCAATCAATCAATCAATCGATCGATCAAAACGTTGGTAATATTAAACTTTATTTCTTCTGGTTAATAAATACACAATTTCTAGAGCTAAATGTTCCGAATTCCTTGGACTGGCTGAGTAGCTAACAATGATTGCTTGGAAGAGGCTAATGAAACTAGAACAATTATAAGCAACAATAAAAATGAGTCAAAGAGATTTCTTTGATCATGGTATGAGACGAGAGGCATTGGAGAACATCATGACGACTGGACAGATCAAGGGCAAGAGAGGCAGGGGCCGACCAAGAGTATTGATGCTGGATGAACTGAGACGGTGGTATGGAGGAATATCATCAGCAGAGTTGATCCAGAACACCAAAAACAGAGATCTGTAGAGAGGCATGAACGCCTAAGTCAGCTGTTAAGGCACTTGATGATGATGAGCAAGTTAAACCTCTCAGTTAGCCACGAGGGCCTCTAATAGTGAACTATCAAACGTACAATTGCCCAGTAAATCACCAGCATGCTGGGGTGACTACAACGTCCTGTAAAGCGCATGCAACCAACTTCAGTGTGAATTCAGATGTGAGATTACCAAGACACATTTATTTAGAAATACAACAGCTGAAAGAGAGAGAGAGAGAGAGAGAGAGAGAGAGAGAGAGAGAGAGAGAGAGAGAGAGAGAGAGAGAGGAGAGAGAGAGAGAGAGAGAGGGCGAGATGAAGAGACAAAAAGAAAGCAAGAAAAGAAAAGAAAACGAAAGAAAGGGAGGATGGAAGAAAGAAAAACATAGAGAGAAAGGGGGAAAGAAAGAAAGATTGAAAGAAAGAAACAAAGAAAGAAAGAAAGATAGAAAGAAAGAAAGAAAGAAAGAAAGAAAAAAAAAGAAAGAAAGGAATAAACGAACGATCGAACTTTATTTTCAAAGGATCACAAACTGTGCACGCAGGCCCGTCTTACATTCGGCCCTTCCAATCACTCATCTTTCATTCATCAATTGTGTATGTTACATTCACATAAGAAAAAATACTGTAAAAGAGAGGAAGGGAAGAAAGAAAGAAAGAAAGGGTAGAAAGAAAGAAAGAAAGAAAGAAAGAAAAAAAAGAAAGAAAGAAAGAAAGGGAAGAAGGAAAGTAAAAAAGAAAGAAAGAAAGAAAGAAAGAAAGGGTCAGATACAGAGAGCATGATTGATAGACAGAGCAAAGAACTGATGATTTCCATTACAAGCCAAGAGAATTTAATAATGCTGACAGGCAGGAGAATGTCTTATTGCGGACAGTGGCATTTCCAGACTTGATATGTCAAAGACTCGGAAGAATCCTACTGTTGAAGAACTCTCTGACCGTCTCAAACACAAGCCAAATGTCAATGTACAGCTTGTAAACACCAGGTCTCGGTCGCTGTGTCATCTGTGAGATATCTTCTTTATTAAGTTTATTCTAGGACGTCAGCAAGGCCGAATGGACATGAGCGCATGCTCGTAAACGTCCGGTGGGCTAATGTTGAGGTAACGGGTTTAACACCTACAGCGGTCAGTTGGATTAAACTGTTGACCTCTCGTCCTTGACTTGGGGATGTAAATTACAAGTACCTCAGAAGCTGGAGTGGGTTCGCCTGATGGCGAGGGATACTGCTAACAGAGAAAGCTGACCCACACGCCAAAATCAGTCCAGTGCACTCCCCAATAGTGACAACTACTGGAAGTATTAACACGTATATGGACTACGCTTGAGTTCAGAGCTACCGAACGCCCACAAAATAATTGGACTTCAACCTTGATTTCTTGTCCCAAAAGCAATGGCAAACTACTAAAAGTAAAATTGTCTTAAAAATCAATCTGGAGCTGATTGAAAAGTCCTGCAAAGGTCACGCAATTGTCGGTGTGTGGTAGGATCTCTACGTCTTTCCTTCAGTAATGATGAGCTCCGATCTGTACCTTTGGACCATGCTTTCATTCTGCCATGATATTATATTTTAATGTGAGCAAAGTTAAAAGTGAAGAGCCCGTTGAGACACCTTGAGGCGTGTTGGGTATGTGGTGATAGCCCCATATTTTCATAAACCAATCGGCACTCTATGAGTGATGTCACCAATATATACTCTGACCGCCATTACTTTCCTTGACATTGCCTGGTCCCCTGTTAAGGCTGGGATCGACTTGGGAGCCTGGGATAATTTAAAAACGCACCCGTCTTGTTGGGGATTTGAACACATGACCACAGGGGCTGCAGGCAGCGTATTGGTCACTACGGACCGCGGCTCATATTGATATCACAAAGACTAGGTTCAATTGGCGCTTAATTTCAAAGAATATCTGAACTCGAACATATCTGATACGGTTGATAGTGTTGGTAGCATTGAGTTTTAGACAATAAGAAATGAATTATACCCTCCTCCTCCAACCCCGATTCCGGGGTAATAGGTCGGGCGTCCAGTATTCTCAGATATGGGCGAAAAACTAGATTTAGCCCGTGGGTACGTTACCAGTCATAGCGTAATAGGAAACTGGAAAAAGCGGACATTTCAAATTAGAAAGTGTGATCCTAGGCTCTAGAAATGTGGATTTTCGTGATTACTGAAATGTGATATAGAATGTATTCTGCGCTATGATAGTGAATCATGGGCGGAGACATGAGAAAAATGCTTGGAGGTGTCACATGATCTTATCTAATCCGGGATAGTTGACTATTTCCTAGAAATAACTTACAAGATAATTGTCCTAATCTGTCTGTCACATTCTCAGACAAACGATTACACAGTGTCAACACCTGGGGGAATGCTTCATGTTAATTAGAGAAGTGTAAAATAGAAAGATAGTTTAGATAGACACATACATCATGAATCAGACTTATAATAGACCAGTTGAGATACAAATTCCCACTCGCTTAGTGAATTAACAAATAATTTAAATCGAAATTATAACAATACAACTTTAATAAAGACTAACTAGACAAGAGTGAGAATAACTGACAATCCTTATGGAAATGTTCATTGAAAAGAACAATTCTGATTTAGAATTGATGGTGTCTAGATGTGAATATCATCATGGGGAGGTGGCTCGAGCTGAATGTTGTAAGTGAATGTTTGTAGGTGTTAGATCTCTGCATTAACTGGAAAACAGGGTCACGATGCCTCCCCTCCCTTGAACTCCTGATATACGGGTATACAGACAAAGGTCGACATTTTAATTCCACATGACACAGTCTTTAATATAGCAACTTCGTAGTAATTTTCTCAGGATTCTGCCACGTTTTGCTTTTTGGTCACATTAATAGTACACTTGTTGATCGTTTAATTTGACTTTGAAAAACCGAGTTGTAGAGAAAGGGGTAATCCTTGCTAATATAACAATATTCCCAAATGGAACCGGTTACTCTTATAGGGAAAGAAGTTTACAAGATTTTATTACACACGCAGTACATCTGTTTTCCTCCTTGACAAAAAAGCAAGTGACGATCGTTATAGTATGTCCACATTTGTTTGCCGCAATATAAACATCAATATCTCAGTAACCAACTGAGGGAAAATTATGAAATTTAGTATATAACCTTATCATTATGTCCACCCAACAAAAAAATTTTTGTTCTGGAGATTTTACAGCAGATTTTAAAGTTTGTTTATATGAGATATATAATTTACGGGTCTGACATGAAATTCATAATTTTAAATGTATTACAGCGTAGCCAGACAATCAGGGCTAAATTTTGAATATTGTAGGTGTTTTCACAGGATTGGCCTTTTGCCAACCCCCCCCCCCCCCCCCCCCCCCCCCGCGTTGTTCAAACTAAGACTGTTCAGAGGTGTCTCAAAATGTGGGTTATTTCATGAAACCTGATATGTTTAAAAAAAAAAAAAAAATCTTATCACTTATCGCTACCATTGAAATGTGTGAATATTTTTCAATGGGCTTTAATGCGAAATTGTACACTTCAAAGAATCGCCATGAAGTTGTACACATATTTTTGTCAAGAAGCTGATCGCAAGAAACTGTTTTATACTATTACAAATTCCGAAAAAAGAACAATGCATGCATTGGGCTTGAGTAAACGGGCATTTTGTCAAAGGGTGCAAGAATCTGGAATTAAACCACCACGCAATAACCAAACGGTAGGTAAAAAGATTATTGTAGACAGTTTTGACAAAGATGTCATAAGGCGAGCTATTATAAAAATGCTTTAAAAAGTCGCTTAATATACGACAGGGTCGA
The DNA here is from genome assembly GCA_963921405.1 of Cepaea hortensis. Taxonomy (NCBI): domain Eukaryota; kingdom Metazoa; phylum Mollusca; class Gastropoda; order Stylommatophora; family Helicidae; genus Cepaea; species Cepaea hortensis. The sequence continues at coordinate 91,185,670 of OY992889.1, read as the reverse complement.
CTTCATTACACCGGGTTCTATCCCATATGGTTCGGTCTCTTTCCGCAGCGCGGAAAGCATAGCACAAAGCACGAACTCCGCAGCTCTAGCGACGACCCACAGAAGTCTCCGAAAAATTTAACTCGTGAACTGGAATCGAACCCACGAAGTTTGGAGCCCGAGTCAAAAGGCTTGACCACTTCGCCACAGAGACTCCTAAAATTATAAAAATTTTGGATTTTATATCCTGGATTATCCAGCATTATAAAAATGCTGGATGCCAAAGAAACAGTGACTGTAAGAAAACTTAGGGTTTGATTCAGAAAGAACAATAACATAGAGCTATCCAAAACAACTTTGTGGAAAATTATAAGGACATTATCTTCACTATTTGAAAGTACAAGGGCGGTAGAAATAATCTTTGCGAGCAACCGCATTTAGGAGCCATGAGAAGCAGATACCTACGTGAAATAAGGGAAATGCGCAAAGAAAATTATGGCATAGTGTGTTTGGATGAAATGTGGATCAATGCGCACCACACAAGTGATAAGGAATGGCAACCAGTGGATGGACAGATAAAGCGATATGTGCCCAGTAGTATAGGACAGCTTTTGGTCATGGCCCATGCTGGTAATACGCATAATGGCTTGCAACAGAATGCTGGGCTCGTGTTCGTATCAAAGCATACAGACAATAGGGATTATCATAATAAGATTAATGGTAATGTATTTAGAGATTGGCTCGAGAATACTATATAATAATATCTGTCTGTATGTCTGTCTGTCTGTCTGTCTGTCTGTCTGTCTGTCTGTCTGTCTGTCTGCCTGCCTGTCTGTCTGTCTGTCTGACTGCCTGCCTGCCTGCCTGCCTGCCTGTCTGTCTGTCTGTCTGTCTGTCTGTCTGTCTGTCTGTCTGTCACGAAGACTCACAGCGGGTCTGTCACCCATGTGTATGTGTGAACAAACTACACAGACAGCTGAACAGATCCTTAAAATGGAAACATGATGACTAAATTTCGGTATCATTTCTGGTCACTCCATACGCACATTAACGCACAGCTATTTGGAAGCTTTCACGAGCTCAATATAAAAAGCTAAATGCATCTTAGTAACATGAATACTTGTGTACAATTATTAACCAACAGCTGAAGAAACAAGAAGGAAATGAAAAATAAGGTAAGAAATATATTCCTTCTACTTTCCTGTCAATTTACACATTATTTACCCCATACCTCTGTACATTCTCTGTCTTTACTAATATTACACATTGCACCCCTCTCGGGAATCTCCGTGGTGAAGTGGTCAAGCCGTGTGACTCGATCTCCGAAGGTTGTATGTTCGATTCCTTCATTTCACGAGTGCATTTTTTCGGAGACTCCAGAGGGTCGTCGCTGGAGATGCGGAGTTCGTGCTTTGTGCCACGATTTCCGCCCTACGGAAAGAGACTGAGCCATATGGGATAAAAACCCGATGCAATGCTACTTTAAGCTACTTTTTTTTTATTGCACCCACTCCCATACGAACCTGGCTACGCCTTGTACTTGTGTCTTTACCAGAAATAACGTGGTTTACTGTAAGACTAGTTTGTTAGCGTGAATTCACTACATTTTCCCCAAAACATCAAAGAAATGTTGCCGCTTTCAATGATTTAAGTTGCTTTTGGACCTATCAAAGACATATTCCTTGGGTGGGGGTAAATATAAGACGGCTGGAAAAATTTCATAACGATGCAACAGACAGTTTTCAAAATAATTGATCGTGAATGAAGGCAAACAAATGTGGACATACTATAGTAACCGAACTCATAACTTTTACATCACGCATACCGCGCTCATCAGGGCTGAGTAAAGGAAAACACAACGGAGATTCCCTACTCCACCAAGATGCACACCAACCGATAGAAAGACATACGAGAACAAGATACAGGTCCGTGTGGTAGATTTTCTCAGTATGATGCAAGTCTTTGAAATGCCGCTCCTTAATGATGCAAATCTTAATGCCTCCCTTCCTTCGCTGCTTATGTCGCCCCCTTACGGTGCCGCCTGATGCGGCCGCCTCTCTGTATCATAGCACGGCACGACCCTGACAAGATAGGTATATAAATGTAATAATTATAATATACTAGCTGACCCTGCCCGGCTTCGCCCAGTCCCTGGTGGGAAGCATCTCATTTAATTCATATAAGTAGTCATATAAGTTCCCGTTCCCGTTACCGACTGTCGCGTATTCTACAGCCGTATAAGAAAACCCTACGGGTAAGGATGTAGATAGAAAAGCTGACCCTTGGTTAGGTCAGTCCACTGTAGGAGAAGAAGACAAAAAGGCTCGTATTGGGTCTAGATAGTATGAATCCTGGTCCCAGATGAGTCTACCTTCCTATCAGTGGCACAGGGAAATGCAAGTAAAGTTGGACACTATACACCGATAGATGATAGCTGACTTAGTTAGCAGTGACACGCTACCCTGTGATGAAGAAAAGCCCCCAGTGCCCTCAAGTATAACATACAGGAGAGACACAACTAGTTCACTCAACTTCTATCCTTACACACTACACTACTATTAATTATTATGAGGTGAAAAAGGCCGTAGGTAAAGTTTTGTGTGATGGTCTACAAATCAGACCGCACAGTTTAATTATAAATGAAAGAAAAGAAAAAAAAATGTCTCCACTCGGAAGATAAAAGTAAAATGGATTAATGTTCTAGCTAATACAGCAAACAAAGTTTCATGTGCTCTGAAATCATAGAAGCACAGCAAAGCATTCGGTGGTGGGTTGAAGTCAGATTGATGGTTTGTGACTCAGCTCATATCCATTGCTCCCACGATAGTTGTCTGCAGCTTTCCTCTCCGGTCCATCAGTTCTCACTTGATGATGACAGGAAAGGGAACTGTACTACCTTGACTCAGGCAACAAATAGTTCTGGGTGAACTCGCTGAGGCTGGTTGATGATGAGGGTGCCGCTCGAGGGTGCACCACAACAACTCTGCAAATAAAGTCAAACAGGACATCTGGTAAGCTATGGTCTGGAATCACTCTTCCATCTTTATTCAACCATTTTGCTATAGCTATAATCTTCTCATAAGGCAAAGGCAGCTGTAATTAGTAGGACATTCCTACTGTTATTCTGACTGGACATACCGACAAGGTAGAAAGGAAAGGATTGATTTACACTCGTACGTGACAGTGCCTATCTCTATTCATGAGGAGAGTACAGTCTGATCCTGAATTATATATATATATATGAGTGAATGGATCCAATTCCCTTCAGCGAAAAGAAATATTCAAGACAAGTACTGATGATGTGATAGGAAAAGACATGGATCACAAACCTAACAATCACAACTGATGCTCCTAAGTGTGCAAGAGACACAAGGGTGTGTTGTAAAGTAAGGAAATTGTTCCAGATACTACGGTGTCTGAATATGCTCTCCACTGATATTCATTCCGAGAGGCCTGAGAATAGTCTCCAATGAATACTGCCTAGGTTGGTGATAGTCATCCACGTATTTATTCCGAGAGGCCTGAGAATAGTCTCCAATGAATACTGCCTAGGTTGGTGATAGTCATCCACGTATCCATCTATATATAAAGAAGAGTCTTCCTCTTGAGAAGGTATTAACTAGAGAAGAGATCTTATCCGTACTTAAGAACTGAGCTAATCTAGAAAAGAACAGTATGGGCGCCCAAGCGGCGTGGGCATGATAACTAGGTCATGCCATGGCGTGGGGCTGGTTTTAGATATAGCGAGGCCATTTTGATGAAATACCTACTATTTGATTTAAACCCTTCCATTCAGTACTGTATATTCTAGTCTTAGCAGTAACAGTAATATTAACCTTATTTTAATATATTAACAAAGTATCTCAACCCGAGTATACTTTAAAACTAGCGTGGTTTTGTACTACATTGCAGTGTCTCCTTTGTCTGCCAGCGATAATATTCTCTGAATTTATCCAAGATTTAGACGCCGGATTTATACGAATATTGTAGAACGTGACGTGTTTCGTTCTATTAAGAACAAGTTTGTACAACTGAACTCAGTTGTAAATTGAATATTCTCTTAACTAATATATATTCTATGGGCAACCATGCCGTTTGTGGAATTGGCTGGCCATCATGTCGTAACCTCACATTCATTGCAAAACTGTTATGAACATCAAAAATATATATAGGAATAATAATCGGTTGATCTTACCTAGTTCCAGAATCAGATTCTCACTACGGATCGGGGCCCTTGTTCAATATAAAATTTTCTCTTTCTTATTACTTATTTAAGTAATTTACTATTTAAATAAACGTTGCTTTTTGAACACCACAAATGGGCCCCGACCGCTGTCTGCAAATGCTAGCAGAAGAGTGAGACCGGATATGGAACTAGGATACGCAAGTGGTCGTTTCCGGGCCAGTTGTCAGTTGGTTTGAAGTTGGCCAGGATAAGTCGGCCAAACTAAATTACTCTATAAACCGTAAATATAATGTGATCGTAACATTTATATAACATTTCTAATTATTCTTTATAATACACTGAATAATAAGCAAGAGGAGAGGGTGCAGTCAGGCTTTCGCCACAGATGTCCCCCATAGGGAAAAAAGTACGTGACACGGACTTTTACAATCTGGCTAAGCCCTCTCGTTTGCTAGCTTTCAAGCTAGTGTATGGGAACATTGAGTAACGTAGCCACAACCTCGTCTTCTGTAGAGCAGTGTCTACTTAGGAAATCTGCTCCAACATTATATTTGCCAGGAATATATTCCACGGTGAAGGTATAAGGTTGCAGTAATAGTGACCACCTCATCAATCTTGTGTTTAATTGTTTGGATGAGGCTAAGAACATCAAAGGCTGGTGGTCGCTTTGTACAATAAACTTGGTTCCATATAGATACGGCTGGAACTTCTGTATAGCCCATACCAGAGCCAAACATTCTTTCTCGATGGTGGAGTAGTTCTTTTCCGCTGTATTTAACTTGCGGCTAGCGTAAGCTACTGGAAACAGCATCTCTCCATCATCTCGACCCTTTTGTAAAAGAGTTGCTCCAATTCCCACATTGCTCGCGTCCGTCCTTAAGGTGAATGGGCACGACAAGTCGGGTAATTGTAAAATAGGCTTCGCTGTTAGTCTGTCCTTCAGCGTAGTATAAGCCTCTTCACACGCTGGCGTCCACTTAACTTGCTCAGGTGCTCCTTTCCTAGTGGCATCTGTTAATGGCGCAGCTAAAACGTTGAAGTTTTTGATAAACTTCTGATAAAATCCACAGAGGGATACGAAGGATCTGACATCTTTCTTGGTACTGGGCCTGGTAGCCTTGAGTAGTTTATCTACGTTCTTTTGTTCTGGGCGCATGTGTCCTTGAACCACTGTATGCCCCAAAAATTCCAGCTGCCGGAAAGCGAGCTGGCATTTTGCTGGTCTGGCGGTGAGCCCTGTCTCTGCCAGTCTCCTTAACAGTCTGTCGATGGACTGCAGGTGTTCCTCATAAGTGTCCGAGGCGATGAGGATGTCATCCATAAAGTTACTGATACTCGGGTCCTTTAATGGATCTAATAACAATCTCATCATTCGGGTGAACACACCAGGAGCGTTGCTCAGCCCGAAGGGGAGCACGTTGAATTCGTAATGGCCGTCAGCTGTGCTGAAAGCCAAATACGGTCGGACTTCTTTCTTTACTGGAATCTGGTAGTACCCCTTACTGAGGTCTATCTTGGAAAAATACTTCGCTTTACTCAGTTTTGCGAACAGTAATCCTTGATCCGGTAAAGGTTCCGCTTGAAATTCTGTGACTCCGTTTAGCTGACGATAGTCGATGCACAATCGATGCTCGCCGCTGGGTTTTCTCAAAAGCACCACACTTGCACTATAGGGTGACTCCGAGGGCGAAATTATTCCTTCTTTTAATAGGTAATTTATTTCGGCTTGTAAAGCCTCCTGTTTTGCATAGGGAACAGGGTAATACTTTTGGCGGACTGGATCTGCGTTTGTTAATTTCATGTCAAACTCTACAAGCTTAGTCCGACCTGGCCTATCCGTTAGCACCGGGGCGTGAGACATTAGAATTCGCTTTATCTTCTCCAACTCAGACGTCTCCAAGTCAGGGTTGATGACGACATCCTTCATGGTCTCCTGGGGTTTTAGCGGATACTCTACACCTGAGTCCTCTCCACCTTCTACCTCAGTTGCCACCGATAATGCCATCAGATGCACCGGTGGATCTGCTACCCTCTCAGCATACTTTCTAAGTAAGTTGATGTGGAATACTTTCTGTTTTCCTCGAATAGCAATCTTGTAGTTTGTATGGGATACTTTTTCTATGATGGGAAAAGGTCCCTGCCATCCAATTTCCAGCTTATTACTCCCTTGGGGTAAAAGTAATAAGACCTTGTCTCCTACCTCCAGAGAACGGTCCTTGGCTTTCTTATTATAGGATGAGGCATGTTTCTTTCTGGCACGACGCAGGTTGGAATTTGCCAATTTCCAGCCTGTCTCCAGTTTTTGCTTCAACTCCTCAACATACTGGGAAGCAGTGATGACAGTTTCATCAGCTCCCTCCTCAGTCCAAGTCCTCATTAAGGCCTCCAGCGGTCCTTTTATAGGTCGACCAAATAATAGTGTAGCAGGTGGAAGTCCTGTCGAGGCATGTGGTACTTCCCTGTATGCAAATAATGCCGCGGGCAGGTACTCATCCCAACATTCTGGCTTCTCCTGTGCTAGCTTACGTAGGATCGACATGAGGGTTCCATTAAAGCGTTCCACCGTCCCATTAGCTTGAGGGTGGTAGGGACTTGTATGGATATGGCGAGTCCGAAAGGTATTGAAGACTTCCTCCATTAACTTCCCACGGAACTGCGAACCATTGTCTGTCAAAATCTGATTAGGAAAACCTAATCTGGTGAAGATAGTCACTAGGGCATCCGCTACTCGTTTGGAATCTATTCCAGGTAGAGCTATGGCTTCTGACCACATAGTGCATGTATCAACTAGAGTTAGAATAAATGCATTCTTCCTCTTGGAGCGTGGCAGAGGACCAACAATGTCCACGGCAACACGCTCAAACGGAATACTCAAAATTGGCATTTCGCCCAAAGTTACTGGGGCGGTCCAATGTTTAGGTGAGACCCGTTGGCATTCTGGACAGGACTTGACATACCTTTGAATATCGGCGGACATTCCTGGCCAAAAGTAGTGGCATGTAATACGCTGAGTAGTGGCACCCACTCCCATATGTCCACTGAAAGATATGGTGTGACCCATATGTAATATCTGATTCCGGAATTTATATGGAACAACAAGTTGCCCGTGGTCGTGATCCTTGGTTCCCGCCCGCCGGTACAAAAGCTTCTCTTTCATATAAAAATCGCCCCTTTTAGGTGGATTCCGTGCTTTAGGTAGTTTACCAAAGCAGGGTTTCAGTGTTGGGTCTTCTGCCTGGGCAGCCCGAATTTCTCGAGGTAGTGGATTATTAAGACGAAGATCAGGCTCACTCGACACTGCTGTCTGACTTCTGGTCTGCACTGCTGCAACAATTATAGGTGATTTTGGTTCGCCCAAGTAGACATACCGACATCCTAACATGAATGGGTACACTGGATCCTCCATCACTGCTGCAGAAATCGTCCCAGTGACATATTTAGATTCCACATCTACCTTTGCAATCTGCACCTCTATTGTCTCAGAGCTCATGGTGGCCCCCTTTATTGTAACGGTCTGTTCTGTTAGCTGGCCGGGTTTGACTAGGTATTTTGCGATAACTGAATCATACTGGAGTCCCGTATCATATAGACATCGCACCTGACTCCCATTTACCATAATAGTTTCAACCACAGGAGGTCTAACATTGCTCCCAGATTTCTTGTTGGGGTGGTCTCCGGTTCCCGTAGCTAGGCACGCCGCATAGTGGGTTTGGGGTTTATTCTTGCAGATCCGTGTGTGATGGTCATGATTTTTGCAGTTCTTGCAATAAGGTTTGCCCCATCCGCTATGGTTTGTGGGTGGGTTTTGTGCTGATTGTTGAAACCCATGATGTTGATGAGGACCCACATTTTTCCCAAATTGTCCTCTGCTGTCCTTACCAGAGTTATTTGAATTCTTAGAGAGTTGTGGTTTTTCAACATGAGAACTACTCCCAGCTTTTGTGGTATTTGCTTCGCCATGGGCCATTAGGTATCTTTCCTCCAGAGAGGTTCTTTCTTCCCTTTGTTCTTGCCTCCATTCTCTTTCAGCCTCTCGGATATACTTCCTCAACTCATCACCCTCATATCCCATCAATGTCCCTTTCTCCGTCAACTCCTGGGTAGTGGGTTGCTTGTCAAATGACATGATAATTGAGCACCTAGATGAGATACCTGAAAAAACTTTTAAGCAATGCTCACCCCCTATCTATCAATCAACTTAATTAAATGCCCTAATATAGTATGTATAGCAATTAATTAGGACAAACAAACACACTTACCAATCTGTCACCAACCCACTTTGCTTTTGCTGTATATTTTCTTATTCGCGTATAAAAATTGAAATATTTACTCGCAGTCAACTAATACTAGAACCGTCTAGTCTTAGTGTGAGAATTACGTGGAAAGGAAATCTTACGTGGAAAGGAAATCCTACCAACCTACACAATCATCTAGTAGACCTATAGTGTTACAGGCAATTTATACAGTTGACAGTGAACTTATTGAAAAAAAATTATCTCGCAGAGGAGCAGCTCAATCTGTAGGATTGGGTTAAAATTAAATCCCGGAGACGAGACACCAATCTGTCGCGTATTCTACAGCCGTATAAGAAAACCCTACGGGTAAGGATGTAGATAGAAAAGCTGACCCTTGGTTAGGTCAGTCCACTGTAGGAGAAGAAGACAAAAAGGCTCGTATTGGGTCTAGATAGTATGAATCCTGGTCCCAGATGAGTCTACCTTCCTATCAGTGGCACAGGGAAATGCAAGTAAAGTTGGACACTATACACCGATAGATGATAGCTGACTTAGTTAGCAGTGACACGCTACCCTGTGATGAAGAAAAGCCCCCAGTGCCCTCAAGTATAACATACAGGAGAGACACAACTAGTTCACTCAACTTCTATCCTTACACACTACACTACTATTAATTATTATGAGGTGAAAAAGGCCGTAGGTAAAGTTTTGTGTGATGGTCTACAAATCAGACCGCACAGTTTAATTATAAATGAAAGAAAAGAAAAAAAAAATGTCTCCACTCGGAAGATAAAAGTAAAATGGATTAATGTTCTAGCTAATACAGCAAACAAAGTTTCATGTGCTCTGAAATCATAGAAGCACAGCAAAGCATTCGGTGGTGGGTTGAAGTCAGATTGATGGTTTGTGACTCAGCTCATATCCATTGCTCCCACGATAGTTGTCTGCAGCTTTCCTCTCCGGTCCATCAGTTCTCACTTGATGATGACAGGAAAGGGAACTGTACTACCTTGACTCAGGCAACAAATAGTTCTGGGTGAACTCGCTGAGGCTGGTTGATGATGAGGGTGCCGCTCGAGGGTGCACCACAACAACTCTGCAAATAAAGTCAAACAGGACATCTGGTAAGCTATGGTCTGGAATCACTCTTCCATCTTTATTCAACCATTTTGCTATAGCTATAATCTTCTCATAAGGCAAAGGCAGCTGTAATTAGTAGGACATTCCTACTGTTATTCTGACTGGACATACCGACAAGGTAGAAAGGAAAGGATTGATTTACACTCGTACGTGACAGTGCCTATCTCTATTCATGAGGAGAGTACAGTCTGATCCTGAATTATATATATATATATGAGTGAATGGATCCAATTCCCTTCAGCGAAAAGAAATATTCAAGACAAGTACTGATGATGTGATAGGAAAAGACATGGATCACAAACCTAACAATCACAACTGATGCTCCTAAGTGTGCAAGAGACACAAGGGTGTGTTGTAAAGTAAGGAAATTGTTCCAGATACTACGGTGTCTGAATATGCTCTCCACTGATATTCATTCCGAGAGGCCTGAGAATAGTCTCCAATGAATACTGCCTAGGTTGGTGATAGTCATCCACGTATTTATTCCGAGAGGCCTGAGAATAGTCTCCAATGAATACTGCCTAGGTTGGTGATAGTCATCCACGTATCCATCTATATATAAAGAAGAGTCTTCCTCTTGAGAAGGTATTAACTAGAGAAGAGATCTTATCCGTACTTAAGAACTGAGCTAATCTAGAAAAGAACAGTATGGGCGCCCAAGCGGCGTGGGCATGATAACTAGGTCATGCCATGGCGTGGGGCTGGTTTTAGATATAGCGAGGCCATTTTGATGAAATACCTACTATTTGATTTAAACCCTTCCATTCAGTACTGTATATTCTAGTCTTAGCAGTAACAGTAATATTAACCTTATTTTAATATATTAACAAAGTATCTCAACCCGAGTATACTTTAAAACTAGCGTGGTTTTGTACTACATTGCAGTGTCTCCTTTGTCTGCCAGCGATAATATTCTCTGAATTTATCCAAGATTTAGACGCCGGATTTATACGAATATTGTAGAACGTGACGTGTTTCGTTCTATTAAGAACAAGTTTGTACAACTGAACTCAGTTGTAAATTGAATATTCTCTTAACTAATATATATTCTATGGGCAACCATGCCGTTTGTGGAATTGGCTGGCCATCATGTCGTAACCTCACATTCATTGCAAAACTGTTATGAACATCAAAAATATATATAGGAATAATAATCGGTTGATCTTACCTAGTTCCAGAATCAGATTCTCACTACGGATCGGGGCCCTTGTTCAATATAAAATTTTCTCTTTCTTATTACTTATTTAAGTAATTTACTATTTAAATAAACGTTGCTTTTTGAACACCACAAATGGGCCCCGACCGCTGTCTGCAAATGCTAGCAGAAGAGTGAGACCGGATATGGAACTAGGATACGCAAGTGGTCGTTTCCGGGCCAGTTGTCAGTTGGTTTGAAGTTGGCCAGGATAAGTCGGCCAAACTAAATTACTCTATAAACCGTAAATATAATGTGATCGTAACATTTATATAACATTTCTAATTATTCTTTATAATACACTGAATAATAAGCAAGAGGAGAGGGTGCAGTCAGGCTTTCGCCACACCGACTATCTGTCTGTCTGTCTGTCTGTCTGTCTGTCTGACCCGGCCCGACATCGCCCAGCTCCTGGTGTGAAGCATCTCATTTAATTTATATAAGTAGTCATATAAGTTCCTGTTCCCGACTGTCTATCTGTCTGTCTGTCTGTCTATCTGTCTGCCCGACCCTGTCCGGCTTCATTAAATTCATACAACAAAAAAAAATGTAACTTAAAAGAACGTTCTACCACACACCATCCATTATTTTTAATGAAAACTCTTTCTAATCACCTGCATGACTACAGTAACTTCTTAAGCAAAAAAAAGATGAGTTACAATGTTATGCATTGTGCATCATTTTTATGAAAACTTTGAAAATGCCTTACAGATTGTATCATTATTTATTATAACTCATATGCCGGTACATAACTATGGACAAAGAGTTTATAAATCTTTGAAAACGATGCCACAATATGACTATAAGTTATACAGAAAAGTTATGCCCCTTGAAATAACTTTTACAGAGTTAGGTCCCCTGAGATATATGAAATGATGATGAAAAATGAAAAATGAAATAATACTGAGTAAGCAGGCGATTTCACACTAACAAAATATCACAGTTGACAGCTCTGGAATGAAAGGAAGGCGTGTAGAAAATTTCATCTCAATCGGATGGGCCGTTCGCGAACAAATAAAGGACATACATACATACATACAGAGATACGCACATCCTAATTTATATATAAGATAAACGTAAATATAAATATCATTTATTATTGGACGATGATACAGCGGAAATAACTGCACAAATGTGATTCAGCAGACTCGACCCCCCTGATGTGTCTCCACCTTGCCGTGGTAGGGTGGCTTACGTGTCCCAATGACCCCAAGAGCACTGCCGACGAAAGCACAACTACATGTCGGACAGGTCTTGGGATAGGGGCCAGACCAAGAGAGACACACCTTGCTGCTCTGCTGGTAGACTGAGGACAGCAGTCAAAAGTTTCAAATAAGACAAGAAAATAATCTACGGCTCTCTGCTAAGGGATATGGCTGAACGCCTCTAAGCCATTAACCCTTGGACGTGAGGGTCGGGCCGATACTCACTCACTGCAAACAGAAGGTGAGATGGTAAGCCTGCTACATGAGTGATTCAAATCAGCACCCTACGGCTCTCAACTGAGGGGTAAGGCCACACGCCTCTAGACCTATGTCTCTCAGCTGTGCGAACCTAGCCATTGCTCACCTCTCCTAAAGGGAGGTGAGATGCTTCAGACCTTTACTTTCGGACATTAATAACAAGTACCTCTGAAGTCGGAGTGAGTTCGCCTGAAGGCGAGGGACACCGGTAAAAGGGAAAGCAAATCCACACTCAAAATTCAGTCCCTTAGTACTTTCAACAGTATGTAAGGACTACGCTTGAGTTTAAGCAAGCGAACAAAAAAACAAAAAAAAAAAAAAAAAAAAAAAAGAAGAAGAAGAAGAAAAAAGCAGATTCGAGAGTGGCTGATTCAGTGATAGGAGGTGACACAGATGTGGTTTTAGAGACTAAATTGCAAATACAGTGGTACCTCGGGTTACGAACTTAATTCGATCCTTAACTCGGTTCGTAACGCGAAACTTTCGTAACCCGAAACATTGACATCAATGAAATAGAGACAATCAGTTTCAAGATGAAAGAATCGGTTGTTTAAAAAAAAAAATAGCATCCGGTCGTTTACCCAACAAAACGCAAATAATTACGTGTACTTCACGTATTAAATAAAGAGAAAGAAAACAACCAAATAAAATAAATGTAAAATAAAAAAAAAGATTTAGTCTATCTTTCTTACCAAGAAGACGATGATGGGAAATTTGTCACTTTCTTTGCTATTCTGAATCATTAGTTTGAGGAGTTTATTGTCTCTGTTTCTTGGCAGCCGACTGGGAATCTTTCTGCACCAAGAAACTATCAAGGGATATTTTTCGCTTCCTTTGCTGGAGAATCTTTCTGAAGTGGGCCATCTCGTTATAATTCATCAGGTTTACTGTCCTGTTAGCAACATTTTTGTTTGGATGATGGTTCACAATGAAGTCTTCGACGTCTGCCCACTTGCCGCAAATTTCTTTAATCCTGGCAGTTGAAACGGTCACTGGCACCTCATCATCGGACGACTGCTCCTCCTTTAATGTCTTTAGCAATTCATTCTGAAGATCCACAAGCACATTTGTAGTGAACACCACACCGTGGTCCTCAGTCAGCATCTCCAAGTCGTTGCCATCGACTTCCAGGCTCATATTTTTGCCCAAGGACACAATCGCATCTTCTACAGCTGTTGAGTCTGCCTCTAATCCTTCAAACACTTCTCTCTCTGGTACACACGATAACCAAACTTTCTTCCAGACAGACTTCATTTTATGGATGGAGACATCATTCCAGGCCTTGTAAATGAGGTTGATGCAGTGAAGGAAGTTGAAGTGGTCTTTCCAGTAATCTCTCAGAGTCAATTCGGTGTCATTAATGACATAAAAACACCTTGAGAAGAGCTCCTTTGTGTACAGTTTCTTGAAGTTGGAGATCACTTGCTGGTCCATGGGTTGAAGCAGAGGAGTGGTGTTGCGAGGCATAGATTTGACCTGGATGAAGTCATACTGCATGTCCAAGTCCTCCTACAGACCCGGTGGGTGGGCAGGAGCGTTGTTCATAAGCAGCAGACATCGAAGTGGCAGATTGTTTCCTTCTATGTACTTCTCACACTTGGGGCAAACACTTTAGTCAGCCATTCGATAAAGATGGCTCTCGTCATCCAGACCTTAGCATTAGACTTCCAAATCACAGGCAGTTTGATTGTTTGAACATTGTTGCGTTTAAAGACGAGAGAATTTTCTGAGTGGTAGACCAACATTAGCGTAATCTTGCAGTCACCCCTGGCATTGGCACAGAACAGCAGAGGTAGTCTCCCCTTCATTGGTTTGTGCCCCGGCAGTGCTTTCTCCTCCTGGGTGTTGTGAAACGTAGTCTTCCTCTTTGATGATCTTATTAAATTCCACCTTGAACACGCCTGCTTCTTTCTCGTTAGAACTTGCAGCCTCTCCATGCCTAATTACAATATGAATGCCACTTCTTTTGTTGTTGTTGAACTTTTCAAACCAGCTTCTGCTGGCTTTAACATCGTCCGTTTCAGCACTTGTACCAAGGAATTTTGACAATAAATCACTGTGCAACAGTTTCGCCTTTTCACATTGTCAAAGACTGAAGTAGGAGGCAGGAAGCCTGCCTCATGATAGAACACCACCGGGACGTGGGGTCAACCTCAGATAGAGTAGAGGGAACATAGTGCCCGGGATCAGGGCAGGATAGATGATAGAAAAGGGGGACTATTAACTAGTCCTCACACGAAGGCGTTGACCAGATAGTTAGCACTACTGGTCACGACAGAATCACGCCTGCGTGATCGCTACGATTGCCACTCAAACCAAAGACAGCTAATAGAAGCGTGCTAACTGACCTAGCACGCAAAGAGCCGAAGGACGCATGAAGGTCCTTCCGCGTGGCGTGTAGCGACGCGAGTGAAGAAAGTCAGACTGGGGACTGACTCTGTAGTGTTCACATCGTGTAGAATAGAAGATAGTTTTCGTATAGCCTAGTAGATAGAGAATAGCTATAGGGTTTAGGAAAACTAGGGATAGAGAATATTGTGACTTTATGTGTGATTAGATAGCGACTGTTTTGCAATTGTAAAGAGCCAACGGCAATAAAATGTACCATTTCATTCCTCGCACACGACTTGCAAGTTTCTTGTATGGTGTGGGAGAAGTAATCCGATGATGCCTGAAACATGAGTTGTTGACACACATATTATTGCCTCAGTAACACTGTCTCCTGCAAGTTGCTTGTCATCGATCCAGATCAAGAGACGATTGTCAACTTTCTCTGAAATTTGAGGTCTTTGCTGCTGCAGCTTTAGTTACGCCTTTGGCCACATCGACTGATTTGAGTAACTCTGTGTTCTTTATGATGGTGGAGAAAGTTTATTTTGCCATGCTGTACTCTTTAGCGATGTCACACACACGAACGCCAGTTTGATGTTTCATAATTATTTCATTCCTTATCTCCACTGTTATACGTTTCTGCTTCATAGCAGCACTACTCATAATTGATAGTGTTAACAAGGAAAATAATGAAAGAGATAAACTGAATACAGTGCCACTGCTAAGAAATCTTTCACTGCTGTGTAGTAAGGCCAAAGAAAGCGAGGCTGCGCACGCGTGCAAAACTAGGCTACTAGGCTAGCGCTATTCGATGTTAGTAATGCGTGGCATTCGTTTGTAGTGTACGCGATCGTTTGTCTCCAACGTTGCTCTCTCTCTCTCTCTCTCTCTCTCTCTCTCTCTCTCTCTCTCTCTCTCTCTCTCTCTCCTTCGTTCGTAACCCGAGACACTGTTCGTTACTCCAGATAAAAATATTTTCTAAGTTGTTGTTCGTAACCCGAATTGCGCGTGACCTGAGGCGTTCGTAACCCGAGGTACCACTGTACTTTGGACTGCCGAGAAGAAGCTAATGAAAGCAGAACATGATATACACATACGAGAAGGAGACAAGTTGTGTTCTTTGTTTATTTAATGAGGAGACGCTGGACAACACGCCCTTCGTGCACTGAGCCGAGATTCTACTTCTATAATATACTGTACTGGCACTTTGCTGACATGACAGACGATAGGTATTGTGATTCCAAAAAAAAAAGGTACAATAACCTCTCCGAAGCACAAAGTTTGGGCTTAATTTTAGAGACCATGTGTTGCTCAAGCTGCTGAAGATGCCGAATCAACAAAGCAGTCCTCTAACTGTCCACCTGTAAGAGCTACGATCCTAGATCAGTTACCGAATAAAGCTTAGGGCCTGGTGTGCCCTGCCATGACATTTATAGTCTGTAGGCTGCATTTCCTACACCACCAGGCTTGTAGCCCCCCCCCCCCCCCCCCACCTCCCCTCAATTGCACTCCTCTGCCTGAAGATGTTGGTACAATGTGAGTTGCCGGGTTTGGTAAGCGCTACCCAAGAATCGGCGCTAACAGAGCAGGTAGTACCGTCTATTGTCATACGGTAGCTCAACTTTATCTAAGACCTACTTCTATGATACACGCAAGGAACAAGTGACATATAAGGTATAGAGATGTGTTTGTTCGATAGAACTGATCTGTATAGGAAGCCGAACGAAACCGTTAACTAACAGGCTTCTGACACGAATGTATTTCTACAGATGGTTACAATTTCTATCAGCCAGTCCGCATTTCTTCTATCCGGACCTGTTTCCTCTGTGTGTCTAGCACACTTTCTCCGTTATGTTTGTGCAGTTGTTCTGTCACTGCCCCGTTCACATTTCCTACAAACACGTGTTGTTCATTTTCATTGTGTTATATAATAGTCTGCCGGTCTATCTGGCCGAGGGGTTACAACACTTTCTCCGTAATCCCGTTTATCCCGCAGAGTCTCGTAGCGGGGCGAGAGCTGGGAGCGGTTCGATCCCCGCTGGTGACTTGCGGGATAACTGAACCGGTCGCTCAGAAAGCAATGGCAAACTACTGAGCGTAATCTTGCCAAGAAATCAACATACAGCTGAAAGATGCTGATGTTGACAGCGATGTCCTGTAAAGGATATGCAAAACATTTATTATATAATAGTCTATCAGTGGGATGTGGGGTGTGGGGTGTGGGGTTAAAACCTTACACCGCTCAATTGGACTTCAACGTTGACTTTTAGTTCAGAAGGCAATGGCAAACTACGGAACGTAATTGACCAAAAAAAAAAAAAATCAATCTGAAGGTAAGGTTCATCGAAACGTCCTGCAAATGACATGCGACAAGCAAACAATAATCATAATGTGCCATGCCAATAAGCGTGGACGGTCATGTTTCGCCATCTCACACATCTCACACAATGTAGAGGAGCGGCTGGCCGAGTGGCTAGAACGCCGGACTCTCATTCGGGAGACCCGGGTTCGATCCCTCGGTAAGGTGTGGGGCTTTTTTCTGTCGGGGGCAAAAAGAAAATCCTAACCTGCACAGTTCGCGGCGACTGCACTAGCCAGGCGGCCTTAATTCCTTAGGCTCAAAAACCCCTCTGTCATTGTCAGCGACTTGTGCGCTGCAGATTATAGGACTCCCCTACTTTCGCACTGCACGAAATAACAACTCGTGACATTTGCGAAAGGAATGCAATTTATTCAGAGCCGACATTTGAATGGCTCTACGAGCATTATACTTCATCATCATTATACAACATGAATGCATTGACGTAATGATAGATGATGCTAGTATTTCACAATCTAAATGAACAGCCCTATGTTTGCCTATTGCCTAGAAACTATATCATTGGTCAAGGATACGTCTGCTCTCTCTACCGTCTCCAGTCAGTCTCTCAAACGCTACACATTGCGTGGACCAGCACGGACACTCTTCTCCGTGCAGTAGCTATTATTGCGTGCATGGTCTCGCCAGCACGCTGGCCTGTGAGTACGAGTAAAGGGGCCCTTCACGGTACTCGCAAGGACAAGCTTCCCAATTGCTTGGGGAAAGCCCTCGCTCAGCTGTACTCCTCGACCTCTAGTCTGACACAATTGTGTCTCCTTGTGAGACTATTAATAGCGCTCGGTGTCTCTCCTGTCTGGTGTCTCCCTACTAGCCTAGTATTAACTCTTATTGCCTTTGTAAGGCCTTATTGGGGATCTTGACAGGGTCCCCTCCTCTCTGTGAAGTGTTACTTCCCTTTCACACATATTTGTAACACTTCTGGTCACAAAGAAAAATTGGTTGCTCCAATTTTGTCAAATCTCCAATAAGTTCTGACTTTCTAGTTTGGGGATAGAACAACTGTCTTCTTCCTTCACTCACAGTGTTTTATCTTTTCACTTGGCTAATTCAGTAGCCTATGTATCAGTATAGTTGGTTCTATAGATATCTTTGGGATTGGTAGTGAACCGGAACCCGTTGTCTTATGACTTATGTGCTGGCTTCTGTCGTTTGACCCTATGTCTTTTGACTTTCACCTATTGACTTCTGTCTCGACCTGTCCTCAAATTGCCCAAAATGACAACCCACACACAAGTTGACTCTATTCTGAGTACAACACATGAGCACAAAGTGTTCATGCTCCCATTAATATCCCCTCCAACTCTATACACACAGTTCTACTGTTCACCTTCTCGCTTCCGCATGTGAAAAGCTATATTCACTGTTACATTTAGGTTTCTAATAGTTATTATGTCCCCTGAATTTAGAGTTGTTGTTCTGGTGTGTGCAACTTTTATGTGTTTGTTTTCATGTTTGTTTGCGTGTTTTCTAATAAACTATAGTGTACTTAACTCTCTAACATGTGTATGCGTTAGTGTACTAAATGTGTGTGTTCCTTCGAGCGCCGGAAATCGGTATATTGTGGTTACAACCGTTCGTTATTATTATTTGTGACCACAACTCCGCTTTCTGAAGCTCAAAGTACGTTCTCTATATACTCTATTACAGTGTGACTGTAACACACATAAAAACCAGACAACACACTGGTTACACAGATGGCACAGACAAGTCAAATAAGACGTTTGCAGCGGTGGAAAGAAAAAAAAAAAACAATTTTCCGCTGTTTTTCTCTCTCGCTCTCTTTCATTCAATATTTACTAAGTTTTTGCATGAAAAGATGTTTCAATTTCGATAAAGCACTAATTAACCCTGCATCTTTTACAGATAACTTAGCCGAAGCTTTTAAGATGTTAAAAAAACACTGGTGATTTCCGCCAGATTTGGAATGAATTTACTATAGTAGTTCACTAGACCGAGTAAACTTCGGACCTGTTTCTTGGTCGTTGGCATTGTCAAATTCAGAATCTTAGTGACGATTTTGTCATCAGTTTTCAATTGACCCCTGCAGATGGTATGACCCAGGAAGTCAATTTGTTCCATGCCCAACTCTACTTTGGACGGCTTCGCTGTGAGCCCAAACATTATCAACCTGTCGAAGACTTGTCGAAGTTTCAGTAGGTGTGTTGTCCAGTCTTCCGTATGACTGCATATGTTATCTCTATAAGTCGAAATACTGGTCGCAGTCGCGTTTATTGTAGGAACTGGTAGTTCCATCTCGTCCAATACTGTTGTGCTGCTAGCTGTGTGTGCTGTTACCTCGCTATGTGTATTTGCGTTGTCGTTGTCGTGTGTCGTCCTATTTAGTGAAGTTGTGTTGTGTACGTCTGTCGTCTCATTGCTTGGTGTTGGTGCAATTTGTTCGTCTGTCTGTTGTTCTTGTCGTGAAAAGTATGGTTTCAGTATGTTGATATGAAATATCTCTAAGTGTCTTTTTATCGATATTTCATGATCCCCATCTGATATTTCACGTTCAACGTTGAGAGGTCCTTGCCAAGATGTTAGTAACATATTATGTTTATCAGGTAGTCGAATCACAACCTTCTGGTTCGATTTAAGGTGAAACGTTTTAGCACCCTTATTTGGATAGTTGTGGTTTCCATTACTAGACACCTGCATTAGGAGTCCAGCAATATCGACCGCTATACTCTCAAGTGGTCTAGGTGCTATTACTGACCGTTGCACTTCGGCATTCACATGCTTTTTCTTTCGTACACGATGTTGACAAACAGTACAAGAACGACAGAACATTTTTATGTCCGAACAGAATTTCGGCCAGTAAAATTGTGATAGAATTCTGGCTCGCGTTTTATGATAGGCCAAATGTCCAGCAAACGGTGATTCATGTGCGATTTTTAGCACATTTTGTCGGTATGTTACAGGTAACACCGTCTGCTGAATTTCATGGTTATTATATGTGTAATAACGCATGAGAATTCCGTTAACTTTTCTAAAGTACCAGGAAGCATTTTTAGACACTTTCTTTCGCTCATACAACAAGTTAAAATACGGTGTGATTGTTTGGTCGGTGCTTTGTGCCTCGATCAACTTTTGTCGAGTCGTGTTGGTATCTGCACCACTTGGTGTTAATAGCTGTAGCATTTCATTTTGTAAGTCAGTATAGTTTGTTTTTGTATCTGACTTAGTTACTGCGTTGGCTATGTGTGTCTCTCTCCAGGCTTTTATGTTGTCGTCTGTACATTCTTTCAATGCATCTAGGCATCCTAAAATAAGATCCGTACATGGATCTTGCAGGATAGCGCACGTAAATGTGCCGGTAAGGAACGGGGTATTGATATGCGCTTTTGCCAGTGGATATTTCTCGATGGTTCCAGAGAAAGTACGGCATTTGACAAATTCACCCGTATAATCTTCTGGTCTAGCAAGTTCTCTCCTTAAACCCAGTAGAGTTCTGCCGTTATCAACTAAACATTGGCATGGTTTACCATTGACCAGTGCATCGTAGAACTTAAGTTTACCTCTGGGGGCACATGCTGCGTTAGCGTCTTCATTTGAACATGATATTACGTGTCCACATATCAATCTCCCCTCCGCATGAAACTGATGGCATACTTTACATTTCTTAAAGTCTAAAATATCGGTTACTGATGATACACTCTGACATTCACTCGTTGGCAACACATTCACAAGTTCTGGATCAATGTCACTCTCATCGTCTGATGATGTATCGATGAGTGCTGCATTGTTTGCCTTCATTCTCTGTCTCCCAAGACACCTATTGCTATAGTGGCCATAACTTGAACAAAAATAACATTTTACAGCACGTTTAAAGGATGATCTTCTGCTTTCTTGCTTCTTTAACACTGCTTCTAGGTGTAACGGATATGTGGGGTTCTTATCACACATCGAATAAGTTGGATGAAAAAGATTGCAATAATTACATCGAGGTGGTTTCTGATATGGTTTGTCCTTTTTACGGTAATCTTTCTGGTTGTATGATCTATCAGGGACTTTATTTGCAAAAGCTGTAATTTCTGTGTCATGCGATGTAGTTTTAAATATGTCTCGATTAGATGCAAAATAAGCTGACCCCCGTTTCTCTAATTGTTGAATAGACTCAATATCTGACTGTTGTAAGAACTTTGCAAAAGGGGTAGGCACGGTAGAAATCACTTTGTCCATTACCATCAGCTCTTCTAGTTTTTCATAGCTGTTACCTACTTTAGCAGCTTTCGTCCACTTTTTAAATGTGCTCTGCACGTTAGAGATGTAGTCTAAGAAAGTTTCAGTTGCTTTTGGCTTAATCTATGAGAATTGAATTTGGTACCCAGTAGCGTCCAAAAGAAAAATGTTGCATTATCCTATCGTGTATGTACTGGTAATTGTTTCTAAGATCTGTAGGTATGGATTCTATTACTTTTAAAGGCTCTCCACTCAGGTTCCTCATGTAAATCATTGCCCAATCCTCTAAAGATATTTTCTGTGTTTTTAGTTGGAATTCTATATTTTCAGTCCATGCGCTAATAGAATCACCTACACTGTATGGTTTGATAAGGCCCTTGTACTTACTAAATTTGTTTTGTTCTTCTTGACTCTTTTGTTTGCTAGAGGCTATTTGTATGTTAGAATCTACCTCCATTTCCTTCATCTTTAGTTTAGTTTCTGAGTCTACCTGTATCTGCTTTTCTTTGGTGGCATGATCTAAGTCTAACTGTTTCTGTTTGATAGCTTGATCCGACTCTAATTGTTTCTGTTTGGTAATTTAATCTAACTCTAATTGTTTCTGTTTGGTAATTTGATCTAACTCTAATTGTTTCTGTTTGGTAACTTCCTCGACCTCTTTTATTTCTTTTTGATGCTGTCTTTCTAATGCTCTTTCGTCTCTGTCAAGAGCAGCTTTCTTTTCCATGCGAGCTATTTCTTCTTTATACTTTTGATCCGCCCACTTTTTTAGCTTATCTCCAGTGTGGCCCATTGCGATGCCCGCCTGGATACATTCATTTAGTGACGCCATTTTGTGGCGTAATGTTAGTTCAAAATGGTAATACAATAATATTTCCTACAATAGTTTATAATAATGTGTTAGTAAGTGTACATCTTTTACTGAAAAAGAAGATGCATGATTAAGTTAGAGCATACCAAAATATTCTGAAAATATACTCATCTAATTCTTTGGAAAGAACGGTACTTGGGATGTTCCACCGCTGTCTTTCACACTTACACAATGGTTTGACTTGGTAACACAAGGACTGCTTCTGGTTAGTAGAGCAGCAAAAATTAGACACAAGCTTAAGTTGTCAATACAAGCTCATATTTATCATATTTCATCAAATATTTCATATTTCATCAAGTTGTCAACACAATCTCATATTTCATGCGAATGATGAACGAAAATGTGATAGATAGTGATAAATGGTATTAATGGATGAATGATATGATCGTCTGAATGATTGTTAGATGATAAGTGAGATGATTAGTCGTATGGCCGTCGATGTCGTCTTGTCTTCGCTGTTTGACTCTGGCGTACCTTCGTTCTAGGCTGTAGTACGTCGCTAATCTATTTAATGACTTCGTAGAATGGTGACATTGATGGATGTATCACACGCAATGGAATTTACACGGTGGTTACGATGGTAATGTTCACTGATGATTGTATACATTTCAATTGCTTTTAGTATAATAACACACTTTCAATTTAATATTTGTAGAATTTCACACTTAAGCGATTTAATTTGGCTCAATTGTGGTTCACACTCCACAAATTGGTGATCGTATAATTTACCAAAGAAAATTATCTATGGCATGTATAGAAACAAATTTGCATTACTCTGAAATATATCACACAACAATGATGTTGAATCGTGCACTGAACTGATGCTGGTTCAGAACTTTCTAATTACCAATCAATAGCTGGCGTTGGTTTAGTGGTTTATAACACCACTTGCCTGATGGCGTTAACTGTTCGTTGAATATTACACCAAATGCCTGCTATGACTGCTCAGCAGTGTTATTTCACTGTATTGTGACAGCAATACGCCTGTTGGCGTTGGTTCACTGTGTTCTGACACCAATTCGGGGTCTTGGCGTTGGTTCACTATATTCTGACACCAATTCGGGGTCTTGGCGTTGGTTCACTATATTCTGACACCAATTCGGTGTCTTGGCGTTGGTTCACTATATTCTGACACCAATTCGGGGTCTGCCTGTCAGCGACTTGTGCGCTGCAGATTATAGGACTCCACTACTTTCGCACTGCACGAAATAACAACTCGTGACATTTGCGAAAGGAATGCAATTTATTCAGAGCCGACATTTGAATGGCTCTACGAGCATTATACTTCATCATCATTATACAACATGAATGCATTGACGTAATGATAGATGATGCTAGTATTTCACAATCTAAATGAACAGCCCTATGTTTGCCTATTGCCTAGAAACTATATCATTGGTCAAGGATACGTCTGCTCTCTCTACCGTCTCCAGTCAGTCTCTCACACTCTACACATTGCGTGGACCAGCACGGACACTCTTCTCCGTGCAGTAGCTATTATTGCGTGCATGGTCTCGCCAGCACGCTGGCCTGTGAGTACGAGTAACCGGGCCCTTCACGGTACTCGCAAGGACAAGCTTCCCAATTGCTTGGGGAAAGCCCTCGCTCAGCTGTACTCCTCGACCTCTAGTCTGACACAATTGTGTCTCCTTGTGAGGCTATTAATAGCGCTCGGTGTCTCTCCTGTCTGGTGTCTCCCTACTAGCCTAGTATTAACTCTTATTGCCTTTGTAAGGCCTTATTGGGGATCTTGACAGTCATATACCGCAAGTTACTATATTGGCAGTAAATGAGAGTAAATGACACAATCACCAGAGTTTACTATCTTCTGTCTGCGTGTTTACACTCCAATCAGTCTCGCTTGAGTGACTGAACAGTTAGTTAGGGTCATCTCTCAGACGTGACACAACGTTCTATTTCAGAGAGTCCTCTCTGTGTTCTAATCAAACAATACAATACTGACTTTGAGTGAGCAGTCGCTGTGTCGTAATGGACATGCTTGCCTATAGGCCTAGAGGTTATGTGTTCGAATCCTTGTCAAGGCGGTGACTATCTCACTGACTTGGGTTCCTAGGTGGACCCAGGCTTAATTGGTACCAGAATATCTCCTGGGAAGTAAAGACAGCCGGAGTAACATTGACAACACCACCCATCGAGTGCTGGTTGGTGTATACACATTTTTGGGTTAGCAACATGTACCTTTAATGCTTTAAGATGTGTGAAAGAACCCCTTACTTACTATATTTCCAATAGGCCTCATATCGTGACATGGAATATTTTACCTATTTTACTTACTACATTTCCAATAGGCCTCGTAGCGTGTGTCAGAGGCTGGCAATCTTCATGCACTCACACACTTGCCTCTAATAGGTAATTTATATTTATAGAAATTACTCCACTCCGACACGAAAGTTTGGAGAGAACAGTAATGGAGGGTATATGCCTGGGAAGAGAAGAAGAGGAAGGCCAAAGAGAAGATGGGTGCAGGATGTGGCGGATGATATCGAGATGGGTGTATCGGACGCGGGACATCTTGCTTATGATCGAGAGGTTTTCTGGAAGGTTGTTATGGGAGCTAGGTTCTGCAAAGGAAATGCTACTGAATGAATGAATGAACTCCACTCCAAGACTGGCTGAAAACGAGCCATTCGGGTATTGTATTATATTTAACGTAGCACATATTTATCCTACAAGTGCTCACTCGCTACACGATCCATATCGTTACTAAAATAGACAAGCACGGGTCTATTATTATTTGTACAATAATTCTTACAGACCGTCAAACACTTGATCCGTCTTTATCAATCTAGTTACATAGGACCGTTCGCCTCTGGAACAGTCTTCGCATTCTCCGATCTCACAAACACATCACAGCCTTGCTTCACTATCACAATCAGCCAACGGCCCAGAATACAGTCTCACAAGCCTGTCGCATCCAGTCGTCAAAACTCTATCGCTCTACAGTCTAGCTCCCTCCTCTATCAACACGTCTGTCCCCGTCGATCGTCGTACACATTCTGTCTTGACCTCTGTCCAGTCTTTCCTATGACGTTCTCCATCGTCACGGGTTTCTTCTCTGAACTCCGATCAGTCGTCCCGTGTCGTCTTTGTCCTGCGTAGGACTCTAACTGTCCTTGACCTCGGGGTTAGGTGACTGTCGTCGGTTGTGACCCGTCTTAGCTCTTACATGCTTGTGCCGTCATCAATACCTATTGACTGCGTGACTTTAGCTCTGTCTGTCCTTATCCAGACTAGGACTCTGTCAGCGTGGCTTGGGGTATTTTACCTATTTTACTTACTATATTTCCAATAAATAGGCCTCATAACGTGACATGGGGTATCTTACCTAGTTTACTGACTATATATCCAACAGGTGTCATAGCGTTGTATTTTAACTATTTTACTTACTATATTTCAAATAGGCCTCACAGCTGACGTTGGGTATTTTACCTATTTTACTTACTATATTTCCAATAGGCCTCATAACCTACGTGTGATATTTGACGGATTTTACTTAATTACTATATTTCCAATAGGCCTCATAATGTTACCCGGGGTCTGCCTGTCCGCCTTCCTGTCCGCCTGTCCACCCCATTCAGTTCCCTGCCCGCCTCCCCGTCCACTTTCCTGTCCACCGCCCTGTACGTCTGTCCGCCAGCCTATCCGCCTCTTTATTTGCCTCCCTATACGCATCCCTGTCCGCCTCAACGTTCATCTCTCTGTCCGCCTCCCTGCCCGCCTCACCCTGTCTGCCTCCCTATCCGCATCCCTGTCCGCATTCCTGTTCGCATCTCCGTCCACCTTCCTGTCCGCCTCCCTGTCCACCTGACCGCCTCCCCGTCCACCTTCCTGTCCGCCTCCCCGTCCACCTTCCTGTCCACCTTATTGTCCGTTTCCCTGTCCACCTCCCTGTCCACCTTCCTGTCCGCGTCCGTGTCCACCTCCCTGTCTACCTTCCTGTCCGCTTCCGTATCCACTTCTGTGTTCACCTTCCTGTCCACCTGACCGCCTCCCCGTCCACCTCCCTGTCCGCCTCCTTGTCCACCTTCCTGTCCACCTTATTGTCCGTTTCCCTTCCATGTCCCTGTCCACCTCCCTGTTCACATTCCTGTCCGCCTCCCCGTCCACCTTCCTGTCCGCCTCCCTGTCCACCTTTCAGTCGGCCTCCCTGTCCACCTTCCTGTCCACCTTCCCGTCCACGTCCCTGTTCACCTTCCTGTCCACCTCCCTGTCCACCTTCCTGTCCGCTTCCCTGTCAACCTTCCTGTCCACCTCCCTGTCCACCTCCCCGTCCACCTCCCTGTCCACCTCCCTGTCTGCCTCCCTGTCCACCTCCTTGTCTGCCTCCCCGTCCACCTCCTTGTCCCCCTTCCTGTCAGCTTCCCTGTCCGCCTGTCCGCCTCTATAACATTTTGTCAGCACTTATGCCTGTTTGGAACAACAAGTACCCTGAAAATAAAGGCCGAAACCGTTTTCTCAACTCTCTTCTTCTTTTCCATCCGGCACGTTTATTTGCCATAGAAACATTAAATCATTATTGCCTTCGACGTCAACTTTCAGTTCATGGCTGCACTACTTCTCCCATCGTCCACATCACTCACTCATTTCATTAACACCGCCTCTCCTTCTTAATCTACTCTCAGTTTCGTAAGTGTACCATTAACCAATACATTTGTCCACCCTTAAACTTCTTATCCTTATGCACTTCTACCCAGCCCAAGATGTAGACGGTACATTTTGTTTCATTGTTTGTTTATACCAGTCTAAAGTCTGCTTCAACTGTACAAGACAAATATATGTTAATTCAACAGCACCGCCTGGAACTAATCGTGCTATAAAATTCCCTGGAAATTGAATTCCGCCCCTGCTAGGTACCAGTTTATTGCCGCCCATGAAAAGCTCAGAATAGTGTTAACATATTTCCTCACTGAAGAATGTTACATTTAACATGAGAATGTTCTAGTATATATGAGCAATGCAGGGGCGTTTCCTTCGATTAAAAAGAAATACTCGTAGTAGCAGTACGCTCATAGTTGTTATTTCTTCTCTATTATTTGATACCGTGTCGCTTATTGCTGAATGTTAACAATCTATCTAATATCTCTCCTTCAGATGTCTTATGCTATTTTCCCGGTAGTGTAGGAGTATCCCCTATCAAAGGATTACACAAGGGATTTTAAAGACAAGGGGATGGATTTCAATGCATCGAGTTTTATTCATTATGACTCGGTTTCTTTCCGCATGGCGGATTGAAAAAAAAGAAGCGTCGAATAAAGTTATGCTATATTATGACCTAATAATATTAGCCGGTCCGGACACATTGTGCTATATCATGACCTAACCCCAGCATATCTCTACATGTTGTGCTATATCATGACATAACCCCAGCCTATCCCTACATGTTGTGCTATATCATGACATAACCCCAGCCGATCTCTACATGTTGTGCTATATCATGACATAACCCCAGCCGATCCCTACGTGTTGTGCTATATCATGACATAACTCCAGCCGATCTCTACATGTCATGCTATATTATGATATAACCCCAGCCGATCTCTACATGTTGTGCTATATGACATAACATAACTCCAGCCGATCTCTACATGTTGTGCTATATCATGACATAACCCCAGCCGATCTCTACATGTTGTGCTATATCATGACATAACCCCAGCCGATCCCTACGTGTTGTGCTATATCAAGACATAACTCCAGCCGATCTCTACATGTCATGCTATATCATGATATAAACCCAGCCGATCTCTACATGTTGTGCTATATCATGACATAACTCCAGCCGATCTCTACATGTTGTGCTATATCATGACATAACCCCAGCCGATCTCTACATGTTGTGCTATATCATGACATAACCCCAGCCGATCTCTACATGTCATGCTATATCATGGTCTGACCCCAGCCGATCCCTACATGTTGTGCTATATCATGACATAACTCCAGCCGATCTCTACATGTTGTGCTATATCATGGCAACCCAGCAATCTCAGGAGCTTCCTAAGACTTCCCAAAGGAGAAAATCCAGGAGGAGGACCTGAGGAAAACTATTAAAGAGATCGAAGGCGAGACCTTACTGACTCTTTTATTCCCTTCAGTTCAGAGAAACTAGGAGTGGAAATGAATTCAACTGAGACCGGAATGGATGTAAAACAGGATTCCAGTGTTTCTTTCTGTGTGGCCACACAAGATGAAATAATTATCAGTTTGAATTACTTATCTCAGGTGGGAGATGGCATTGAAAATGACACCCCACAACATTCACTTCTATTGGATTTGGCACAAGAAAACCAGACCAGGGAGAGAATACCTCAATTGGACTTGGCACAAGAGAGCCCGGCCATGGAGGACAAACAAGACACGGAGGAGAATTCTTACGATGTCAGTATCTTGGAGTCTTTCGAAAAGGAAATTCAAGATAAAGAAAGCATTCATGTAGATTATACTACGGACTCTGATTCAGGGACGATAAACATGTCTGCTACCAGCAAAGAAGAAAATACTTCTTTGGACAAGATGAAGGTAATACCTATCATCAACACAGCTGAAGCTAACAGGGGATCACAAATGATGGACTCTGCAGCGGAACAAACCAGGAGCGGTTGGTATACTCAACACTCAGGATCTTTTACCTTTCAGGTTTACCTTTCACTTCAACCAATGTTGGATGTGTAGAACAGCTGTTTATGTATACTTCTACAAGGAGTGATGCAAATTCACAGTTCTTGGGAAACCACACTCCTTCAATCTGACAGTGAACTGCGTCTCACTGGGGGAAGCATGACCTATGTGACCTCTTAAGTTACGTATACCATAATATAATCATCATCATCATATGATCATCAAGACTAGAAATAATAAACACAGTTGTTGTATTTTAAAACTCAATTTGTCCGTATAATTCTAAATGTTTATAAATGTTTGTGTAGCGTAATCAAGTACACACATTTTGTATCATTTAGTGGGGGTTCGCACACATTGTCCAGAAGGGGGAAGTTATGTCAGGGAGGGACCTTGCCTATGCAGTCATAAGTAACCAGATTACGTTACATAGCTTAACTCCTCCTTTCTCACTTCTGGTGATACCAAGTACAGCCACATCTATATTCTATCTTCAACGAACCACTTCTTGGCTGTTTTCTTGAGTATCAGGGACAGTGTCTTAAATCAGCAGAAAAGACATTTGTTCCACGTTTTCTCTCTGGGATCTGGAATGGTAATTAGTCTCTTCTGACAGAGTTAGGGGATCTCGAACTGCATCCAGAACTAACCACCAGTAGAAGAAAATGATTTTGGCTGAGTGGTTGCCCATCTGGGATCTAACCCCAGCCAGTTGGTGACAATGATGATGGTGACAATTATGATGATGATGGTGACAATTATGTTGATGATGGTGGCAATTATGTTGATGATGGTGACAATTATGTTGATGATGGGGACAATTATGTTGATGATGGTGACAATTATGATGATGATGGTGACAATTATGTTGATGATGGTGGCAATTATGTTGATGATGGTGACAATTATGTTGATGATGGGGACAATTATGTTGATGATGGTGACAATTATGATGATGATGGTGACAATTATGTTGATGATGGTGACAATTATGTTGATGATGGTGACAATTATGTTGATGATGGTGACAATTATGATGATGATGGTGACAATTATGTTGATGATGGTGGCAATTATGTTGATGATGGTGACAATTATGTTGATGCTAGTGACAATTATGATGATGATGGTGACAATTATGTTGATGATGGTGACAGTTATATTAATGATGGTGGCAAATATGATGATGTTATGTACAATTGTGATGATGTTCGTGACAATTATGAAGATGATGTCGGTGACAATTATGTTGATGGTGGTGACAATTATGATGTTGATGTTGACAATTATGCTGATGATGTTGACAATTATGTTGATGATGGTGACAATTATGTTGATGATGGTGACAATTATGTTGATGATGGTGACAATTATGTTGATGATGGTGACAATTATGATGATGATGATGACAATTATGATGATGATGATGACAATTATGCTAGTGATGGTGACAATTATGATGATTATGTTGACAATTATGTTGATGATGGTGTCAATTATGATGATGATGTTGACTATAATGTTGATGATGGTGACAATTATGTTGATGATGGTGACTATAATGTTGATGATGGTGACAGTTATGTTGATGTTGGTGACAAATAATGTTGATAATGGTGACAATTATGTTGATGATGGTGACAATAATGTTGATGATGGTGACAATTATGTTGATGATGGTGACAGTTATGTTGATGCTAGTGACAATTATGATGATGATGGTGACAATTATGTTGATGATGGTGACAATTATGTTGATGATGGTGACAATTATGTTGATGATGGTGACAGTTATGTTGATGATGAGGACAATTATGTTGATGATGGTGACAATTATATTGATGATGGTGACAGTTATGTTGATGATGGTGACAATTATGTTGATGATGGTGAGAATTATGCTGATGCAGGTGACAATTATGATGATGATGCCGGTGACACTTGTAAAGATGATGGTGACAATTATGCTAGTGATGGTGACAATTATGTTGATGATGTTGACAATTATGATGATTATGGTGACAATTATGATGATGATGGTGACAATTATGATGATGATGATGACAATTATGATGATGATGTTGACAATTATGTTAATGATGGTGACAATTATGATGATGATGGTGACAATTATCATGATGATGATGACAATTATCCTAGTGATGGTGACAATTATGATGATGATCTTGACAGTTATGTTGATGATGGTGACCATTATGTTGATGATGGTGACTATTATGTTGATGATGGTGACAGTTATGTTGAAGATGGTGACAAATAATGTTGATGATGGTGACAATTATGTTGATGATGGTGACAATTATGTTGATGATGGTGACAGTTATGTTAATGATGGTGACAGTTATGTTGATGATGGTGACAATTATGTTGATGATGGTGACAATTATGTTGATGATGGTGACAATTATGTTAATGATGGTGACAGTTATGTTGATGATGGTGACAATTATGTTGATGATGGTGACAATTATGTTGATGATGGTGACAGTTATGTTGATGATGGTGACAATTATGTTGATGATGGGCACAATTATGTTGATGATGGTGACAATTATGTTGATGATGGTGACAGTTATATTAATGATGGTGGCAAATATGATGATGCTGTGTACAATTGTGATGATGTTCGTGACAATTATGAAGATGATGTCGGTGACAATTGTGAAGATGATGGTGACAATTATGCTAGTAATGGTGACAATTATGATGATGATGTTGACAATTATGATGATGATGGTGACAATTATGATGATGATGGTGACAATTATGATGATGATGATGACAATTATTATGATGATGTTGACAATTATTTTGATGATGGTGACAATTATGATGATGATGGTGACAATTATGATGATGATGATGACAATTATGCTAGTGATGGTGACAATTATGATGATGATGTTGACAATTATGTTGATGATGGTGACAATTATGATGATGATGTTGACAATTATGTTGATGATGGTGACAATTATGTTGATGATGGTGACAATTATGATGATGATGATGACAATTATGATAATGATGATGACAATTATGCTAGTGATGGTGACAATTATGATGATTATGTTGACAATTATGTTGATGATGGTGTCAATTATGATGATGATGGTGACAATTATGATGATGATGGTGACAATTATGTTGATGATGGTGAAAATTATGTTGATGATGGTGACAATTATGTTAATGATGGTGACAATTATGATGATGATGGTGACAATTATGTTGATGGTGATGACAATTATGTTGATGATGGTGACAATTATGTTGATGATGGTGACAATTATGATGATGATGGTGACAATTATGATGATGATGTTGACAATTATTTTGATGATGGTGACAATTATGTTGATGATGTTGACAATTATGATGATGATGGTGACAATTATGATGATGATGATGACAATTATGATGATGATGGTGACAATTATGATGATGATGATGACAATTATGCTTGTGATGGTGACAATTATGATGATTATGTTGACAATTATGTTGATGATGGTGACAATTATGATGATGATGTTGACAATTATGTTGATGATGGTGACAATTATGATGATGATGGTGACAATTATGATGATGACGGTGACAATTATGTTGATGCTGGTGACAATTATGTTGATGATGGTGACAATTATGTTGATGATGTTGACAATTATGATGATGATGGTGACAATTATGATGATGATGATGATGACAATTATGCTAGTGATGGTGACAATTATGATGATTATGTTGACAATTATGTTGATGATGGTGACAATTATGATGATGATGTTGACAATTATGTTGATGATGGTGACAATTATGATGATGATGATGGTGACAATTATGATGATGACGGTGACAATTATGTTGATGATGGTGACAATTATGTTGATTATGTTGACAATTATGATGATGGTGATGACAATTATGTTGATGATGGTGACAATTATCATGATGATGGTGACAATTATGATGATGATGTTGACAATTATGTTGATGATGGTGACAATTATGATGATGATGGTGACAATTATGATGACGATGGTGACAATTGTGTTGATGATGGTGACATTTATGATGATGATGGTGACAATTAAGTTGATGATGGTGACAATTATGCTTATGATTTTGACAATTATGATAATGATGGTGACAATTATTATTATGATGATGACAATTATGTTGATGATTGTGACAATTATGATGAAGAAGATGGTGACAATTATGATGATGATGACGGTGATAAATATAATGATGGTGGTGACGATACTAAAGAATAAAAATAAAGAGCAAGTGTCCAGGGTGTTAGAAATTCAGTCTGATGTCTCAGAGAGCCAGTGTTCCAATTACCTCTTCTTCTTCTTCAGCGTTCCGAGCCATTGAGGTTCTTTGCTGCAGTTACAATCCGTCTCCATTCGTCTCTCTGGTGGACCTTCTCTTGCCAGTCGTTGATTCCAAGTGCTTGTAGGTCTGTATATGTATTATCTCTCCACCGTCTTCTTGGTCTACCTCGGGGTCTACGGTCATTTATTTCCTGAGTGTAAGCGAGTTTTGTTTCCCTATTATCTTCCATTCATTCTATATGCCCCAGCCATTGTAGTCTATTAGCCTTCATGATACCAGTGATTAGCGGGGACTTAAACAGATCATAAATGTCTGTTCCAATTACTATTAAAGTAAATAACAATAAGTAAAGGCCCTCTTTTCAATCCATGAGATAAACTGGCCATAAACGTGTAGTTCTAGCCCCATGTTTGAAAGACCAATCAGGACTCGACAGGCAATGGGGTCAACAACACACGATCCGCTTTCTCTTCCCAGTAATATTTCTGAACCTCATTGAAGACCGGATTCACCTCGCAGCTGTGGGCAATGAAAAATAATCCCAAATTCGGATAGGATTTGAACCAGGCCACAAGCAAGCGTCTTAGCCATTTACTTGCGCAATATCCACAATCTAAATTATACTTTCAACTGCCTGCAACTGTCACCTTTCATTAGACTTCCATTTGGCACTAATTCAAGCTCGGAACTTTCGACAGAGAAATTACAACGAAACATAATTTTCAAACCTTTTAGAGAGCGTGTTTTCCGCCCCAGAAAAATCGGAGAAACCCGAGTGGAGTGAGAGAGAGAGACATTTACCAAGTCCTGAGCTGGTTGTTTGAGTGGGATGCTACTAGCCTGGTTACATGACCATTCAAAGCCTTGTTACATTGTCTTGTTACGGTCTTCTCATCCGTCCACCGCTCTCCAGATAATAGTATTAAAATGTCAGTAACTATAATAGTTCGTATGTTTCTTCCCCATTCTCTCTCTCTCTCTCTCTCTCTCTCTCTCTCTCTCTCTCTCTCTCTCTCTCTCTCTCTCTCTCTCTCTCTCGCTCCCTCCCTCCAGATAATAGTATTAAAATGTCAGTAACTATAATAGTGTGGAGGCTGTAAAAGTCTTCTAGTGGACTGTTGTTTGGTATCCCAGTGACGTAGACTAGAGAACATTTCAATGTTGCCCTTTTATGCGAACATTTCTGACGCTAAAAAGTTTTGTTGTTGTTTTGTTTTGCATAAAAAGTGTTTTGTTGTTTAATAAGGAACGTGAACAGAAAATATCTATGTTTCTTAGTTTCTCTATTTCTCAGTCGCTTTGTTTCTAGTCTCTCTGTCTATCAGTCTCTCTGTTTCTCACTCTCTGTATCAGTATCTCTGTCTGCCACTCTCTCTATCAGTCTCTCTGTTTGTCATTATAGCTTTCTTTCAGTATATCTGTATCTCACTTTCTCTATCTATCAGTCTCTCTATTTCTCACTCTCTCTATCGGTCTCCCTGTCGGGCATTCTCGTTGTCTGTCAGTCTCTCTGTCTGACAGTCTCTATGCTCTTTCTCAGCCCCACGGTCTGTCAGTCTCTCTATCTGTCAGTCTCTCTGTCTGTCAGTCTCTCTGTCTGTCAGTCTCTCTGTCTGTCAGTCTCTCTGTCTGTCAGTCTCTCTGTCTGCCAGTCGCTCTGTCTGTCAGTCTCTCTGTCTGTCAGTCTCTCTGTCTGTCAGTCTCTCTGTCTGCCAGTCTCTCTGTCTGTCAGTCTCTCTGTCTGTCAGTCTCTCTGTCTGTCAATCTCTCTGTCTGTCAGTCTCTCTGTCTGTCAATCTCTCTGTCTGTCAGTCTTTCTGTCTGTCAGTCTCTCTGTCTGTCAGTCTCTCTGTCTGTCAGTCTCTCTGTCTGCCAGTCTCTCTGTCTGTCAGTCTCTCTGTCTGTCAGTCTCTCTTTCTGTCAATTTCTCTGTCTGTCAGTCTCTCTGTCTGTCAATATCTCTGTCTGTCAATCTCTCTGTCTGTCAGTCTCTCTGTCTGTCAGTCTCTCTGTCTGTCAGTCTCTCTGTCTGTCAGTCTCTCTGTCTGTCAGTCTCTCTGTCTGTCAGTCTCTCTGTCTGTCAGTCTCTCTGTCTGTCAGTCTCTCTGTCTGTCAGTCTCTCTGTCTGTCAGTCTCTCTGTCTGTCAGTCTCTCTGTTAGTCAGTCTCTCTATCTGTCAGTCTCTCTGTCTGTCAGTCTCTCTGTCTGTCAGTCTCTCTGTCTGTCAGTCTCTCTGTCTGTCAGTCTCTCTGTCTGTCAGTCTCTCTGTCTGTCAATCTCTCTGTCTGTCAGTCTCTCTTGTCTGTCAGTCTCTCTGTCTGTCAGTCTCTCTGTCTGTCAGTCTCTCTGTCTGTCAATCTCTCTATCTGTCAGTCTCTCTGTCTGTCAGTCTCTCTGCCTGTCAGTCTCTCTGTCTGTCAGTCTCTCTGTCTGTTAGTCTCTATGTCTGTCAGTCTCTGTCTGTCAGTCTCTCTGTCTGTCAATCTCTCTGTCTGTCAGTCTCTCTGTCTGTCAGTCTCTCTGTCTGTCAGTCTCTCTGTCTGTCAGTCTCTCTGTCTGCCAATCTCTCTGTCTGTCAATCTCTCTGTCTGCCAGTCTCTCTGTCTGCCAGTCTCTCTGTCTGTCAGTCTCTCTGTCTGTCAGTCTCTCTGTCTGTCAGTCTCTCTGTCTGCCAGTCTCTCTGTCTGTCAGTCTCTCTGTCTGTCAGTCTCTCTGTCTGTCAATCTCTCTGTCTGTCAGTCTCTCTGTCTGTCAGTCTCTCTGTCTGTCAGTCTCTCTGTCTGTCAGTCTCTCTGTCTGTCAGTCTCTCTGTCTGTCAGTCTCTGTCTGTCAGTCTCTCTGTCTGTCAGTCTCTCTGTCTGTCAATCTCTCTGTCTGTCAGTCTCTCTGTCTGCCAGTCTCTCTGTCTGTCAGTCTCTCTGTCTGTCAGTCTCTCTGTCTGTCAGTCTCTCTATCTGTCAGTCTCTCTGTCTGTCAGTCTCTCTGTCTGTCAGTCTCTCTGTCTCCCAAAATGTTAGACGACTCTGCGTTCCCAGTCCATAACACTTAGAAAATAAAATTCGTCCTTCGTTCCTTCGTTCCGTATATCTAATAGCAAATATAAAAAAAAAAAGGTTACCAGATAGCTGGATAATTAGGTAGCTATGTGCCACCTGTCTCCCAACTTCTCACATTGTGTAACTATTCTTCTGTGGGTCTCTAAGTTACTTGTCATTAGCAGGACACTACTATCAACCCTGGTTTTTTATTTCTTGACAATTTTACGTCCAGTAGTTGACTATTGCTTTCTAAATGATAAGTCAAAGTGCAAGTACAACTGATCGGCGTGTGGAGTGAACCCGCTACATCGCCGTCAGCAAACAGGAAGTTTAAACGCGAGCATGTTTTTTTTTTGGTCTAATTTTGAAAAATTCGAATTTAGACATATATTGTATATGTTGTATTTTTTAATGACTGTGCAGTGTTTGAAAATATTGCAGGTCCAAGTTTTGTATTCACCCTCTGTAAAGTTCATGCAACATAACGGGTAAATAGAAAACTTGGACCGGCAATATTTTCTAGCACTGAACAGTCATTAAAAATACAAAACAATGTTTTCCCGTAGTGAATTTGAATAACGAAGACACAAACAATAGATTGCACGATTTATTGCCTGGCATATTTCGCTGCATCTCGTCAGGTACATACGAATGTACCTGACGAGATGCAGCGAAATATGCCAGGCAATAAATCGTGCAATCTATTGTTTGTGTCTTCGTTATTTAAAATACACCCTGTATTAATTCCGTGGCTTCACTGCTTTCTCGCCAAAGTCCGTTATACTCCCATATTGATGCCCCAAAATAATCATTATATAGACTCTTGTCTGCAACATTTCAATTTAGACATCAATTCTATTAATCTGATGGCCTCACTGTCTCCCCGACAACAACTATTTCGATGAATCATTGATGACGAACTGTCCAGGCAATTTTCATAGAAACCCAGCAGACACTGCTCATTATTTCCCTCTACTAGCAGTGTTATAATAATAATGCATTTTCACAACTATAATAATTTTGCAATAGGAAATAAGCATGATTATGAACACAGACGCACACAAGAGTAGTAGAATGACGGAATAACTCATTAGAGCAGGCTATATTCGGACATTGGGTGTGTATTTTTCTTTTTGGTTCCTTTCTATTCCGACAACAGTTTTCAGCACGCAAACGATTGCCAGATTTTTTACACTTGCAATGTAAAAATAAATCAATCTCACATTTCACTTTGAATGTTCCGGGTCTGTCCGTTGCTTATCGCTTGCATAACGATGCGATCAACTGCAGATTGCCATGGCCTACTGAACGAGAAGGCAAGTTGAAGTATAAACTCACCGGTCTGTAGAATAAATCCACTAGTCCATTGTCAGGGAAAGTACTGCTGCAGCAACGGACAGGATGGAGTCGAGAATATGAAACGATAGATGGTGAATGGTTTCAGGCCGACGTCTGTGGATAAGAGGATATTGAAGCGCAGTTTCACAATTCTTCGACATAAAGTCGATGGTTCCAAATCAGCCGCGGGTGATATGGAAACACATCGCTTTGCGTTGATTTCCTTGGTGTGAGGTGTCAGCTGATACTAAAGCAATGGGAGGCTAACAATATGCGAGTACCCGTTGCAGGACGTTACAGTTACCCCTAACCCTTACTGACGGTTTATGATTTACAAAGCAATTTTACGTTCAATAGTCTGTCATTAAATTGCAAAGAATATCATGGACGGACATAAAGTCAATGAGACAGCCCTTCAAGAGGCAAATGAAAAACTGAGACTGATTGGAGAAATTAGACTTAGACAGTCAAGATTCTTTGGACATATTATGAGGAGAAATGGTCTTGAAAATTTAGCGACAACTGGCAAGTTTGATGGGAAGAGAGCAAGGGTCAGACAAAGGGGTAGATACCTTGATGGTTTGGCAGCATGGCACGGTCGGGACAAGAACACACACCTGACTCGAGACTCTGGTGACCGTGTAAGATGGCGAACTATAACCGCCCACGCCTACCGTCATGGCACTTGATGATGATGAGTCTGCCATTGCTTTCTAACGGAGAAGTTAATGTTGAAGTCCCATCTTAGCGGTCCGTGGAACGAACCCACTACCGCGCCGTCAGCGGACAGGAAGTTTATGAGCCAGAGCTATAAACCAGCCCCCTGACCAAGTTGATCCACTAATGTATACATTTGACATGGAGATACGGGTGACAATCTTTTTGAGGTACTGCAACGTGTCTTGTTTTTCATTGTCAAATCTCTTGTAAATTATTTGGAGAAGAAGACACTTTAAACAACGCGTGTTATTACAGGACGATAAGTTCACACGGGGGTTAATCATGATTTTATTATTTAGTTGTAGTCTTCGTGACAAAGTGGTTACGCTGCCTGCCTCCCGATCCGGAGGTGGCGGATTTGATTCCGGTTTACGTCCGTCGGTTCACGAGTGTGATTTTCTCGGAGACTCCTGGGGGATCGTCGATGGAGTTATGGAGTTTGTGCTTTGTGCAACGCTTTCGGCAGCCCGGTCTGCGAAAAGAAAGCGAGCCATATGGGATAAAACTCAGTGCAATGAAGTCGGTTCTCTAGCCTTTTAACCCTCGGTTTGTAAAACCCTCGTTCATTATTTAATGTGTTGCGCTGCAGTTTCCTCAAGACTGTGGTCTGAATGAAGATGGAGAAAGATGTATATACCGGGTGTTTGTAAAGTCTCACTAAACTTTGTATGTAGAACAACGTTTAAAAAAAAAAAAAATGCTTTCTTCGGTTGATAACAACATTCTGTTTAGAGTGCCAAGAATTACTCCAACAGACTACTGCCTTTCGCTGCATATTGCTTCACGATGGACTGTGGAACACATTTTTTAAAATGATATCTTGTACTTCATTTTTCAGATTTGTTCTACATACAAAGTGTAGTGAGACTTTACTAACGTCCTTATAAAGCTCACACATCCGGACAACAAACAATAACATCAGCAACAATAACATCATCAAACATGCAGATGCCAGGGAGGTTTGTAGAGTTATGATCGTTGGCGTCTGCTCCAGTTCCGACGACTTCCGGTCCAAGATAACGAATAGGTGGTTGAGCTGTTAAGGCTTCTGATGTGTTTTTGTTTCTGGCTATGGCTTGTTCATGCATGTTCCTCATTTTGGACTAATGCATGGTTCCCTCGCCAGCTGCTGAGTTGAGTGAGTGGCGCGACACTGTGAGCTGTGAGTTTCATCTGGAATGCTTCTACATCTGTCCACGGTGGTTCGTATTGTCAACTGTATGTTCATAAACAAATGGCAGTCGACCGGTTGCTGAATTAGCTGGTTTTGCCTTATGCAGTAATGTGTGTGCGACTGCTAGTTTTCTAGTGACTGTCGCTTCCATCACGATGAACTGTAATTTTAGTGACGGACTGTTGTGTTGGCATTCTGGCAGCCGTATTATGCATATATGTCTGTGTGTGCTGTTGGTTTGTTGAGACTGCTGTCGGTTAGATGTTTCACGTGGGACAGTCAGGGGCATTTTATGTGATATTTATTGGCACAGGAACGGTTCATTATGGTGTGCTCCTTTGCTGTGAAGTTGGAACTAAGACAAACGATTAACGACTAAATCCAGATCCGATGTCTGAACGAGATACATTGTCGAACCATTTCAAATGGAAGAAGCTGTTATGAGATTTAGGAAGGGACAGGCATGCTTCACACAGAGTGGCAGGATTCCCTTAATCAATAAAACATAGAGAGCCTCTTTTGTTGGATTTTCCCTCTAGGATATACAAACGAAGATCGTAAACTGATTAGAGACATTAGGCGCAGACAGTCAAACTTATTTGGGCATGTTATGAGAAGAAATGAATTGGAGAACTTGATGACAACTGGTAAGATCGAAGGGAACAGACCAAGAGGAAGACCTAGAAGTAAATACCTGGATGGCTTGGCCTCGTGGCATGGTCGAGACAGAAACACAGAGCTGATCCACGACTCTGGTGATCGAGTGAGATGGCAAAACATGAATGGCACATGATGGATGGATATGCTGGTGTGGTGGGACACGTGCAGGCTGGGTGTGCACCGCTGAATGGGGTATGGGTGCGTGAGGCAGACGTGATCAGCGTCCTTTGGGATAGTGAGTATAGTGGAGAACAGTACTTCTCAACTGGTGGGCAATCCCCCCACCCCAGGGACGAATTTTAGGGTTTCGGGGGTGGGGTGGGGTGGGGGTGGGGTGGGGGTGGGAATTAAGATTATTTCAAAATTGCGTTAACACAAGAACCGATTACTTAATATAGTTTTTCCCTGCATGCTTTACAGTTCTCTACTTCTCGCCTTTCTGAAATTCGTTTTATAGTGTAAGTATACCCATAAATCACGTTTTATGTAGACGTCTAGACTTATTCTAGTATGTGTTATAAAATTTAACTTCCACTTTTACGTATACCGTGTAAGTGTGGAAGAGGGGGGTGGGGGTGTATTTATAGGGAGGAAAAATGAAAAGGGGGGGGGGAATGACATTCTGAACATATAGTGAAGGGGTGCATGGGCCAAAAGAGGTTGAAAACCACTGGTGTAGAAGAGACAGATCGTCACTGCCTGGAGAGAATGTTACTGCGATAGTGACCAGAGGACCTTGCCGACACCCAGGACTCCGAATAAAGGCCAGACGGACCCATAAATAGACTGCTACTGGTACCATTGCCGGCTTTGTGGCTTAGAGGTTATGACTTTTCTCCGTAATCTCGTATACTCTCGTCGGTAACGTGATGACGGTGAGTATCAGCAGTGGTTCGAATCGCATCGGTAACTTACGGGGTATGTGAGCCGGCCGCTCAGAAAGCAATGGCAAACTACTGAGCGTAATCTTGCCAAGAAATCAACATACAGCTGAAAGATGATGGTGTTGACAGCGATGTCCTGTAAAGGATATGCAAAAAAAAACAAAAAAAAACTGGTACCATTATTGTTGGGACTCTTCGCTGCCTGTTGCAGATGAGGACGTAGCACGAATGGGTAGGTCCAGAGCGCTGTGATGTCCTTGACTCAACTCAACCATTTCAAAAGCCGCAGCGTCAGTCTCTATCTCCAGTCTCACACATGAGATTGCTGTCTGATACAGTCCATTCCTCCCTGTAGTTCCTCTGTCTTGTGGTGAAGTCTCTTAAGGACCAGGTGGAGAGGGCAACTAAATAGAGTATCAATATCAGGAGAAACTGGAAAGGAGTGAGTAGAGGGTTTGGAGATACAACGCGTCTAGACAAAGAAAGGCAAACTATTATACAAACTGCTAGTGGCCGGTCGCACTGGCCAACGGGTTAACGACGTTGTTCGTTATCCCGTATATTCACATGGGGAAAACAGCTGTGCGAGATTCGGCAGCGGGTCGCGCCGCGCTGGTAACTTACGGGGGTATGTGAGCCGGTCGTTCAGAAAGCAATGGAAACTACTGGGAAAAAAACTTGCCTAGTACACCAACAGCAGCTGAGAAATGCTGGTGTTCACTGCAACGTCCTGCAAGGAATATACAACATAGAAAAAGTGGAACTATCATTAGGTTAACTGTTGTTTTCTCCATAATCATGTGCCATACTAAAAAGCGTGGGCTGCCAGGTTTCGCCATCTCACACGATCACCAGCGTCGTGGATCAGCTCTATATTCTGGACCAGACAATGCAAATTCACAAAGCCATCCAGGTATTTACTTCTCTGTAGATGTGCATTGAAGGCGTTCTTTTACGACCCAAATCAAGCCAAACATTCCTGTTATTGTGAGGTATTTAAATTATTATCTATTTGGTTTTGTTCCTGGCCAAAAGATCGTGATTTGCTTATGTGTGAGTAGCTAATTCTGCTTTATCATTTGTTAATTTAGTTGTATGATCTTTACAGGAGGACGAATCAAAACCATCATTTTTTTGGCTTCTTGTGATTTTCTAGTCAATTTTACGTTCAATGG
The DNA here is from genome assembly GCA_963921405.1 of Cepaea hortensis. Taxonomy (NCBI): domain Eukaryota; kingdom Metazoa; phylum Mollusca; class Gastropoda; order Stylommatophora; family Helicidae; genus Cepaea; species Cepaea hortensis. Next base: position 91,143,718 of record OY992889.1, on the reverse strand, counting down.
TTTGCCATTACTTTCTGAATGACCAACGCCCATACCTTTGTTTGAAAAAAATTAACTCAAGGCGGTCTGTTTCCTAATCGAGAGAAAAAGACACAGAAAGAAGGTAGAGAGAAAGAGAGAGAGAGAGAGAGAGAGAGAGAGAGAGAGATGAGATAGAGAGACAGAGAGACAGAGAGAGGAAGAAAGAGAGAAAGAGAAAGAAAGAGAGTTAAAGAGAGAGAGAAAATAGAATTAGACGGAGAGAGAGAGAGAGAGAGAGAGAGAGAGAGAGAGAGAGAGAGAGAGAGAGAGAGAGAGAGAGGCAAAAGACGGCTAGAGAAAGACGAGTGGAGAGAGAAAGAGAGAGTAAAAGCGGGAAAGAAGAAAAGACAGACAGATACAGAGAGAGAGAGAGAGAGAGAGAGAATGAGAGAGAGAGAGAGCGAGAGACGTGTAGACAGAAATACAGCATGTGCTAAAGCTGGAAGCTAATTCTAGAAGTTTTCACGCTTGAAAACTAACTGCATGATTTATTTGTCTTCGTGTCGAAAATTCAAGAACATAACAATTAACAGCGGACAGAATAAACAGCTACATACATAATTAGGTGTATATTTGTTTTCGCCTGGGTAAGTAAGCAACCGTACAAATAAGCACGATTCAACAAAGAAAGATGACAGCACATAAATCCATACAAAGACAAAGCATGGGTAAGAAGAAGCAAGGGCAAAATTTTTTTACTATTTCTGAAGTGAACTCAAGTGCATGCGTTTCCCCCCTCCCCCCCCCCCCCCCCCCAAATCGTCTTCGTCCTCTTTACATTGTGCTCTACTCCGTCTCCACCGCCTCCTCATCCTCCTTGCCGCAGTCCGATAATACGGTTATAAAAAAAGGTATTCAAAACAATGTATTCCCTAAGTTAATTTAAATACAGACGCCATAAATAAAATATTGCCCGATTTCTAAAATATATCGAAGCATTATAAATTAATTAGTCGATTGCAGCCGTTGCTATGTAAACAGGAAGACTTGCTGCTAAAAGTCAAACTTCCGTTGATATAACGTTCTAAACATCCGCGCAATATCACCGACGATGTATACCATATTTCAGCCCACGTATCATTCAATTTATCCACATAGCATGATATATACGTCTGCAGTACGCACCTGACGAGATGCAGCGAAATATGCTAGACCAGAAATCGTACAAAACTTTATTTATGGCTGCTGTGTTTACATATAAAAGATAACATATAGCAAAATAGTTATATGAATAATAGTATAGAAGTAATCACAGGCCAAAGAATAGATAGAGTACGGTAGTTGCAACAAAAGATAAGAATTAAGAGTACTAAAGTATTCACTTCCGCTCCCTGGCGAATGAGTTAACGACTTTCTCTGTAATCCCGTATATCCACGTGAGAAACACATCTGCACGAGATTCGGCAGCGGATGCTGTTTACTTAGGGGAATGTGGGCCGGTCGTTCAGAAAGCAAAGGAAAACTACTGAAAGTAATCTTGTCTAGAACATCAACAACAGCTGAAAAATGCTGGTGTTGACTGCAACGTCCTAAAAGGGATATGCAACTGAAAACAAAGTATTTACGAATTACGAGCGTACAATCCCGTCGGACAGTCCACGACCAAGATTACAACTTTTACAGCTTTGAGTGATCTCTTGGGTTCAACAAAAGCAGAGAGAAAAAAGTTAGTTGTATATCCTTTACAGGACATCACAGTCAACACATCATTACTTGCTGTAGATGTGGTACTGGCAAGTTTACGTTCAGTATTTTGCCGCTGCTTTCTGAACCGGCATCCATACCATTTTCATAAAATACCTACATAACGCGATCGGCTGCCAAATCACCCACATCTGTGTTTCGAACGCGGTAAGCGGGATTACGAACTGCGTTTGTAATCCCTCCGCCACGGAGACGGCTTATCAGTGTAACACTTAACAAATTACCTGTCCTATCTCGCTAGATCACGTAATACCTGTGTTTAAGACACAATTCTAGGTATTCATCTGGCCATATAACCTAGTATGTTCCCATTTCTTGCTTGCCTTACATTCTATAAACAGCAATTTATCAGATTTGGCAGCAAGTGCTTTTTGATTTTCCAAAGAATGTAAGGATGCATAAAAATGAAACCGCAATCTTCAGAACAAAATGAGTTAAGCTGATATTCAGTTTTGGAAATTTAGTGTTGTGATTCTCAAACTTGTTATTTTCTGACTGCACTGCAAAATTACACATGTCCCTGGCAGCTGGCACAGGGACTCATGTCTCTCCACAGATCTAGATCCTCGGTGTTCTGGATCAACTCTGCCAATGATATTTCTCCGTGGCACCGTTTTAGCTCATCCAGCATAATTTCTCTCGGTCTGTCTCTTCTCCGATTGATGTACCGAATCGTCACGATATTTGTTCTTTCAATGCCTCTATCCTCATCACTGGACCACAGAACACTATTTGTATCTGTCTTATAGTTGTAAATAATGTTCTGTGTTCTACTTTCATTAATCTTTTGCAGGCAATCGTATGACCACCAACACTATAGCGCCACACCTAAAATCTACAATACTGGCTTCAAAGCTTTGATCTACAATACTGGCTTCAAAGCTATGATCTACAATACTGGCTTCAAAGCTATGATCTACAATACTGGCTTCAAAGCAATGATCTACAATACTGGCTTCAAAGCTATGATCTACAATACTGGCTTCAAGGCTATGATCTACAATACTGGCTTCAAAGCTATGATCTACCACACTGTGACACCACATATATGACTTACCACACTATGGCGCCATAACTACGACCTACCATACTATGACACCATATATATGACCTGCCACACTATGACACCACATATATGACCTACCACACCATGGCACAACACCCACTACCTTCCACACTATGGCGCCACACATATCATCTGCCACACTAAGGCACCAGATATATGGCCTACCACACCATGGCACCAGGTGCCATACCTACGACCTACAAAACTATGACACCACATATATGACCTACCAACCTATGGCACTACACCCACGACCTTCCACACTATGGCACGCACATATATGATCTACCGTACTAAGGCACCAGATATATGACCTACCACATTATGGCACCCACATATATAACCTATCACACTTTAGCATCACACCTACACCATACACCACTGTAGTGAGAAAGCTATTACCTACCTCACAGTGGTGCAGTACTCACGCAGTAAACACAAGTTCCCTAGAAACAACAAAGACAAGCCCTCGGCCCCTACAGTTTGGTAATCTCTCGTCAGTGTATTTCAACGTTTCACTCTATAGATTCCATCGTGTTTCACAGACAGAAAGAACGATCTGTTGTTTTCATTTTCTATCCACTGAATTACCTCTGATCTAAAGATATTGTGCAGGTTAGTGTTAAAATGTTCTGTGTACTTGCACATGCCAGTTTTTTTTTTTTTATAAAATACGGTGCAGATAATCTTATTGAAGATACATCCACGTAAAGCTGAAGAATTCCGTGCACTCTATGAGATCGTGTTTATGAAAAACCGTGATCATTTCCATTCAAATATTCAGAGCAAAGTTAACTGATTAAACCCCATGGGATGATCCATCGTCGTAGGCGAAATACCGTAGCTGCTATGGCTTATATATATATATATATATATATATATATATATATATATATATATATATATATATATATATATATATATATATATATCCAAAATGTTGTTATTACGTTATAATTCAACATGTCTCCTACCATATTAACAAATTTTAAGTCATAACTGTGACACAGTCTTGTGTCATGGCACGGAAGTGAATTAACATACGAATTGATACGTGCCGTTGGGGAAGTAGCATGTCGGTCGGCAGGGCACTTGATGATGTTGAAGATGCTTTCTGTAACGACTGTCCAAAAAATTTCTTCACGAATGCTCACGTTGTGTGAGTTCACATTGTTAAGACCACAATGGTGGAAATAACATAGCCGTTTTCCTTGGTCTCACAAGACTTGCATAAAATAACTAAGCGGTGATAGTATAGATACTTTTATGGAGAAAGAAATATATATTAATGAGGAAAAACTGGAGGTGGTGGACAGTTTCGAATATCTTGGATAATTGATTACCAACAATGGTGACACAATGAAAGAATTTAAAAGACGAATATATTTTGCTTTTCAAAGACTAAAACAACTGAATGCATTGAGGAGAGGGACAGAGAGAACTACAAAAATTAGATTTTTAAGAGTATGCATCTTTTCCATTGCAACATGCGCCTGTTAGATCTGGGCACTTACAAAGCAAGCTGAACAGCGCATAAATGCTTTTGAATATAAATGTTATAGACGAGTTCTAAGAATACCTTGGATAAAGAACAGAACACATGCATGAATACTCCAAGAGCTGAATATTGAAGTAGGTTGGCTGTTAAAGACGATAACACACAGAAAACTGAAATATTTTGGTAACTTGAAGCGTTACGAAAGTTCGGAGAGAACAATAATGGAGGGGTATATGCCTGGGAAGAGAGGGGAAGGCCAAAGAGAAGATGGGTGCAGAATGTGGCGGATGATCTCCATATGGATTTATCGGACGCGGGACATCTTGCTTATGATCAAGAGGGTTTCCGGAAGGTTGTTATGGGAGCGAGGTTCTGCAAAGAACATGCTACTAATTGAATGAATGGTGGTAGTATATTAGTGATATGGTAACAATATAAGCTTATTCTGTTTGTTTCTTTCTTAATCCCCCATTGTGACATAGGCTGCCAAACAACCCACGATAGGTCGTCCTATACGTAACTACGAGTATCTCAGACAGCTCCTTCGTATATATGGGCCAAGAATTGCCTTTTGTCATGGTACAGATGATTGCTTGGGGTGAACACAAGATGTAATGGCTCCGATGATTACCGACTGCTCGTGGTACAAGATTGCTAACTATTATATTATTGAGTGACCAATTGTAATGTGTCGGTCTCCGTGGCTAAGGTTATCAGTTATCAGTTATCAGTTGGGTTATCTTCATTGCACTCCGGACATGTCCATAGATGCTCAGATCCTACCCCCAGCATATGCATCAGCGTCCGGTGGCTAATAGTGCCAGTTCTGTGTTGGTTGACGAGGCGCCTTGTTTTCCCGATGTACCTCTCGCGTCTGGCTGTGCCGATTCTTACTCTCAAGTCTTTCATCCTGGACAGCGATGTGGATTCACTGATGTCAAAATCCTCTGTTCTCGACATATCTTTAAGGACGTTAATAACATCGGCAGATCCATGGGCTGGCCATCTACAGGGGGTGCAGAGCCAGCCAGTTTATCAGCTCGTTCATTTCCCTCGATTCCCGCATGTCCCGGGACAAAGATGAGGGTGACTTTACGAACAACAGACTTCCGCAGCGACTCAGTCCACTGTCTACGTACAGATCCAGCTTCAATCTTCTGAATCATGCTCATTGAGTCCGTGAATGATTGATTCCGTGGCTAAGGGCTTGCGGACGGGGTTCGTGAGCCCACTTACCTGCGTTCGAAACGCAGCTGTGACCGATTTGGAAGCAGACCGTGTCATGCTGGGTTTTAGTGATGTTTGTCCAGCCAAGAATTATGATGACCGTTCATTTCACCCAGTGGGGTTGAAAGTATAGAGCCGTGAGTTCTAAGATGGCTGATAAGGCCTATTTTGTCTCTAAATGTTCTTTGACAATGTGATCAAAATGCTTGATGTTCCAGGAGGAAGATCTCCTGCAGTGGTTTTTCTGTCCAGCCTTTTCTTCACAGCTCTCACAGTCCTGGTTGCTTCATAAGTGACTGCACACTTGCGAAATGATGTGCGCAACGAATTTTGGTCTTTGGAAGCAGTCTCCCAGGTGTTATGATGAATTCCAAAAGCTTTCAGTGATATTTTCAGAGTGTCTTTAAAGACACTGGCCGCCTTGGGAGGGTTTACCACAACGCAGCTCGCCGTAAAAAATTCGTTTAGGGAGCCTGTGATCTGGCATGCGAGTTAAGTGATCAGCCCAGCGAATCTGATTCTTCATCAGTAGAGTGCGGATACTGGGCATGGGGGATTTTTCTAGGACTTCAGTGTCTGGGATCTTGGTTTGCTATTTAATCTTCAATAACTTCCTAAGGCAGACTATGTGGAAATGGATCAATTTCCTAGCGTGTCGCTGATAAACAGTCCAGGTTTCACAAGTATATAGCAGTGTGGATAATACAACTGCTTTGTAGACTTTCAGTTTTGTTTGCAGGCTTATTCCATTTCTGTCCCACACATTCTTGCACAGTCTGCCAAAGGCCGCACTGGCCTTGAAGATTCTTGCATTCACTTCGTCATCAAATGTGGCAGCTTGTGACACAGTGCTGCCAAGATGGGTGAATTTGTCCACAACACTTAGACTATGACCATTCACTTTGATATTCGGCACAATGTAATTATTCCCTGGAGCTGGCTGGTACATAACTATAGTCTTTTCCAAGTTTATATTGAGCCCAAAATCGTTACAGGCATATGAGAACGCTGAAACATTGTATTGTATGTCCGCCTCTGAGTTGGCGTATAGAGCGCAATCATCAGCAAACAGCAGTTCTCTGACGGTGTCACTGTTAGTTGTGGTTTTAGCTTTCAGCCTTCTGAGATTGAACAACTTTGCATCCATGCGGTAATTGACGTCTATTCCAATGTCATTGTTATCGAAGGCATTCGTCAGCATAGCTGAAAACATGAGGCTGAACAGTGTTGGTGCCAGGACACATCCTTACTTCACTCCATTGGTGACAGGAAAGGGCTCAGACAGTTCAACATTTTACTGTACTCTTGCCTACATACCATCATGAAATAGCCGCACTATTTGGACAAACTTTCGTGGACAGCCATATTTCGCCATAATCTTCCACAGTCCTTCTCTACTGACGTATCAAAGGACTAAGTAAGATCAATGAAAGTGGAGAACATTTCACGATTCTGTTCCTCAAATTTCTCTTGCATCTGCCTTGCAACGAAAATCATGTCAACAGTTCCTCGTTCTTTTCCGAAGCCACATTGACACTCAGGAAGCAGACCTTGGTCGAGATGGGCTGTGAGGCCATTTAAGAAGAATTCTGGCGAGTATCTTCAATGCAATTGAGAGCAAGGAGATGCCTCGGTGGTTGTCACAGGATTGGCAGTTTTCTTTATGTTTGTAAGGGTGGATTATTGACGCGTCATTGAAATCTTGCGGCATGGTCTCGTTCACCCATATGTTTGTAAAGACTTGGTGAAGCTGCTCTGTTAGGACCGGCCCACCTGCCTTGTATATCTCTGCTGGGATGGAGTCAGGACGAGGCGCATTGCCGCTGGAGAGTTGCTGGATGGCTTTGTTTACTTCCACTATGGTTGGCAGGTCATCATGTGTATCATTAGTGGGGACGTAATGAAAGCAGTTGATGGTTTCATCATCGAAGAAGGAGGTTACAGTTAGGATGTTGCTGAAATGCTCTGCCCAGCGTTGAAGGATTTCTCTCTTATCAGTGACCAATGTTCCCCCGTCTGCACTGAGGGGTGGAACTATCCCTGGTGATGTAGGACCATAGACGATGCTTCTCGGCCAGCAATTGGTTGATGTCTTCGAAATTTTTATCAAACCAGTCGTAATGCTTTAGGAGGGGGGGGGGGGGGGATACCCAGGATTTCCATAGCAGTGTTGTAAATGAGATGTTGGTGTCAGGTCTTTGTCAGATATGACTGAGCTACCGTATGACAGTAGACTGTACTACCTGCTTTCTGTCAGCGTCGAATGTTGGGCGGTGCTTACCATACCCGACACCCCACATTGTGCCAACGGATTCGGGCGGAAGAGTGCAATTTGGAGGGTACAAGCCTTATCCTGGTGCGAGGAAATGCAACCTAAAGACAAAATGTCATGGCAGGGCAGACCAGACCCTAAGCCTTGGTTGGCAGCTGGTCTAGGATCGAAGCTCCGACAGGCGGTTAGTTAGAGCGTTGCTTTGCTGATCCGGCAGCTTCTGCAGCTTGTCTTGTTCCAGATGTATTAATGTTACCATTCCTCTGGAGTGAACTAGGCAGGCAGAGAGAGAGGGATCATGCTGCATGGGCAACACATGATCTCTATATTTTAGCCCAGGCTTTGTGCTATGGAGAGGTATAACTGCATCCCTGGTCTTAACAGGTCTCGGAATCAAAGCGAGAGGTAGCAGTTACGGGTTATAAGTCCTTGTCAATTGGCGTAGACATGGGGCGCCACGCGTTGCCTCTGACGGTGGGAGACACCTACAGGTGTCACTGATCAGCTACCACCCACCTTAAGCTGGGCAGCCCGCGGCCAATTGGGTGCTGATCCGCCACAACCTGCCTGCTTCAATGGGTGCTTGTGGCTAGGACAAAATCTGAGTCGCAGGCTGTTAAACCAATACACCAGGCACTAATAAAAATAAAAATAGAAACCTCAAGCTGCGGCTTGCAACCTGGAATATAAGAAGCATGTGTCCAGGTTTTCCATTGACCTGACGAATATTGGCGATGTGGAAAATAAAACGGTTGTGTTTGATGCCGAACTCAATCGTCTTAACAATGATATTGCTGGCCTGCAATAGACTAGCCTCCCTGAGTAAAGGACTCTCAGAGAAAACAATTACACCTTTCTTTTGGAAGGGTAGAGTGAAGGCAGAAAAAAGGCTACATGGTGTGGGCTTTGCAGTGAAGAATTCGCTACTGGGAATGATTAAAATTCCAGCTGGAGGTAATGAAAGACTATTATCCCTGCGCTTGGCAACCTCTTGTGGTTTTGCCACCATTATCACTACATATGCACCGACAATTGCTTCCTCTGATGATGTAAAGAATTCGTTTTATGAGGTGACATACTCTGTGATCAAGGCAGTTCCAAAATCCGACTACATTTATATGTTCGGTGATTTCAATGCTCGCGTGGGCAAGGACTCGAGTTCATGGCCAGTGTGCCTTGGAAAATACAACATCGGTCGCATGAATGAAAATGTGCAAAGGCTGCTGGAGCATTGCACCAGAAATGACCTATGTATTACAAACTCTTTCTTTAATACAAAAGAGCTGCATAAGGTCACATGGAAACATCCAAGATCAGGCCATTGGCATCATCTGGACTTCATCATCACACAGAGACAAAATCTGAACCAAAAATCTTCAACTCGAAGTTACCACAGGGCTGACTGTGATACGGATCATTCTTTGGTTGTTGCAATGGTTAGAATGAGACCAAAGAGAATCTATACAGCTAAACAAAAATCTAGCCCCAGGATTAATATTATTAACACCCACGATCCTGATAATTGCTTTGAGTTCCAACAGCAACTTGAAGACGCTTTCACTGATACATCAGAAATTTGCACAGCAAGTGAAAAGTGGGGTAAACTTAAGGAAACTATTTATAAAACAGCGGTAGGGGTTTAAGGCACTGTGGATCACAAGAAGCAGGACTAGTTTGCGGCAAACAGCGAGACACTGCAGCCCTTCATTGATAAAAAGAAGATAGCTCTCTTAAGAAACAAGGAAAGAACAACGCGTAACACTCTCAGTGAGCTGAAGCAAGCTTGGAATGATGTGCAAAAGGCTGCCAGGCAGTGTGCAAATGACTATTGAATCAAGTTAAGTGAGTTCATTCAAAATGCAAGTGATAAGGGAAACATCAGAAGCATGTATGAAGGGATAAGGAAAGCCTGTGGTCCAATGATCAAAAGAAGTGCACCACTGAAAACCTTGACTGGAGAAATCATCACTGATAAGAAACAGAAGATGGACAGATGGGTAGAGCACTATTTGGAGCTTTACTCAAGTGAGACCAAGCTAGCGGATGATGCCCTCAACACCATAGAGGCTCTGCCAACTTTTGACCACCTGGACACACTTCCCACTATAACAGAAGTTAAGTGTGCTATAAATGAACTTGCATCGGGCAAGGCTCCAGGTAAAGATGGGTTTCCAATAGAGGTTATCAGGAGTGGACAAGACACACTCACTCTACAGATCCATCAGCTAACAGAGCGATGTTAGCGAGAAGGACAAGGCGATGAGCACTTTCATTCGTGATAAAAGTGTGCGCTTTAGAGTACAGATGCTTTATCCGAAACTATGGCACATAGTGGCAAAAACTTAGCCTCGGAGCAAGCACGATATGAGGCTTCTGATCATCAGAATTAGGCCCTTCTCTCCGAATGTTTAGGTCCCTTTACCTTCATAACAGCCGGTATCCGTGGCCAAAGGCTTGCGAACATGGTTCGTGAGCCGATTACCAGGCGTTGGAAACTCAACTGCGATCGATTTGTGCAGCAGACAGTGTCGCGTTGTGTTATAACGTGTTGGTATGGGAGCCGGTCGTTCAGAAACAATGGTAAATTACTGAACGTAAAAACTTGCCTAGTACACCAACAGCAGCTGAAAAATGCTGGTGTTGACTGCAACGTCCTGCAAGGGATATGCAACATAAAAAAAAAACCTTCATAACAAAGAAAGGCATCTAAGCTCTATCCAAACCTAATTTAACTAACTTCTATTGCAGCTGCGTATTACGGGGACATCTAAGGGAAGCCGACACGATGCACAGGCAATCAGGCAGCCTACAAACAGTAAAAGGCTCGCATCCATTAGAGTAATGCTGCTGTTGAGCAGGAGAGGGGAACGTCCAGCCCGCTTGCCGTTTAAGGCCCGCGAAACCATTTAGTCTGGTTCAGACAAAGCACTCGCAGGTAGGACTCGAAATTCAAAAAATCAAGGTGTTTTATAAACATTCATCGCTAAACCTATAGTGTGTTTACTTTTGTCTGTCCCAATATAAAATTCCATATCTCAGTAACCAACTGAAGGAAAATGATGAGATTTAGCATATAACCTTATCATTATGTCCACCCAACACAATTTTTTTTTGTTCTGGAGATTTTACAGCAGATTTCAAAGTTTATTTATATGGGGTATATAATTTACGGGTCAGAGATGATGTTCATAATTTTAAATGTATTACAGCGTAGCCAGACAATCAGCGTTCAATGTTGAATATTTTACGTGTTTCATGGGATTGATCTTATGCCAAGAACCCCGCGCTGTTTAAACTGGGACTGTTCAGAGGTGTCGTCAAACTGGGTTATTTCATGAAACCTGATTATTATTATTATTATTATTATTATTATTATTATTATTATTATTATTATTATTATTATTATTATTATTTTAAATCTTACCACTTATCGCTAACATTGAAATGTGTGAATATTTTTCAATGAGATTGAATGCGAAATTGTGTATACACTTTAAAGCATCGCTATGAAGTTGTCCACATATTTTTGTATAGAAGTTGATCGCAGGAAACGATTTTATACTATTACAAATTCCGAAAAAAGAACAGTGCATGCATTGAGTTTGAGTAAACGGTCATTTCGTCGATGGGTGCAAGAATCTGGAATTAAACCACCACGCAAAAACCAAACGGGAGGTAGAAAGGTTATTGTAGACAGCTTTGACAAAGATGTCATAAGGCGAGGTATTATAAAAATGCTTTAAAAAGTCGTTTAAAAGTCGACAGGGTCGACTTCATTGCACCGGATTGTATCCCATATGGCTCGGTCTCTTTTCGCAGCGCGGAAAGCATCGCACAAAGCACGAACTCCGCAGCTCTAGCGACGACCGACAGAAGTCTCCGAAATATTTAACTCGTGAACCGAAGCATGCGGCCCGGAATCGAACCCACAACCTTTGGAGCCCGAGTCAAAAGGCTTGACCACTTCGCCACGGAGACTCCTCAAATTATAAAAATTTAGGATTTTATATCCAGGATTACCCAACATTATAAAAATGCTGGATGCCAAAGAACAGTGACTGTAGGAAAACTTAGGGTTTAGTTGAGAAAGAACAATAACATAGAACTATCCAAAACAACTTTATGGAAAATTATAAGGACATTATCTTCACTTTTAGAAAGTACAAGGGCGGTAGAAATATGCTTTGCGAGGAACCGCATTTAGGAGCCATGAGAAGCAGATACCTACGTGAAAGAAGGGAAATGCGCAAAGAAAATTATGGCATAGTGTGTTTGGATGAAATGTGGATCAATGCGCACCACACAAATGATAAGGAATAGCAATCAGTGGATGGACAGATAAAGCGATATGTGCCCAGTAGTATAGGACAGCTTTTGGTCATGGTTCATGCTGGTAATACGCATAATGACTTAGAACAGAATGCTGGGCCCGTGTTCGTATCAAAGCATACAGACAATAGAGATTATCATAATAAGATGAATGGTAATGTATTTGGAGATTGGCTCAAGAATACTGTGCTTCCATTTCTAGATAGACCGTCGTGTCCAATTATGGACAATGCATGATATCAATGTTGTTGCCCAAGAAGACAAAACACCTACAGCATCGAGCACAAAGGGAGCAATAAAGATATGGCTCCGAATAGAAAACATACAATTTCCAGAAACATATTTCTAGTTAGAATTGTTGTCCCTTGTAAAACAGACGCCAAAAAAAAAAAAGCAAGAAATATCAAATCGACAAGTTGATAAAAGAGCATCGTCATGGGTGCTTGAGACTTCTGCGGTACCATTCTCATTTTAACCCCATAGAACTTGTGTGGGCTAAAATTAAAGGACAGGTGGCAGCTGACAATACTATATTCAAATTGTCTGACGTCAAGATACTAACCCAGTCCGCGCTATTAAATATTGATAAAAGTTACTGGAAAAATGTGAAGACCATGTGTTGAAAGAGGAAGAGGACTATTGGAGAAAGGATGGATTGAATTTTATGCAACCGAGAGCAGTCATCAACCTACTGGAATCATCCGACACAGATTAAGGTCTGAGCAGATCGCAGACCTTAATCCACGTGCACACCAACTGGGATATTTTGCTACAAATATTCAGAAGAATTGCAGGCCCTAAACATTACAGCATCGGCATAAACAATACAACTTTTAAATGGCAACAGTTTGTATTCCACAGTGATATATTTTCAATTCCGTGAACCCTCAACGGTGACAAACAACTGACATTGAAAAAGCAAAAAGCTCTAGACGCATCGAATACCAACCGAAGAGTAATATTGCGGTGGGAACTGACATATTGTGGCATAACAAGAAACGTGAGAAGAAACACGTTGTCAAATGAGGGGACAATACACGAACATACGAATCATTCTATAAACTTCAATGAAAAGAGGACCAACATCTTGACCGTTAAGAAGAAGCCCACTACAGAGACATTCACAGCTATATTCGTCGTGCAAAACATGTAATCATGTTCCGTCTCAACAGAACAGACAATGCACCCACTCCCATACGAATCTGGATACGCCTTGTGTTTGTCATCCGAACTGGCGGGGGAATTGGCATTACTGTAAAACAAGTTTGTTAGCGAGAAATCACTAGTTGTACATCAAAACATCAAAGAAATGTCGCGGCTTTTCATGATTTAAGTTGCTTTTGGACCTATCAAAGACATATTCCTTGGGTGGGGGTAAATATAAGATGGCAGGAAAAATTTCATAACGATGCAACAGACAATTTTCAAAATAATTTATCGTGAATTTATCATTTCTGGATATACTATAGTAGCAGCACCTGTCAATACCAGCTCACATAACACGCATCACCAAAGAGAAGCAGCTCCAGCCATCACATTAGAGGGAGTTAAATAGGTGTTTGACCGGAGATCAGCATGGCCGAATGGATAAGAACGCGTGTTCTTAAACATCCGGTGTGCTGACCCTGAGATAAGGGGTTCAACCCCTACACCAGACAGTTGGAATAAAATGTTGACCTCTCGTCCTTGACTTGAGGACGTAAATTACAAGTACCTCTGAAGTCGGAGTGAGTTCGCCTGATGACGAGGGACACTGGTAATAGGAAAAGCTAATTCACATGCAAAATTCAGTCCAGAACTACTAGAAGTAGTGTATGGACTACGCTGGAGTTCAAGGCGAGCGAGCGCCAAAATAAAAAGACCATACATAGCAGGCAAACTGTTAAGTTGATTCATTTGAATGTCCCTGGAATGACACTATAAATATCCAGTTAGCCTTAGGCAGAAAAAAAAAAAAAATTTCCCACCCCTGTTGTAGAGTACGTTTTTCCCACCGAGTACCAAAGTACCACTGGCAATACCATTGTTTAAGTCCTATAATGTCCTAAATCTTTATCTTTCCCGGTGAGGTTTTTGGCTTCATATTTTCTGATTTCGCAAGACAGCATCTGAGACCTTGCAAGGTCCTTCCGGAAGCCGGAAGTTGTGAATTAATCTGTTAGCATTCTTGATTTATATTTTGCACGTCTTGTTTTACAAATTATGATTGTTTGCTTCAGCTTTGTTTTTGTTATTCCTGGACAAATTTATTAAGAACGAAACGTCACATTTGTGTGATGTGGTTTAGTAGTTTTTAAATGACATATTTACATAACGCTATTTTTTATTATTAATATTATTATGATTAATTCTTTGTATACATTTCCCGATTGAGAGTTCTGTTCATCTGACCTGATTTCCGTGCCCATGTATTTAAGTTTGGTGTCTCTAGTTCATAGCATCTATATATATCAAGCTAAGGGTTTGCCTCAAAAGTGAGTGTCCGCATTTGGGACGCATTTGTGTAAGGCTTGCTTCCCTTAGGTAGATTCCATCCAATGAATTCAGTCTCGGCATTAGGCTGGGAATTGTTTCCAAGAACTATTTGTATGTAATGATATACCCCCCCGCCCTTATATATTGTGTAGTTAGTTAGTTAGTTAGTTAGTCGACAGATCATCCTCGTTTTATATTGTGTAGTGAAATCGGAAAGCTAGCTTTCTCCTATAAGGGCGAAAAACAGGAGGCCTTGAGTTCAAGTTCTGCCTCGATATTTGAGCTCTGAGTCTTGTTTCACTTCGTTGTTTTTAACTTGAATATTTAGTTCGTGAAGCCATGGAAGCAGGTGGTGGATGGAGCGTGAGAGAAGCCGCAGATTGTTGTTGGTTATGGTATACACTCTGCGGCGATAGGCAGATGATCTCATCAGAGACAATGTCTATGGCTACGGATTAGTACAGTCACTGCCCAGAAGGAAAGCAACGACAAACTACCTTCAGCAAAACTTGCCTAGAAACCCTAACAACCATGGAAGAAAACATAAGAAAAGAAGTTTTCGGAAGATTGTTATGGGAGCGAGGTTCTGCAAAGAACATGCTACTGAATGAATGAATGAATGAATGAATGAATGAATATTTAGTAGGCTTAATAATTTGTTGATGGGGGGGGGGGGAGGAGTGGTCTCGGGGTATGGTGTCCGCCTCGAGTGCCAGGGGTCCCGGGTTCAGGCCCCGGTGAGGACCGGGATTTATTTAAAAAATCCGCCTCGAGTGCCAGGGGTCCCGGGTTCAGGCCCCGGTGAGGACCGGGATTTATTTAAAAAATCCACCTGGACTTCCAGTAATAAAATTTCCCCTTGTCTCTGGGTACTGAGATCGGACGTCCGTGTGTATTGTTGCGCACGTAAAAAATCCCTTGGCAGTTGGAAATCGAAAAAGAGTAGCCTAACGGCGCTGCCCGGGTAAAATTTCGAGTTAAAAATCTACCCAAAGTATTTCAGGATCCTCGCCGATGCAACGGAGTTCGTGCATTGAGTTGAGTTTCTCCAGACTCAGGTTTGAGTTAGGAGGAAAACGGAGCACTTATGGATTAAACCTTGTGCCGTGATGTTGATCCAACGACTAAACTAAACTATACTAAACTAAACTAAACTAAACTAAACTAAACTTGTTGATGTTCGTTGTTTCAGTTTTGTGCATGATTCTCACGTTGTATTTTTCACATATGACTCATTCCACATTTGTTAAATACTTATTCCTTATTGTTATACCCCATGCCGTGTAGCGCTGGTGATCATGTCTGTTAACAGTGCCTCGTGTACTGGCGGTCACTTCTGAAAAAGACGTTCCTCCATGCCATGCTGTCAAACTGAAAGTCCAGAAATTTCTCTTTCGTTCGTACCTCAACTTCTTTCCAACTTTCCCAGTACATGACGTACTCCCATCTTTTCCCTTTTATAACATCCCGAAAGAATATGGGCTGTCTTCTGCTGGTGCTAGTTGTCTTTATTTGTTAACTTCTTTCAAGATATCTGCAATATTATTTATATCTGTCCACGATGTTTTCATCATTCTTCTATACAACCACATCTCTGCAGCTTCCCCATAAATCCTCAGTAGTCTACTAACTGCGCCTCCTTCGCTTCCGAAGAGTATGATTGGCTCGATATATCTCCATAGCTCTTTTTCGCACTCTGATTGACACATTTGTATTGCAGATAATATTCATCTGTGAACTGCTGGCTTTGCTTTGGATATTCTACATTAAGCTTACGTCAAAAGTCTTGCATCTGCTGATTGATTGATTGATTGATAGATTGATTGATTGATTTAGGAACCGACATCAGAGCGGTCGGGACATTCCCATAAACGCTCCGTCCCCATCCTCAGCATCCAGCGAAGAGTTGCAACACCAATAGTACCAGTAGCAATCTGATTATATGTCCGTCTCGCCTTTCCTTTGAGCGTCGAACGTCGGCCAGATCCCCTCGTCACACCTCGCTGTCTCATTCTTACCAGACCATGGTGATCCATTTGCTCCTCCGAGATGTACACGTGCTCCCACAAGGCCGCAACCACATCTGTCTTGTCATGTATGAATACTCCACCAAGTTTTGCATCTGCTGTTATTACAGTACTCAAATACGTACGTTCTAAATACTTTTTTTTTTTTTTGCATATCCTTTACAGGACATCGCTGTCAACATCAGCATCTTTCAGCTGTCTGTTGATTTCTTGGCAAGATTACGCTCAGTAGTTTGCCATTGCTTTCTGAACGGCCGGCTCATTATCCCGCAAGTCACGAGCCCGGGTCGAACCGCTTCCAATTCTCGCCTCGCTGCGAGACCCTGCGTGGATAAACGGGATTACGGAGAAAGTGGTGTAACCCCTCAGCCAGAGAGACCGGCTTCTGAATACTACTTCTGTGAAAATACAGATGTTGTAGTATTTGTTTGTGTTATTGTTGCGTTCGTGTGCTTTCAACTCAAGCGTAGTCCATATACGTGCTACTTATTCTAGTAGCACTTGACACGTGACTCGCATGCCAGATCACAGACTCCCTAAACGAATTTTTTACAGCAAGCTGCGTTGTGGTAAACGCTCCCAAGGTGGCCAGACGAAACGCTTTAAAGACACTGAAAATCTCACTGAAAGCTTTCGGAATTCATCATGACACTTGGGAAACTGCTACCAAATTCGTGGAGTATTTTATTATGCAAGGGTGCAGTCACTTGTGAAACAACCAGGGCTACAAAAGCTGTGAAGAAAAGACTGGACAGGAAGAAAAAAAAAAAACACCGCAGGAGATCCTCCTCCTGGAACGTCAAGCATTCTTTGCCCACATCCCCAAAGAACATTTCGAGCCAAAATAGGCCTTATCAGCCATCTTAGAACTCACGGCTCCATACTTTCAACTCCACTGGATGAAATGAATGGTCATCATCATTCTTGATTGACAAACAACACTAATTCTAGTACACTAGACTGAACTTTGCTGGTGGATTTTCTTTTACATATTACCAGTGTCCCTCGCCATCAGCCAACCCACTCCTACGTAAGAGGCACTTGTAATTTACGTCCCCAAGTCATGGACGAGAATTCAACATTTTATTCCAACTGACCTGCGTAGGGGTTGTACCCGCTGCCTCATCGGAAGTTTAAGAGCGAGTGCTCCTATCCATTAATTAATGCTGACCTCGGTGAAGTATTTTATATTCCTCTTCTTTCCTATTTCGAGGATGACACCAGGTTTTGCAACTCATATGTCAGTGTGTCCGATTTCGGCATCCTTTTGCGTGAAGTTAGCTTCCTTTAAACTAATTCCGCCAAGGTAGCAGGCTCTATCGACCCTGGATAGGTTTCCTTCCTAACAATGTTGCCAGGGAGAAAATCTTAAAGCCTGCATTTAGCCATTTCCAACTGATGTAGGATGTTTAACGTGCTCACCTTGCACACGGAATCTCCCCTTTTCGCCCTGATTCGAGAAGGCTAAGTATCTAACCTCGCAATCCAACATGATTCCATCACCCTGCTACTGAGTTGAGTGCGTGGAGCTACACTGTGAGCTGTGGATTTTATGTGGGGTGCTTTTATATCTGTCCGGAGTTGTTTGTCTCGTGAACTGCATTATCAGAAAAATGCTGCCGGCCGGTCGGTTGCTGAACTAACTGGGTTTGCCTTATGCAGTAATGTGTGGCTGCTGTTTTTTTTTAGTGATTGCTGGTTCCATCGACGATGAACTTTATTTTTCGTGGCTGACCTTTGTTTTGGCATTCTGGCAGCGGCATTATGCATAGTATACGGTGCGAGCTGTGGTTTGTCGAGAATTCTGTCTGTTCCACATTTCACATGAGGCAGTGAGGAGCATTTTGTGTGATGTTCAGTTGCACAGGAACGGAGCATAATAGGGCCGTGAAGTTGGAACCGCGACTAACTTTCAAACCAAGAGACCAAAAGGACGTGTAGTATCATTAGACACGTACATATGACTGTTGAAAAAATAAGAACCCAAAAACTTCAACTCACTTCCTGGGACGAATTATTTTGCATGTTATCATTGTAAAAATATATTCAGAAATATTTACAGAAACTATTCAAAGATCAAACAGGTCTCCAGGTGAAGAAATATAAAAGGAATACAAAAAAGAAGTGATGGAAATTCCAGTCTCCATTATTTCATACTCTGTTGTCGATTTTCTTTGGCTGAACTTGCACATGCACACAGTCTAAAAAAGCCAAACCTGCCACACGTGTTGCTGCTCTCACGCAGAACAAAACGCAGCAAAATCTGGCACAGTCATTAAATAGCATGGAGTAAGATGGGACAGATTTGTCGCCATGGAAACAGATTTCACACGTTTGACTTTTAGTTGAACCAGGCAGGTGGCATTGCTGTGATGTGTACCTTACAAAGTGAGAAGGCGAAATGTTTCGCATGCCTTCGGTTCCAAAAGGAACATAGGTGCCTTTTCTAACGTAACCATTACCATTCTATAATAGCCTATAGGATCATATCTAAATCCTATAATAATGCTTTATATTACGCTACGCTACACTACTTTATACTACACTACCCTACCCTACCCTACCCTACCCTACCCTAACCCACACCACACCACACACAGCACACCACACCGAACTATACTATACTATACTATACTATACTATACTATACTATACTATACTATACTATACTATTACTCTATATTACTCAGAACTATACTATACTATACTATACTATACTATACTATACTATACTATACTATACTATACTATAATGAAGAAATTTGGTCAGGATGAGAGACATTAGGGTCAAGCAGAGAGTTGCGAGAACTGAAAATTGTGTACAGAGCATAAAACAAATGATGAACGAACGAACGAACGAACAAACTTCATTTTCAAATGGTTAAGAATTGGGCACGCAGGCCCGTCTAACATTCTGCCCTTCTATCAATCTCTTTCATACATTATTTTATTCATACATCATCCAAGGCTAACAGAGAATAGCCACAATATAAAAGATATGCATTATAAAGGCATGGGCAAAATTCGAACATCAATACTACACGACTCAGTAATATTAGATAATCGTGAGACACTTGTTATTAGCTATGTGGAATATACTGGTCTACCAAAGGGGGACTGGCTGTTATACTAGGATTTTGTTATTGTTATTATTTCTATTATTAAGGGGGAAGATAATCCGTACTGAGATATTGTTCGAATAACTTGCGATTATATGAATAGGGATTGGTGATGTCTTTGATTTCTTGTGGAAGATTGTTCCACAGCTGAGCTGCAGAGTACGTTAAGCTTGTTTTGTATAAGTCAATCCTAGACTTCGGAATGTGTAATATATTTAATCGTTTACTGTGTCTAGCATTATATTTAAACAATGGCCAAAAGTTATTCCAACTGACCGAGGGCATTCCGATGTAGGATTTTGTGAATTAGTTTGGCCTTATTGAAAAGCATGCGCTTGCGGAGAGGTAGTAACTGAAGGCTTTTATGCAGGCTAGGATTGTCAGATAAATGTTTGCTATAAATTAAACTCTTTGCCCTTTTCTGGAGTGAGTAAAGTCGCTTGGTGCTTGAATTAGAGCAACCGTCCCAGATTGTAGATCAGTAGTCAAAATGTGTCTGTATGTGAGAAGTATAGAATATTTTCCTTGTGTCCTCATCAAGGAGATTGTTAATTTTGGCGAGTTGGTAGAATTTTTTTCGCTGTTTGTTTAATGAGCGCTCGAACGTGGGAATTAAAGGTTAGGTTTCTATCAATGATTAGGCCTAATGTTTTGTGCTCAATTGCAGTTTCAACTGGCATGTTTTCGATGTTAAGTTGAAGTGATATGTGTGAATTTAGAATTTGAAGTCTTTGTCTGGTTGTGAATAACGTTGATTTTGTTTTAGTAATGTTAATTTGCATACGGTTTTCATAGCTCCATCTAACTACATTATTTAATTCTTGTTGCAAAGACGACTCCAGCAAATTACAGTTTTCAGCGTTTGTATACACTGTACAGTCGCCTGCAAATAGATCGCAGGACGATGAAATATGCAAAGATAGATCGTTAATATATATGGCAAATAATAGAGGGCCACGAATAGAGCCTTGAGGTACTCCGATATCGAAGGTAGTGGTTTGAGACAGAGATTTACTGTCTGATACTACTTGCTTTGTGTTTGATAGAAAAGATGTTATTAGAGTGACTACATTAAGGCCAGTTTTCATTGCCTCTGGTTTTTTAATTAAAATAACATGGTCTATCATATCAAATGCTTTCATGAAATCAATAAACACGGATCCACATAGATTGTTGTTTATATTCTGGTGCCAATTTTCTATCATGTTTGTTTGGGCCATATGGCAAGAATATATTTAGTCGAAATCCTGATTGACTGTCAACAATAAGCATGTTGCGAACTAAATACTCTAATGTTACTTTATGGATGTGTTTTTCTAGTTGTTTAGATAGTGATGATAGTCAGGAAATGGGTCTGTAATTGTTAGGGGGACCATTGTACATTGAACCAGATTTAAGAAGAGAGTACACTTTAGCGATTTTGTGAGCTGATGGAAAGTGACCTTTGTTAAGACACTGATTACGTACATAGGTTAGTGATATACAGATCACTGACGCAGCACAACGGAGAATCCAGTTGCTGATTCCACCTAACCGAGATGAGAATGTGTATTTTAGGTTACTGAGGTAAGTTAATTCTTCAGTGATTGTCATTAGCGGTATGTCGGAAAGAATACACCGGGATCATCTATTATCGCAAAACGATGACAGTAAAGATAAGTTGCAAGGAGAATTTGGTATTGAAGCCTTCAACTGGTCTATGTCAGTTTGAAAAAAATTACTGAATTGGTCGCATGTAATATGATTTGATGGTAAAGAATTTCGGAAGTTATACTTGTTTATCAAGGTGTTAATTGCCTTCCATATATCCTTACAATTTGTTTTATCCATTACTAAGTCCTTAAAGTAATTTTTCTTTTCCCTTCGTATGGTATAATGAACTTTGTTTCTAAGAGTGCGGTATGTGCTGAGATCCCGCTTATAATTTCAAGTATTTCCTGGATGATCCAAGGTGGTTTGACGTGATATTTTACTCGAACTTCCTTCATTGGCACATGCTTATCAAACACTTCAATAAAGGTCTTCATCCAGAAATCCAGAGCATCATCCGGGTCAGGAAGTTGGTAAACATTGTCTAGAGGTGAGCTGAGCAAGTCCTGTAAAATTGCGTTTTGGTTGAAATTTTTGTAACTTCTATATTTTACGCTTATGTTTATGTTTAGGAGTTTTAATTCCTTTTTAGACCACGTGCAGCATATTGGGTAGTGATCGCTCATTGCACAATTGGGTACGATGCATTCTATGATGTTGTCTGAGCAAGATACATAAATATGATCTATGAGTGTTGAAGATGATTTTGTTACTCTAGTAGCTTGTTGTACTATTTGTTGGAAATTGTATGATGCCATTATACTTCCCCATATTATGTTGAATTTATTGGCGTCAATGTTACAGTCTCCGTGTAGTATAAATTCCTACCCGGAAGCGAACACCACATCCATCATGGTAGTGATGTTTTCGTACCAGACGTGTCCATCACTGGGATTTCGATAGAGGTTGCCAATTATCAGAGGTGTGCGGTTTTGAAGTTTTAGATCCACCCAAATACATTCTATTTCGCAAGTTTCAAAGTCTAGCCTACGGTGAACATTTAGTAATTTAGAAACATAGGCTGCTATGCCTGTCTCTTGTTTCCTACAGGAACCTCTTCTAAACACTTTGTAGCCTTTGATAGAGATATCCACATATGTTTAAATTTAATTTACTTTCACTAAGGCCAAATAAATAAAAATTTTGATTAAGAATAAAAGATAACTCAGGCAGTTTATTAAAAAAGTGGCATATGGTTAAGTGTCCAAAGCGTATTCCTAATTTACTGAGCTAGTGTTGCCACTTCTCAGACATTTCACTAATGGAGTGAGTGCAAACTAGTCAAATTTAAGCAAACATGCAAGATCATAAAAAAATTCACAATTACATTCAGTTACATAATCCCAGTAATATAAATCGATATGCAAATGACAATATTATAACTATTCAACTAATGAAACCAACAAAGATAATGCAACACAGAACAAAACGAATTAAAACGTTTGAACCTAAAACAGCTAATTAACTTGAAATAACTACTTCACAAGCTAAGTAACCAGCTGTTATACAAAATAATAAATAAATGACTATACAAGTCAATGTTTCTGTTTAAAATTGGGTCTCCCACACGGAATTAACGTTAAACAGTAAGCAATTAAAGTTCAAGGAGGAAGCTCTGTTGCTAGTATCAATGCATATTAGGTTCAGTTTTTTAATACATATCCTATCTCACAGGTCTGTATTGTAGGGACATCATAAGGGCTTGATTCAGTGCGGCAGGACTAAATTGCATCAAGTATTGAAGTTCTGGACTCCAATGATGCGGAGCCTGTTGTTTTCTGCTAGGTGGCGCATTGCTGGCGGGAACTTGGTGATGCGGAACCTGTTGTTTTCTGCTATGGGGCCCATTGCTGACATGACCGTGGTGTGCCATAGTAGTATTACCGCCGTGCGTGTGTGCCGCTGTTTGCAACGAGGGTTCCTTGCAAGTGAGGGGAGGTAAAGTTTCCTGATAGTTATTTCCTTCACGTGTGAGGGTGGGGCTAGGAAGGAGAGGTTAATATATTTTTGGTAGCATATGTGCACCAAGAGTGGCAGGAGTGGGGGGGGGTCAGATGCCAGCAGAGGTGTATCTGGGATGATGGGGGTATTTCGGCTGTCCTGGGAGACTCGTTCTTCAGTAATCACTGTCCATCGTGTGTGTGTGTTGGTCGTCTTTTGTGACCTTTCTGGGTATTTGATATTTTTAGCCAGCAAACTACTACCTAATGTGAATGTGTGGATTTGGTCTCTGTACAGTCGTTTCTTTGTCGCGCCTGTCTGCAATGTGAAATGTGATGTGTTGCTGATGAAGTGTACATTATACTGATTACAGCATTTCTCTAAGGTGTTGTTGTTTATGTCGGCTAGTCGAAGCTGGGAGCCATATCTTGGTGGTATGATGGAAGCGAAATAAACATTAGAACTGGGAAAATTATAGCGTAATAAGTCTAATAGTTTTCGTTACTGAGAAATGGTGATATTGTGGTTTCTCATAGTGTCGTTTATCCATATGTGAATTGTAATCTTCTTAACTTTTGCGTTTATTTCCATTCTAAGTATACTGTCTGTTAGACTGTCTACCCCTGCACATGGAAGAGGAATTGTTGTAGCTAAATCGGGGTGTGATGAGGACATACGATCACTGTATATGCCTTTCATCAAGGACTCGCTAATTATCATGTGGGTGCAATCAGCTGGTGGTCTCTGTATGTACTGGCTTCTGTCACGTCTTGCACGTTTTTTCTGCTATTGATAATTATCCGGCTGTTGACTGTCTTCTTGCAGGTTACCAGCTGCTTCTTGAATAGGCGGGTTGTCTGTCAGCAATGTCTCGTCGTACTGGCTGTCTTTTACCAGTTGATCTTTTGTACTTCAATTCGATTGCTGACTTTTACTTCGATGGGATGCTGTTGAATGACGTTGTCTATTTGTTGATGTGTATTCGTTGGCTGTTTAGTTGGCACTCCTAGGGATGGCTGTGTTGTTTCGAAGCTGTCAGTCTGTGCTGCCTGATCATTAGTGTTTTTCAGTATACCATTTTCCTCTCTCAGGAGAGCGACCTCTGACTTAAGGCTGATATAGTCACTAATGATCCTGGCGGTCTTATATGTGCTGTCAGAGGCGGCGTCTAGAAGTACCTTCAAACCTGACTCTAACTTTTCACTGTACTGCTGACAACCGCAAACTGTCCCCTAGGCACCTCATCAAATATTCAATAGCTAGCAACACTGGTCGGTTAGAAGAAGTTGCGTTCGAGTTGCAGCTTGTTGAGCCGTGGGATGTTCGAGTATGTTGGTACAATGGCGTGATGCTGTGACGACTGCCACTACTGGCTGTGTTGATTCTATGGTTCCACCAGACAATAGCGTGACCACCGTAGACTGTGTTGGTGTTATGGCAGACACTAGCGTGCTGAGATTGGCAGGTGTGATTAGCGAGTCACTTGTCAATTTCAGTGCTATCTGCTGAATTTCGACGAATTGTGTAGCGAGCCACCCAGACATGACGGCGGTTGCGTCCTGGGCTAAAATTTTATTTTGGGTGTGGTACAAATGTAACGTGTTTAGGGGAGATGATATTTTGACTTTTAACTCCGCACTTGTCTGTCTTTTCTATAGTCGAGTTTAGCCTCATGATAATAATTGATCAGACATGTTCGAAATGCCTCGTAATGGATTGTATTGTTGAATGTAATAGAGTTGCATTTACCGGAGTTCATACATTTAACAGACAGTGATGGAAAGCTAAAACAGTTCTTTAGTTTGCTTCTTACTTCCCGCTCTTTGTTGAATGTGTAGTTCCTTGTTACTGCAGATCGTAATCCACCACGCTCCTCAGATCTACTTCGACCCCTTTCTCCCACTAACTCCAGCACAGAATTTTCCTTATCGACATGACTGACCACGAGATGGTGTGATCTGCTGTCTCATAGTGTAGACAGTCCGAAGAAGAGATTTGAGCACATACAGACTTATCCTGTTGGAAATGTTGGTAGCACCGTTTACTATAGACTTTCCATCTACGGAGCTACTGAGATCGAGCTTTGTGCGACGTTTTCCGCGCTGCGAAAAGAGGCTGTGCCATATGGGATAATAACACTTTGCAATGAAGTCGACCCTGTCGACTTTTAAGCGACTTTAATATAGGCTTATCCTGCGTGAAATGATGGTAGAACATTTTAATATAGGCTTGTCCAGCGTTAAATGATGGTTGCACATTTATATATAGACTTGTCCGTCATGAAACGATGGTAGCAAATTTAAATAATAATAATAATAACAATAATAATGATCCATTGCTCTTCTTTTGCCACTTATGTCGCAGTGTCCCTCAACCAAATCACTCCAAGCCCACCCATCTTTCTCTATCTCCTACAGCTAGCTTCCCCCATGTCCTATCCAATTTCATTCATCTCTGTCAGTTCCTCTTTCAGTGTTTTGTTATTTATCCCTCTACATTTTCTACCTCTTTGGTTTCAGAGAAAGAACTTTACAGGTATATTATTGACAAGTTTTCTGAGTACATTCGCAAACTCACATACCGTGGTTTCGAAAAAGCTGCAGACCGCCTTTCATTGGTTTTCATACAATAATATAGATACCGGTCGTTCAGAAAGCAATGGCAAACTATTGAATGTAAACTTGTCAAGAAATCACAAACGGCTACGTCCTGTAAAATATATACAACTAACTTCATGATTCACTTCCATTCAGCAGTTCGGCTTTTGTGTAACATGTTAGTTCTCTGTCTGATATTCATGCTGCAGAAGAGTGTTATAAATTCATTGGACGGAAATGAAAAATAAAATACCTGTCCAGCAATAACTGTCTACTCCAGGGGTCTAGGTTTTTAGCTATTAAGTTAATCGCCAAAGAGTTCATCACCAACTATGCAAGAATAATTATGCTGTTTACAATTGGCATGTGTCTGAGTAAGCATCTGGTTGATAATTCTTACAATACAGATGTGAATGTCCAAGATCTGGAAGAGCGCTTCACTAAATCTTTAGGCGAATATATGGCTGATAAACTAAGTATTTGGATACTTCGACAATAAGGTGGTTGGCAGAATTTCTATGCTTTGAGTGCAAACAAAGAAAACAGTTGAATAAAAAACAGGCTGAAATCCCAGTATGTCATTATTCTTGTGACTGTGAGAGCGCTTGAGTGTGGATATATAATACATACAGTAAACCCATGTGGGTACTTTGTGAGAGGTAGTCGACAAGTTGTAATAGCAAATGGACAAAGTGTGAGAGTCATTGGCGAATTTGTGATGTTAATTTATCAAGTTGATAGGTCGAATCTACAAGATGTGAGAGTAAATGTAGGAAGATGCTAGGGCAATTCGACAAGTTGTGAGAGCAATTTTCTTACTTGGTCAATATCTTTTTCCCATTTGGCACACAAATTTTCCTACCTTTTACAAGTTTGGTCGAGATATTTTTGAACTTCGCCAACATTTTTTCCCATTTGGCACTCAAAGTTTCCTACTTTTTATAAGTTTGGTCGAGAAATTTCTTAACCTGGCCAACATTTTTTCCCATTTGGCTGACATTTCTTCTACTTTTTATAAGTTTGGTTGAGACATTTCTCAACTTAGTGATATTTGTTCATGCTTTTTATAAATTTGGTCGAGATATTTCTGTATTTGGCCAGCAATTTTCCTGAACTGAACTGAACTAAACTGAGATAACTCCCCCGATGTGTCTCCACCTTGCCGTGGTGGGGGAACTTGCGTGTCCCATCGACCCCATGTGCTTGCCGATGGATGAAAACTACATATCGGACGGCTCGTGGGATAGGGACCAGACTAAGAGAGACACAGCCTGCTGCTCTGCAGGTAAGACTGAGGATAGCAGTCAAAATCAGGCAAACGATCCCTAAATCTCAGTCCGGGCATAACCTCTAAGGCTCCCATCTGAGGTGTATGGCTGAACGTCTCTAAGCCATTGTCAGAGTCTTGCATAACACAAGACTAGTTGCTCGTTTTCTGGCAAGTGTGAAGTAATATCAAACTATCAAATCACACGAAGTGAATATCCGAAAGTATTATTCACACGCTTTATTGACGCGTTGCATTAATTATCGCACAAACATCGCGCACTGACAATCTATAGCAATCATTTCAACATGAACAAGATCACTACAATACATAATAATACATGCAAGCAATAAACATCTCACTTACAGTTAAACTTATACAAGCATTCGACTCAGTCTCCCACTGTCGTACAGGCTAGCTCTCAAGGCAGATTCAAACTCGACTCGCATTCCCTTGCGACCTGTCCTTTCAACGATCTCAGCCCGTCTCCCAGTTCCTACACGCTTACACGCACACGTCAGCTGGTGTCCCCTGCACGGTTCACGGGGTGAACTCAATTGCTGTGCGTGGCTACCTATCCGGGCGTCGGTAACGACGCCGCGTTCTCTCTGCCGTGTTTCACATTACTCAGGGTTGCGTGTTGTTATGTTGTCTGGCGTTGGTACAGACAACGCGTCGCAACCTCGGATGTGAGACCTTGACACTCTCCACACACCTTTTTCATGAAAGGATTTCCTTTCATGTACAATATATATCTAGGTGTTATTAAACATGTCAAAGTCGAACATTATACATTAACAATTATAATAAATATGTACAGGTGAATAGTCAACAATATGTATACACCACTTATGTTGGACTATGAAGTACAACAGTCAATTACAATCTATTTCATGGGCATTACCTCGCTGTGACCCAGCTAGTCCGGTAGGTATCGGCTAAACTGGCCCCGACCTCACAACCAAGAACAAAAATACTAAAATAATCAGGTCAAGCCGTGAGCATCTCCCTCTGAGATGACTCCTCCATCAGACCTCTATTTAGAGTTTCTAATGAAGGTCAACAGTTTTGGCAATATACTGTCCATATCTAAACGATGTTACATTGACATGTTATTTATCAAGCACACATGTTAATGGTTACAATACATATTTACATATCACCAACAATTTAGAATAATGTCCCATGGTTATTATACAGAAAATTTTGGGAACAATAATTTATCGTCGTTTACAAGACATAAATTACAATTGCAAACTCATTTCTTAGTGTCATAATTTGATCCTTATTGACAAATGTGCACAAAAAGTCACGTTTGTAAAGAAGCAATCAAGTTATGATGCTGAGATTACATCCTATACAAATCAACATATACAATTCCGTATATGGGAATATTTTAAATCACATTTTAATACAACGTCATACATTTATATACTTTTAATAATATGCAAAAACTCGGAAGTATACAGCTGTACTATTACATGTGTTGTGATGTCATTCAAACAAAGCTGGTCCGTTCTGGATGGATCTTCTATAAACGGAGTAGTAGTTGTTACTATCAGCTGTTGGATCATCTCTTCCGTCTTCTGCTCGGATTGTACTGTCGCAGTCATCTTTCGTACCTTGTTAAAACGTCTTGGGCACCTCGGTCTGGATACTTTAGGATTACCTCACGTTTTAGTGCTTGGTAACTTCTTGGATCCTCTAGTGTTGTCCCGTGACACTTCTCCATAGTGTCTGGTTGTTAAAATATTTATGTATTTACAATAATAATTACATTCTTTCTCATAACTCACAGTTATACAACACATTAGTTTACATAATACTGATTTCATTCTTTCACATATCTCACAATTATATACGCATTCATTCGCATGATAATAATAAGAATTACAATATGTACATAAGTTATATACATTGGGAGATACAATCTTCCCCATCACAATGGTGTACACAGCGTTACTGACACATTGTCACAATTGGCTGTGGTACTGAGCACTATCTACGTTGCAGTTTTATACACCCTCTGCACTGTGCTCTGGTGTCGACTGGGTATTAGGTTCGTTGTATGGACATCTCGACAAAAGGTCTGCAAGACAGTTTTGTGAACCTTTTATGTGGTTAACCTCATAGCTATAGTCCTGCAGAAGAAGGGACCATCTTGCCACCCTGCTGTTACTAGGCGTTCCTCTGGTAACAATTGTCAGCGGAGTATTATCTGTTTCAATAATGAAATGTTTGCCTAACAAAAATCTAGAAAGTTTACGTACCGAAAATACCATGGCAAGAGCCTCGAGTTCCGGTGTACTGTAATTTCGTTCGCTGGTGTTCAGTTTTCGAGAGATGTAGTATACTGGGTACAAGATTTGGTCGTGTTCTTGGAGAAGCACACCTCCAATGGCTACGGAGCTCGCATCACATCTTAATCTAAAAGTAATATTCAAATTTGGCAATTTCAAAATAGGTGATTTAGAAAAATAAGAAAGAATTTTCGTAAATGCTGGCCTTAAACATTCACTGTTTACAGTCACATTGGGTTGTTTATTTGTTAGTAGATCAGTGAAACATTTGGTCAATTCAGCAAAATGAGGAATAAACTGTCTATAATAGTTTAACAGACCTAACACACTTCGCAACTGTTTCTTAGTTGTCGGAAGCGACAATTTCAAAATTCTGGACATGATGTTATCGCCAGTTGATATAAAGCCATTTGAGATCTTATAGCCCAAAAAAGAAATTTCCTGAAAGGCTATATCCACTTTGGAAGGTTTTACAGTCAGTCCATGATGTCTAATTCTGTCAAATGTCTGCTGTAGTGCTGTTATGTGCTCTGTCATGTCCTTTTTGCGTACCAAAACTATTGGTGAACAGAAATGAGATTGTGAACGTCGAATAATATGATTTGTTTCTAAATCAATGATTTCTTGATGAAGTCTTTCTTTATAGTGTATAGGGATGGAATATGGTCTACACTTAATAGGAACGTCAGATGTTAAGATGATTTGGTGTTGCACTAAATCTGTCTGTCCTGGGCTGTCAGAAAAGATAGTCCTGTAGTCTTGTATCAGGTTAGGATTTACCTTAATGTTGGTATCTCGTCAGTGTCGTTGTCGTCCGTCTGGTCCACTATGGAGGTGCTTGCTGCAGTCTCTACTTGTTCGTCTTGCCTGTGGTGATAAGGTTTGAGCATGTTAATATGAAAAATCTTATGTTTGTCCCTAACTGCAATCTCGTAATCTACCGTCGAAATTTGTCGTAGCACTTTGAACGGTCCTTGCCATGAGTCAGTTAGGAGATGTCTATCACTTGGCAAAAGAAGAAGCACGTCCTGTCCTGGCGTCAGTGTAATAGTTCTATTTCCTCTGTTGGCATATTGTCGGTAAATAGCTCCTGATTTTTGGAGAGCTTCTTTGGCTAATATACATGATTTCATAATTCTATCACGCAATGATGTTACATGTTCATATGGTGAAATGGGTATAGACAAAGTTGCACTTTCAGTCAACATAGATTGGTACATTACTAATGAGGAGTGAGTGAAATTGGTATTATGGCTCCCTAACTTAGTTCTAATATGGGAACAGACTTCCCTAATGTCTTTGGAAGTTATGGTTTTAGAAGGACTCGCTACTGGCGAAATTTAGTACCTCTTGATATTATGTGGTCAAGAGGATCAATTCTGTCGACAGAGATATTTTTGAAAGGTCTGCTTGTTGACTCTGTTAATTGCAGTTCAGCTTGCGAGTGTTTCTTCACAAGCTTATGGCAGATGTCACAACTTCTGCAATACCGTTTGGTATCACTGCGAAACTTAGGCCAATAGAATTGAGTAAGTAATCTTGCTCTTGTTTTAGCATCAGCTATATGCCCTGCGAAGGGTATGTCATGTGCTAGCTTTAATGCTTGATTGCGGTTTTCTGCAGGTAGCACCGTTTGTTCTGTAGTGCTAGAACCTTTGGTATAGTACCGTGTCAGAATTCCGTTTTTCAGAGCAAAATACCATTTAGCATTCTTTGCTACTCGTGGCTTTTGGCCTATAAGTTTAAAATACTTCTGCAAAGATCGATCGGCTTTCTGGGCTGTTATAAACTTCTCCCTGGTTGTTTCAGGAGATGTCACAACTGGACTTATTTGTTGTAAAGCCTCTGTTTGATCGATTCGATCTTGCATTTGGGCAGTAGATCTGGTTACTGCGTTTACTACATTACAACGATCATTCTCATCACACATTGATGTTACATTCACACAATTACATGTATGTTCTGGCATAGCCAGGTTGGTATTTGTACATTCAATTACAGGTGGTAATACATCATGAATGGTGATTGGTGATGAAGGTGAAGTGGTAGTATCGATATTACAACTGACAGATGATGTATTGATGTCATGTGGTATGTCATTCACTTCAGGAAGGTTTCCAATGATAATATCACAGCAAGGATTGGTTAATGCTGCGCATTTAACCTTTCCTGTAAGGAATGGTGTCGTTATATATGCCCATGCAAGTGGATATTTCTCTATGTTCCCTGAGAATGTCCTGCATGTTACATATTTACCACTATATTGTGTTGGTAAAATATAATCTCTCTTTACACCAATGAGAGTACTTCCGCTATCACGTAAAACTGTGGCAGGTTTACCATTAACATACCCCTGGTGGATGTTCAGTCTACCTTTGGAGTTTACTACAGAATTGGCCTCCTCACTGGTAATAGGTATAGAATGGCCGCATGTTAACACGCCATCCTCATGAAATTGATCACAAATGGTACATTTTTCCTGATGGAATACCTCAATGGAATGTGCTGAGTTTACTGGGTGCTCTTGTACACTTTCATCTTCTGACGAAGAAATGTCAAACATGGCTGCATTAGCCTTTTTGGTCATTGACTTGGCTTTACAATCCTTACGCCAGTGACCAAAAGCCTTACAAAGGTAACATTTTGTAATTTTTTTGTAGTTCTTCCTCTCTTTCTCTTGCTTAGAAATGTAATTATGCAAGTAAGCAGTGTACCCAGGATGTTGGTCGCACATATCATGCTCATTGTGTGCATAGTTGCAATATTTACACTGATATAATTTCTCTGCAGTTTGCTTATAAGGTCTTTGTTTGCTATTTGACCCTGCCTGATATTTGCCATATGTAGCTGCTGCTACAAAGTCTGTGCTGGTCAGACCACTAGAGAAACAATGCTTATTGGCTGCAAAATAACCAGAGCCACGACTTTCAATCTGTTGAACACTTTCACACTGACATTCTAACAAAAATTTAGAAAAGGGAGCTGGGAGAGATGCGATAATCTTATCTCTCAACATAAGATCAACTAATTTGTCATAACTTCCATTTACTTTGGCTGCTGACAGCCATTTAGAAAAAATATTTTGAATTTCTGAGATGTAATCAGAGAACGTGTGTGTTGGCTTAGGAGACAACTTCCTAAACTGTTCTCTATAACCTGATTCATGTAGCAAAAAGTGTGACATAATTTTTGCTTTAATGTAACGATAATCTTCTTTCAGGTCATTTGGGATCGACTCTATGACTTTAAGAGGTTCCCCAGAAAGACTTCTTACATATAATATCCCCCATTCAGGTTTTGGGATTTTGTAATGATCTATAACAAATTCAAAATTTTGGGTGAATGCTGCTATGCAATCACCTGTGTTGTAACTTCTGATCAGACCTTGGTACTTCTTATGAGGTTGATATTTGTCTGTTTCTCTATTCACTTTCTCTTTAGAACATTCAGCTTTAAGTTGTTCACTTTTCATTTGTGTTTCTTGCTCTTCTTTCTTATTTTGTGCTAAGATCTCAGCTTGCCTCACTGCAGCTTCTGATTGTGCTTGTTGAAGCTTTAGAGCAGCATCTGATTGTGCCTGTTGAAGCTTTAAAGCAGCTTCTGAGTCTGCCTCTTTATTTTTCAGAGCAGCTTCTGCTTGTGCCTGTTGAAGCTTTAAAGCAGCTTCTGATTCCTTTAGAGCAGCTTCTGATTGTGCCCGTTGAAGCTTTAAAGCAGCTTCTGAGTCTGCCTCTTTACTTTTCAGAGCAACTTCTGATTGCTTTAATGCCCTTTCGGCCGCTCTCTCATCCCTCTCACTAATTTGCTCTTGTTTCAACAGATATTCTGCATATTTATTTTCACTCCAGGCTCTCAATTCCTCACCGGACATATTCAATTTTAAACCCATTTCAATGAACTCGTTTAAAGAAGACATGATGAACAATAGATATGATGGAATAAATGTAAACAAAATTACTTATGATGTTAGTAAGTTACAAATATTTATAGCACAGTTAATGTCTAAAGCCAGACTAACGAAAGTATAAAGAAAGCTGGAAAAAAATTTTATACTCAAGTAATCCTTGGGTACTGTGCTGTTCAGTGGTGCTCGAAATCACACTGGAACGTCTTTCGGGTTGACGCACAAAAATTTTTTTGAAGTTCACCAGACTCAGGTAAAGTTGTCACAAAAACCCTGTACTTTTTAAACTAAACGAAATTTAGAACGTTTGTAAATGTATGGTGTGTGTAATGTCACTAAAGTCTGTAAAGGTTTGTATGCTGTCAAGTATTATTGTTAGTCGTTACCACTTTCAACAACTTTCACGCTCACACTACCTCTACTCAATGACATTCAAGGGCACGGCCGCCATTTTGGATTTTAGGTACACAATTTGTTGAATTTAGTGCTAAGTCTGAAGACGCCTCGGTTGGCTTCAAATAATATCTTCACACTTATAATTTAATTAAATCAACTCTATTAATTCGTTACTTTACCTTAATCTATGACTTGCGCACTTCTATCGGCATGTTCACATTCGCTTCAAACTCGGACAAAAAAATTTATACGTTCGCATTTGATTCAAAACCCGGACGAAAGCCACCACATTCGCACTTGTCAGAGTCTTGCATAACACAAGACTAGTAGCTCGTTTTCTGGCAAGTGTGAAGTAATATCAAACTATCAAATCACACGAAGTGAATATCCGAAAGTATTATTCACACGCTTTATTGACGCGTTGCATTAATTATCGCACAAACATCGCGCACTGACAATCTATAGCAATCATTTCAACATGAACAAGATCACTACAATACATAATAATACATGCAAGCAATAAACATCTCACTTACAGTTAAACTTATACAAGCATTCGACTCAGTCTCCCACTGTCGTACAGGCTAGCTCTCAAGGCAGATTCAAACTCGACTCGCATTCCCTTGCGACCTGTCCTTTCAACGATCTCAGCCCGTCTCCCAGTTCCTACACGCTTACACGCACACGTCAGCTGGTGTCCCCTGCACGGTTCACGGGGTGAACTCAATTGCTGTGCGTGGCTACCTATCCGGGCGTCGGTAACGACGCCGCGTTCTCTCTGCC
Organism: Cepaea hortensis; assembly: GCA_963921405.1. NCBI lineage: Eukaryota > Metazoa > Mollusca > Gastropoda > Stylommatophora > Helicidae > Cepaea > Cepaea hortensis. The sequence continues at coordinate 91,109,202 of OY992889.1, read as the reverse complement.
GTGTTTCACATTACTCAGGGTTGCGTGTTGTTATGTTGTCTGGCGTTGGTACAGACAACGCGTCGCAACCTCGGATGGGAGACCTTGACAGCCATAAACTCTCGGAAGTGAGAGCCTGGCCGACACAAACCTACATCAAAATTGTGATGATGTGCTGAGAACGCTACATGCTCGGCGCAGATTCGTTCGATGGCTCTTAGCTGGGGGATATGAGGTATCCCCGGATGAAAGGGCCTGACCGTTACTCGCCCACAGACGCACGGAGGTAAGGTGCTGAGCCGGCAGCACATGTAGCCTACCTCGTGAGTGAGTACAAAAGGTGGAAAAACACCTCGGTCGCACGTCTCGCAGACGTCCGATAGTCTGTAACCACACTCATGGAGTGAGTGTAGTCAAAGGTGGAAAATTGTCTCGTTGACACGAAATGGAACGCCTGTCTTGCGAATCCATTACGTGGCAGCCCGAAGCGAAAGCTTGCTGTGTGGAAGCCGAAACAAGAGTCTCGAAACCCGAGGAAGGCTAACCTCATTAAAAAATGCCCGCCGGAAGCCGGAAGTGTCGTCCTACGGGTGGCAAACTAAAAACTGACACTACGCATTTACGTCCGAGTGAAATGTCTCGTCCGAATGTCTCTCGTGCTAGGAACAGCTCTGACTACCTAGTTTCCGAATGCCGCTCTTGTTCGGAACAGCTCTGACTAGGTAGTTTTCCGAATGTCTGTCGTGCCTGGAACAGCTCTGACGGGCGCAACGACAAGCACATGTCCGAAAACTCGCTGAGTGGATACCGTCTGCAAACCTGTCTGGTTTGTGCGGGAATGGCCCGGGGCAAACGAAATGACCAATATATTGAAGTGAGAATTTAAAGCAGCCATGAACAGGACGTGACGATTCCCTCGGCTAGCCCAGAACCAGGGCGTTATGTGTCGGCCCTGCAACTATGGAAGCAACCTTGGATGGCGGAAAATGCTATGGACTGTCCCTGCCTTCCTTTGAGGGATGACCGTTGTCTTCGACCGTTCTAACTTGGCCAGCATTGTTGTAGATGGCACCACAAAAGTGAGAGTCTCCCAGGAATGCTACCTGGTCAAAAAAGCACGCCAAAGTCGATGTGTTGGCCTACGGGTTTCGGCCCAAGGGCGCATAACAGACACACCGCAATCACATCTGAAAAAACACTCCGGATGAACGAAAAGAATAAGAAGAAACTGAAATAAACTGAGCTTAACTGAACTTAAGTGAACGTGATCGAACTGAGCTGAAATTAACTGATCTTAACTAAATTTAACTAAACTTAACTAAACTTAAATAAACTTAACTAAACGTAACTAAACTTAACTTCACTTCACTAACTTCACTAACTAAACTAACTAAACAAAGTAAACTAACTACACTAACTCCAGGGACTGACAGTGACCTCTGTAGTCTACTAATATGTTTACGTACACTCTGATATGATGTGCAGTTTCAGAAAATGAAAACTATCTTATGTAATGAGTAATAATCATTGAATGTAAGAAAGAGAGTGCTGAAATGTTATATAGAACCAGTTTTGCTGTATAGCAGTGAATCTTGAAATGTACATGAACAAATTAGGAAGAACTTAGAAGCAACAAAAATGTGGTTTTTGAGACGAATGTTCCGAATTCCTTGGACAGCTATAGCAACTAACAACGACTGCCTGCAGGTGGCTAATGAAATTAGAACTTGATACAACGACAATAAGAAGGGAAACAATAAACATCTCTACTGGTTCATGTGATGAGGAAAACAAAAAGGGGGGGGGGGGGGGGAATTGGAGAAAATCGTGACGACTGGAAAGATCGGGGATAGAGAGGCAGAGGCAGATAAAGAGAAATAATGCTAGATGAACTGAAAAAGTGGCATAGAGGAATATCAACAGCAGAGTTTATCCAGAACACCAAAGACCCAGATATGTGGAGAAACATGAATGCCTAAGCCAGCTGGCAAGGCAATTGATGATGATGATAATGATGATGATGATGATGATGATGATGATGATGATGATGATGATGATGATGATGATGATTATGATGATGATGAGATGATGATGATGATGATGATTTGCTAATCTACAGTTAATTACACTCTGATATTATTTGCAGATCTACAGTGTCTGCGAATCTTCCCTGAGGAAAGAACCTTTGTTTTCCGTTGATGATGACTCCGTCTTTATTATACACAATACGTCACATATGATAACGTTTTTTGCTTTAACATGCCTGCCCTAGGTCAATCTATCGCACAATTGAACACTCGTGCCTTATCTTTGTGACAAAGCGTGTGTGTGCACTTGGGGAACCCGCAGCCCTTTCTTCCAACTAATGAATTTACATGGAGGAAGTCGATGGCTTCAGCCAAGACATTGCACTATCTGTCTGTATATTAGTATTGTAATTTACAATAAGTCATAAACAATTTTCTTACCAGTCAGGTTTGTGTTGTTTTTTTAACAAAGATTGTTACAACCGAAACGTCGGGCATGTTTTCCGTGTTTTAATGCAATTGAAGATACGCCTGCTTCGGGCAGAGTGGCAGTCACACATAGAGAGCATCTGTTGCATTTTGCCCCAGAACACGCTAATGTGGTGGGAAACGGACAGGAAGACAAATTTGCTGGGTCTGCACCATTTGGTAGGGTATTGATGTATGATTATGCAGACGTAGGATCGTGTGTATGTGCAGAACAGATAGATCGTCACGACTTGAGAGTGGTGCTGCTGGGAGCGACCAGAGGTTCTCATCCATACTCAGGACTCCGAGGAAAGAACAGACGAATACACAAACAGGACTCTTCGATGGCTGTTGAAGGTGAGGATGGATTATGTATAATATCTCGAGTGCTGTGATGTCGGTTCTTGACTCAAATCAACTTTTATTATTCAATATTTCTTAAATATTCTCACTTTCATTTTGGTCACTTGAAACGTCACGAAAGTTTTGAGAGAACAATACTGCAGGGATATATGCCTGGGAAGAGAAGAAGAGGAAGGCCAAAGAGACGATGGGTGCAGGATGTGGCGAATGATCTCCAGATGGGTGTATCGGACGCTGGACATCTTGGTTTATGATCGAGAGGTTTTTTCAGAAAGTTATTGTGGAAGCGAGGTTCTGCACAGGACATGCTACTGAATGCATGAATGAATCTCTTTTCACTTGGGCTTTGTTCCTTATAAGTAATGTACTTGTTTTTGCGTTAGTTATTTTTTCTCTCAGTTCATCCATCTTGTGCTTTGACGGTAAGTGTGGGCGGTCATATTTCACCATCTTATACGATCACCACAGTCGTGGATCAGTGTTTTGTTCTTGTCTCGACCATGCCATGTGAACAAGCCATCCAGATATTTATTTCTCTGTCAACCTCTTGTTCTTTTCCCCTCAAGCATGGCAGTTGTCATAAAGTTGTCTAGTTTATTTCATCTCATAACGTAGCCCCAAACAATTGACTGTCTACGTCTAATTTCTCTAATCAGTTTGCGACGTTTATTTGCCTCTTGTTGGACTTGCTCATTGATATTTCTGTCTGTCCATGGTATTCTTTGCATTTTCCCCAGAAACCACATTTACACTGCCATCAGATGCTTTTCAGCTTGTCTGCTTATCGTCCACGTTTCATGGTCTTATAAAAGTACAGGTTCTATGTAGTATTTCAACATTCTTTTTCTCGTTTTAATCTATATCATTTTTATTAGACAGTAAGTTTCCATCTCGCAAAAGACCATCTTTACCATAGCGATTCTTGCCCCAGTCTCTCCAAGGTACCTTCCATAAGATGTTATGTCTATTCCGATTAGTCGTACCGATTCACCTGTCCACTTATCCTTCAATTAGATTTTCCCACTTGGATCTTAACACATCTTTTAGTTTTATTTTATGTCGTCTATTAGTCTGTAATTGGTTGGTCTATATGTTTGTCTAAGCTCCTACTTCTTCGTGTTCATTTTCGCCTGCTCTCGACCTGTATGTCTTATCCATTCGTCTGCCTGTAAGATTGTCTGCTATTCTTGTTCACCCTTCCAGCCATGGTTTTATCAACACAGTTCTAAGAAATGTTCACTAACCAAAACAACAGGTAAAGGGAGATATTCACTTATAAACAAATTAGATCAGAAAGAAAAAATAACATTATCAAGGGCTACATAGGCCAGCGTGTGGGTGTAGGGGTTAGGATGCCACTGACAATGGCATGAGAGCGAGGTAGGTCGAACGTTCAATGCCAGCTCTCGACGTGTGCTACAGGAGGGTGGACTGTCCATGGATTCCTGCGTGTAACAGGCCTACCAGATGTGATGGTTCGAACGCTCCACTTACCCACAACGGGTTCTTGCTACGAGGCTTCTTTTTTGTTTTTATGTAATACATATACTCTCTGTTTGTCTTCTGTGGGCTCAATATCACCTTGGAAAAAAACTGTAGTTATGTACCAGCCAGCTCCACGGAATAATCACACCGTGCCGAATATCAAGGATAATGGTCATAGACTAAGTGTTGTGGACAAATTCACCTATCTTGGCAGCACTGTGTCACAAGCTGCCACAATTGATGACGAAGTGAATGCAAGAATCTCTAAGGCCAGCGCGGCCTTTGGCAGACTGTACAAGAATGTATGGGACAGAAATGGAATAAGACTGCAAACAAAGCTAGCTGAAAGTCTATAAAGCAGTTGTATTATCCACACTGCTATATGCTTGTGAAACCTGGACTGTTTATCAGCGACGAGCTAGGCAATTAGACACCTTCCAAACAGTCTGCCTTAGGAAGCTATTGAATATTAAATGGCAAGACAAGATCCCAGACACTGAAGGTATAGAAAGAGCGTCCATGCTCAGTATCCACAATCTACTAATGAAGAATCAGATTCTCTGGGCTGGTCAATTAACTCGCATGCCAGATCACAGGCTCCGTAAACGAATTTTTTTTACGGCGAGCTGTGTTGTGGTAAACGCTGTCAGGGCGGCCAGATGAAACGCTTTAAAGACACTGAAAATCGCACTGAAAGCTTTTGGAATTCATCTTGACACCTGGGAGACTGCTGCCAAAGACCGAAATTCGTGGCGTACATCATTACACAAGGGTGCAGTCACTTGTGAAGCAACCGGGACTGCAAGAGCTGTGAAGAAAAGGCTGGACAGAAAAACCACTGCAGGAGATCCTCCTCCTGGAACGTCAAGAACATTTCGAGACACAATAGGCCTTATCAGCCATCTTAGAACACACGGCTCCATACTTTCCACCCCACTGGATTAAATAAATGGTCATGATCATTCATGATGCACAAACAACAACGTTTGTCTTCTGTAAGTCTGTTTGTCTTTTTTGTTTGTCTGTCTGTCTGTTTGTTTTTCAGTTTGTCTGGTTTTATGTTGGCCTGGCTGTCTGAGTTTCTGATTTTTCTGTATTTCCATCTACTTGTTTATTTGTCCATCTATTTATTTGTCTATGTTAAAACAAATGTTAGTTGCATAACCTTTACAGGATGTCGCAGTCAACACCAGTATTTTTTTTCTGTTGTGATCTCTTGGTAAGTTTAAGTTCAGCAGTTTGCCGTTGTTTTCTGAATGACTGACACCCATACCATTTCGTAAAAAAAAACTCAATGGAAAGCTGTCTGCTGCCAAATCTGTTTCGAACTCTGGTATGCGGGATCACAAGCAGCGTCCATAGAGCCTTTGCCACGGAGCCAGCATTTGTATATTATTCTGCAGGTATTTATGTATTACCTTCCATCTTCAATGGATTGCCGTGTCCATATTAATCATAATTAGATTTGTAGATTTCTTCACTAACGCATTTCGCTCTTCTTTGTTTGTTTGTTTGCTGTTGATTTGTATTTCTAAAAATTGTAGATATTCTCTGCGGGACTTTCCGATAAACCATACAATTGATTGTTTTGGCAATGTTACGTTTAATAGATTGCCATTGCTTTCTGATCTGATATTCAACTTTTAAGTCCATATGACCGGAACACTTTCTATCCCTCTAATTTCCTGAACTCAACAAAAAGGTCAATCTATATATATACGTCACAACCACTTGACCTTGAACTCAAGACCACAAGAAAGATACCCCAAGCCTCTAGCAATGGCCAAACGCGTCTTATTGACACAAATTTCCAAGATGTAATTTCCGAAAATTTCTCTTTGATAGAAACTTGGCCGACATTCAAGGAAACCTACAACATTGTCAAGCAGGACTAGCTGTTATTGACGCTAGCTCAACATAGACAAGTCATTGAGTTTACAACCAGGACGCAAGTCTGATCAATTTCATCTCAACTCAACCAGGATCGCTATATTATCACTTGACCCCAGGTTCAAATATCCTGCTCGACCATATCCACCTTACAGGGCCGGCTACCTTGATTACTAGGAGAGATGTCTGTAGCTGCCGGTTGAGCCGGAAATTGAAAGATTTGAAGATATTTGTTGGGACTGCTTACCCGCCATTTTATGATGTGTAAATTGGTTTCGTGGTGAGTGCGTCTTTAGACAGGTTTTTACAAATGTTGCCATCATTCGTTATTAACAACTGGTACAAAATTCAATAAATTAAATTCCTATATATATATATATATATATATATATATATATATATATATATATATATATATATATATATATATATATATATATATATATATATATATATATATATAGATGGATATATATCATCATTTTTCAGCTGCTGTTGATGTCTTCGCAAGGTTTACGTTCAGTTTTACACAGGAAATCAGTTGGGGAACCCTTTGAGGCCACTAAGGCAGGTAATAAATAAACACACATTGTATTGTTTGGCGCTCATAGACGGAGTAGAAGGAAGTAGAGTTTAGAGGACGCACTAGATAACATGAAATTTGAAAGCTGTAGTTGCTATAGTTACCGACCGGATACAAACCTGTCACCCCTAGATGACGACGGCGCCTCGCTGCAGGAACAAATGTACTTCGACGCATAACCAACTAGACACTCAAAAAGAAGTGTCTTCACTGGCCAGGTCTATCATACAGATGAAGCCACAACTATGGAATACGTAAAGAATTCGAATCAAACCATTGAGATAGCACCATAGGTCTTATAATTGTATATTAAACCAGCATAGGTCAAATGACAAATAGACAAACACATCGGGCATAATGCTGTGTCCAGTATATTCACAAACATTTGAAGAAGAGAATTGATTGGTCGGTTCAATTTAGAACACGTATTACACAGGAAATCAACTGGGGAACCATTTGAAGCCACTAAGACAGTTAATAAATAAACACACATAGTTTTGTTTGGAGCTCATAGAAGGAGAAGAAGAAGTAGAGTTTAGAGGGCGCACTAGACAACATAACATTTGAAAGCTATAGTTACACACCGGATAGCTTTCAAATTTTATGTTGTCTAGTGCGTCCTCTAAACTCTACTTCCTTCTTCTCCTTCTATTAGTGCCAAACAATACTTTGTGTGTTTATTTATTTACCTTCAGTAGTTGTTTGCCATTGCTTTCTGAACGATCGGCTCACATACTTTTCCGCAAGAAACCAAAGTGAAACGATCCCCTGCTGGATCTCGCGCAGCTGTGATTTGCAAGTGATTATACGGGATTCGAAACAGCGCGCTTAACGCAGGGTGATCGACTATATATATATATATATATATATATATATATATATATATATATATATATATATATATATATATATATATATATATATATATATATACCATTCATTCATTCAGTAGCATGTCCTTTGCAGAACCTCGCTCCCATAACAACCTTCCGGAAAACCTCTCGACCATAAGATATATAGTTTGGTCTATAAAAATATGGGCCTTGCACAGTGTACCAAAATACGCTTTTATGCATGCAGAAAAGGTCTTTACTTTACTTTACTTTACTTTACTTTACTTTACTTTACTTTACTTTACTTTACTTTACTTTACTTTACTTTACTTTACTTTACTTTACTTTACTTTACTTTACTTTACTTTACTTCACTTCACTTCACTTCACTTCTCTTCACTTGACTAGACTTGACTTGACGTGACTTGACTTGACTTTACTGTAGTGATATTACATAAAAAGGGATGATGTGTCGTCGTTTGTAATGTTGTATTTGCGCTCGCATTGAACTAGAGCGTAGTAATCCACACACACACACACACACACACACACACACTACTTCTAGTAGCACTGGACTGAATTTTGCGTGTGGATTAACTTTTCCTATTTCCAGTGTCCCTCACCATCAGGTGAACCCACTCCAACTTCAGAGGAACTTGTAATTTACATCTTCAAGTCAAGGACGAGAGGTCAACATGTTAATCAAATATTTCGGTGTAAGGGTTGGACCGCTTATTTCAGCATCAACCCACCGCATGTTTAAGAACACGCGTTCTTGTCCAATCGGCCATCCTGGCCTCCATTTTGTTTAATGTTACTTGTTATTTTGTAATTTTACATTTTCCACTAACTTCTCTACAAGGAATACCCACCTCCCCCACCCGCAGTTTCCACATAATAGCTTCTATACTAGGAATTTTCCCCCAGTAGCCTTATGCTGGGAATATTTCCTTCAAATCCTTCTCCGCGCGGAATCTTCCCATCAGATCCTTCTCAGCTAGGAATTTTCCCTTCAGTAACTCCTCAACTAGGAATTTTTGCTTCCGTAACTCCTAAACTATGAATTGTTGTCCTTCTGTAACTCCTAAACTATGAATTGTTGTCCTTCTGTAACTCCTCAAGCAGGAATATTTTTATTCTGTAATCCCTCCGTGGCGAACGGGATACGGACGCAATTCGTGATCCGCTTACCCGCGTTCGAAACACAGCAGCGCGCGATTTGGCATCATACCAAGTTTGGGCTGGTTTTTTTACGAAATGGTATGGACGCCGGTCGTTCAGCAAGCAAAGGCAAACTACTGAACGTAAACATGCCAAGAGATTACAAGAGCCAACCAAACACACACACGCACGCACGCACGCACGCACGCACGCACGCACGCACACACACACACACACACACACACACACACACACACACACACACAAACTTCCTGTAAAGGATATTCAACTTTAAAAAAAACAACATCCCTCAACTAGCTACTTTCCCGCTAATGCTATGACGTGTGCCACTCAAGTATTAAGCAGCCTTCTCATTCCAGATACACAACCTGAAGAACACACAAAAATCGGCAAACGCAATAAAAACATCATATTAGCAACATAATCAATCATCCAGACAAAATACACTACACTGTTCAAAGTGGCTGCAACTTTATCGTTCATTTAAGCGGAAAACTATAATTAACCAAGTTGTATTTTTGTTTGTTAGGTCAGTTAGGTTTGCACCAGCGGTGACCTGAATTTGAGTGCAGTTTTAGTTCAGAAATCACTGGTCCATTTATAATTTCTTAACAAGCCGCGAAGAATTTTACACCCATGAAAGTTCGTAAACAGTTATCAGTAAATCTGTGTTGATGAAACCCTGAAAGACTTTCCGAATTGCAACCTCGTTAATATTTAAAAAAAAAACAAAAAACAAACATAATGATTCTCTTTTACAAAAAAAAATCTTTATTAGATGATTGTATTTTGGGCACACTCGCCACCGCCATGGATCGTAGTTATTAAGCCTTTTTGAAGCACAATGTACCAAACTATCGTCTGTCAAGACGGAAAGGTGCCAAGGTATTTTGGGCATTGACTCGTTGTTTCTCAAAAACTAAATGTCTTGAATTTAACACACGAAGGGAAAGTTAACAAATATCCTACAAACTTATATGGGGAAGATGAAAATGGTAGTTGGTAGTTTCTAAAGGCGTCGTTTGGGGGCAACAACATGCATTCTTACGATTTGCTTTGGTGTGCGACTGCTTCGCGTCGTTTTTGCATGCTCAGAAGGGATAAAATGTTCAGTGTGAATCGGTGGGCGTCAGACTGACTGACTGACTGACTGACTGGCACCGTAACGCCTTGACAGACGATAGTTTGTAAAATAGTTATACATCTCCATAACACAAAGTCTGGCTGAATTTAGAGACCATGTGTTGCCCATGCAGAATGATTCCTCTCTCGGCCTGCCTAGTTTACTCAAGAGGAAAGGTAACACCAATACGTCTGGCACTAGAACAGCTGCAGAAGCTGTAGGATAAGCAAAGCAATATTCTAACTATCCGCCTGTCGGAGCTTCCATCTTAGACCAATTGCCGACCACGGCTTATGGCCTGATCTGCCCTTTTAGTTTAGTCTTTACGTTGCATTTCCTCGCACTAAAGTAAGGCTTGTACCCTCCCAGTTGCAATCCACCACCAGAACCGTTGGCACAATGTTGGGTGTGGGGTTTATTGAGCGCCTCCCAAAATACGGCGCAACAGAAAGCAGGTAGTACCGTCTACTGTCATACGGTAGCTCAGTCATATCTGACTAAGACTTGATACGTCACACTACTTGCTAAGAAATACATGATAATCACAAAATGCTTGTACTTTGAACAATAATGTATCGATAGGCAGATGGCGTAGATATCATTCCGAACAGGATTATCATTGGAAGGAATGTGTATTATTGGTGCATTACTACAATTTTAAAACAAAATGTGCACCAAAGAACTAGAAATATCTTTATTCAACTTTGGACATGGAAATTGTTTCACCGTCATTAGGTATACAGTTTTTGTTGCGTGGATTCTCAGGCTTTGCTGTTGGCCCTCTGATTTTCACTGGTTCCCCTGCCTTGTCTTAAAACTGCCTGTAACTTATTGCAGTTCATATTCTATATTATTTCAGTCCTCGTCACGATGATTCCTAGGAGGATTTTGTTATCCTTTGTGACTTATAAGTGAGATGGTTCGATAACTGGTCTACAGTTTTAAGTTTCTTTTCTATAATAGAAGGATGTAAATCGACCCCTTCCATACTTGGGGCCAAACAGCGCTATTCCAGATCTGCACACATCGAGCACAGCTCGTACTCACGTGGATTTCACTTTCAATTGCATTCATAACCCTTTCAGCAAAGATCAGGATCATTTAGTAACCGCAAGTTTAAAATACAAACTTTGTATGAATATAAGATAACTGAAACAATGATTTTATCACAGACAAATAACTGCATCAAAATGTGATATTACAATAGAAAGAAAAACACTTAACCAAATCAATCAATTCAAATGATTAGGGATAATTATAACAAGAGAAGAAACGGAGAACGTTGAGATCAATGGAAAGATCAGTGGCAGAAAAGCCAGAGCCAGTAATAGAGCCAGTGCCAGAGCTAGAGCCAGACCAATAGAAACAATGCTTCCTGGTCTAGATGATGACGAGGAGGAATTTCATTAATATAACCGACCTAGAAAACAAAGGACCAAGATTTGTGGCCAGACATGCACGCCTACGTCACTTTGCAATGCACGTGATAATGATATTTTGTAACCTACTAGCTACATACATGCATACATAAACGCGCACACATGCATACATTCATACAAACGTAAGTACGCACAGACAGATAAACAAAAAACGAGATAGACAGGCAGACAAACACACACACACACACACACACACACACACAAACACACACACACACACACACTATGTGCTTGTGAAGAATCTGAAGTTAGCATTACCAAAATTTACATTGTTATAAGCGGTTCGTTAGATAAACTTTATATTTGTTATTCTATTTTAACCACTTTACCGCTATATATTTATTTTCATTATCTCGAAACAGGGACAGATAAATTTGCTTCATGCAGGTTTCGTAATAAATGTGTTTCGCGTGGTAAGTTCAACATAAGACTGAAAGTTATTAATGATTTTAGCATCTTCTTCTTATTTAATTCGTTGAAATTTATTGTCTATACCTGCAATTTTGTCTGTTGTATAAACTTCAATGTCATTTTTAGTTCACGAAGATGTCAAGAAAGTATATCTTTCACTGTTGTTTCTTTAGGTCAGAAGGTTTGCCAAGATATATAGTATTCGCTGCAGTTTTGAAGTATGTGATCTGCTGTCTGCGGCGCCAATCCACATGTGTACATGGGTGTTTCACAAATCCTGAATTTTGTAGGTATATTGTTGCGTAATCGATTATATCCTGTTAATGATTTGTTCTGGTCTGTCCCTACAACGGTAACCATCTAGTGCTTGTGTTGGTAGATGTTTAATGGATTTTATGGTTCTTTTCTGTTGTTGGTATGTAACAGGCACATCACTGATCGTGTGAGACGTCAGGTGGTGCGTTATGGGGGAAATGACCATGTTTTCACATGCACCCATTGGGGAAGAGCATCTGCCTGGCGAATCGATCTGTTAAGTCACATTCGCTACCGGCGTGGGTTGTAGTTATTATGTCTTTTTGAAGCACAATGTAACAAACTATCGACTGTCAAGACGCCAAGATGGCAGCAAAGATTATTACGTCACGTATAAATGATTACAATTTTTGTTTTAAAGAGATGATAATTTTATTTTTTCAATCAGCTTGAGCTGATTGGTCGAAAATACTGGGTTAGCATGATATACCCAAGACGCACCATGACATCAGACGTGGCTTTTAACTTGACTTTTACCTGACTTATTACAACTGACGGGTCACAAACAAGCTTCGCAAGATGACAAATCAAACAATTTTCAAAACTTTCATGAAAAAACGAAAAGGCAACGAAATGGAGGTGTGATAAGCACACAATATTATTTCTATTGAGAGACGCTATAGCATAGCCTTAGACCAGTGGTTAACAAACCAGTGGGGAATTCCCCACAAAGGGAAATTTTAGGGTTTACAAGAGGGTGGGGAGGGGTGGGAGGTGGGGTTAAGACCATAGAATGGCAGACTCAAAATGGCTTCAGGCACAATATCCTGGTTTCCTACTTAGCGTTTTGTTTGATGAAGCACATTTTTCTGGCATTCTGGTGTCGTGTACTCTAAGTAACAATTCCTTGACGTTTTAACTGTTTGTTTATTGTAATATGATTAATTTGGTGTGTTAATAAAATATTGTGAATATACAAAATGCACCTTTTGAGGCTGGCAATTTTTGAAAGGGGGGAATTCTTATTCTTTCGTACTCGTGTTGACATTCTGGCGGCAGCATTATGCACAGTGTATCTGTGCGGGCTGTTGTTTGTCGAACTCCTGTCTTTTCCACTTTTCACATTGGGCAGTGGGGAGCGTCTTGTGTGATATTCACTGGCACAGGAACGGAGCATAATGAAGTGAAGTTGGAACCGCGACTAACTGACTGACTGACTAACTAACTCTAGAAAGGGGGGAATGACATTCTGACAAATGGTGAAAAGGTGCATGGGCCAAAAAAGGGTTGAGAATCACTGCCCTAGACCATAGTCGAACCCGCTTATAATTTTAACATTGACCTGACTGCCAGATCGACCTCGACTAACATCATACTAAGAAATGTGTTGGGAAGTAAAAGCGGCCGGCTCCACTTCAACTGCGGGTGTCGGTTAGACTATAAACATAATAATCTGCCATTATAAGCCTAATGAGCTTCAAGACGTTTGCATTTAATTATTAAGGGAGATAACTAAATTTTCCACTCCCCAACATTTTTCTAAGGGATTTAACTTCAGTAAATTTACCAACAAGTAAAAGACAAAATGTCTACTTTAGATAAATGTATTGAGCAAGGTATTAAATTAGGTTATAAAGAAGAGAAACTGTCAGAATGGGCACAGAAGACGCACGTAGAGAACATTGCCCGTGAAGAAAGAGCGATAGAATGAGAAGAAAAGAAGATGCAAATGCAGGCAGAAGAGAAGAAAATGCAAATGGAGGCAGAAGAGAAAAAAATTGCAAATGCAGGCAGAAGAAAAGAAGATGCAAATGGAGGCAGAAGAGAAAAAGATGCAATCAGAACGGGAAAAGATGCAGATGCAACTACAAGCTTAAGAGAAGAAAATGCAATTACAGGCTCAAGAGAAACAATTAGAGCTTGAGGCGGCGGTCAAACAGGCCCAATTGAATGCCGATACACAAATAAAATTAAAACAGATGGAGATTGAGTCCAACGTAGAAATATCTGTAAATAAACTAAGAAGCAAAGAGGAGGAACATAAATATAATAAGTATAAAGGCCTCGTGAAAGCTTTCTGCTCAGGAGATTCCATCAATGCATACCTGGAAAATTTTGAGTGTTTAATGTCCTACCATAAGATCATAAAATCAGATTGGTCATTTATTTTAATGAGAAATTTAGCTCTGGAACCTTTGAAAGTAATAGAGACAGTGCCACAGGAAATGAGAAAGGATTATGACTACTTAAAACAACGCATTCTCCAACATTTCTCTTTAGATACTGCAGGTTACCAACAACAGTTCGCTAAATTATCCCCTCAACCAAATCAAACCTTCATAGATTACGTATCTACTGTTCAGGATGTGTGCACAAAGTGGATTAACTCGGCTAAGACTAACAATAGCCATGACAAACTAAAAGAACTCATTATTATTGATAAAATAGTTAGTACAATCCCCGCACATTTTGCTAAGTTTTTGAAACAAATGGACTGTAGGAGTATTCAGGATGTAGAGACAAAGGGGAACGCATTTTTCACAGCGAACAGAGATATTTTCCAATTAAACCTAGGTCAGAACGAAACAGCAGCAGTGGTAAATACTAATTACTCTAAACCAGCTGAAAGCAAGTTCAAACCACGTTCAAATGTCAGAAAACCAGTTAAGTGCCAATATTGTAGTTTGACGCACGAACAATACTCTATGTGTGACAAATCGCCGAACTATCCTCATCACCTCAAAATGATTGTGGAGAAGCAGAAAAACAAAAGAAATGCGTACCAGAGAGCGTTCAAATGCTATTTTTGCAGCAGCTTTGGGCATTATAGTCGCTTTTGTGAAGGCCGAAAATTACTAAAACAGGCCATTGCTGCACTGGTTGAAAGTTCCTCAGAGGAAGATATTGAGTTACTGAATGAGTGTGACAATCAAAGCGAAAGTTTGAGTGAGCTAGGGAATGCAGTGCACATTATTGACACCATTACAGACAGTAATTGTAACACCTGTACGAAATTCCAACTTGACACAACATTACTATGTGGCCACACTATCCCTATTTCAAATGAAACAGCCAATGCTGCCTTATCTTCTACAGGCAAGCTTAATTTTTCAACAGGGTTTGTAAATAACAAAAAGTGCACATTAATTCGTGATTCCGGCGCAACGCTCTGTGGAATTAAGAAAACATTAATCAACGACAAAGACTACACACACAAACACGTAACTTGTCGCACATTCTCAGGCACTATAGAGAAATACCCCCTTGCTCTTGTCGAAATTCGAACACCGTTCATATCAGGACTAGTATTGTGCGCTGCCCTAGAAAATCCGGTCACCGATATTATACTTGGGAACCTGCCCAACATACGACCTTGCTCTGAAAAGCAAATCAGAGATTGGGAGCGAAAAAACGGTATACAACACCCAAACAGCGATCCGAAAGAGAAACACCATTCATGCTTGTCTCAATCTGCCAAAAGGACAAGGGAGACAACCAATGAAGTGATTCAGAAAGAATTCACCGAGTTGTATGATGCAGGGGCGGTCGAATCGTTCAATGATACGACCAATTTAAAACCTCGAATTGAGGATGCCACCGATCTACCAAGTACCAAGCCTGTAGATGTGCAGCAACACACACAACACACGAATGCAATAACACGACAGACAACTCGCAAAACTCACACCGACCAACTGCAGGAGTCATTAGAAATTGCAGCACCAAACACTACCATCACTAATTTTGGAGATGAACAAAAATCAGATCCTACACTTTCACCATATTTTAGGTTAGTAGGACTTAAACCAAAATTATCTAAAAACGCATCGTGGTCATTTACATTAAACAACAATGTGTTGACTAGATTATACACTAGAGATCAGTCCACAATACAGCAAGTAGTGTTACCACAATCACATCGAGAGAAAGTACTAAAAATAGCCCATGATTCACCTTTTGGAGGTCATATGGGGTATGAAAAAACTAGAGCTAGGGTCCTGACCCAGTTTTGTTGGCCGAAATTTTGCAAAGACATAAAAACCTATTGTAGATCATGTGATATATGTCAGAAACTGGTGAAAAAGGGAAAAAACCCTACGGCAGAAGTCCAATCCACCACAACTGCCTCGAGGCCATTCCAAATCGTGGCAGTTGACCTTGTAGGTCCATTGAATCACATCTCAAGTAAAGGGAATAGATATATTTTTACTCTTATCGATCTATGTACGAGATGGCCAGAAATGCTTCCGTTAAAATCTATCTCCTCTAAGGATGTGACGGACATATTATTAAATATATTCTCCCGTTTTGGCTTTCCGGAGAAAATAATCTCAGATAGGGGAACCCAGTTCATATCCAATGCCACTCAATCGGTAACTAAGTTACTAGGCATAAAGCAATGTTTCACCAGTCCCTATCGACCAGCCGCAAATGGTATCTGCGAAAAACTAAATGGGGACCTGAAACATATGCTATCCAAAGTGACAGCTGAAAATCCAGCCGATTGGGATATACTTCTCCCAACGGTGCTGTTCGCATATAGAGAAGTCCCGCAATCAAGCACAGGGTTCTCTCCCTTCGAATTGATGTATGGAGCGAACCCAAGAGGACCTCTCACTATTTACAAAGATATCATATCACAACCTGTAAATATCCAACTACCCATTTCCACCTATGATTTGGTCACTGACACCAGAGACAAAATCATACGTTCCTGTATACTGGCCAGAACATCACTACAGGAGAAAGGTTTTAGGTACAGGCAGTACGCCAACAAAGGTGCAAAAACAATTGTATTAAAACCAGGTCAGGATATTTTACTACTGCTACCTGACAAGAGAGATTTACTATCAACCTCTTGGCAGGGACCTTTTAAAATTGTTAGAAGAATTTCGGAAGTGGATTACGAAATTTCGTTAAATGAAAAGATGAAAATATTCCATGTAAACATGTTAAAACCATACTATGCTAGACAGGACACTGACACGAGTGAGCAGACGCAACTAACGGATGACAGAAACGAAACGACAGTGACCCAACTGAGTGATATCTCGACAAACGAAGCATCGTTAACGACGCACTCTTACGACAACAAAGACGACGAAGACATATGTACATTACCGACAAGATGTGATAACGACAGCGACGACCAATTTGACGACATATTAACAACGATTAATCTCGACGACGACGACAATGACATTGAGGACAATTTACAAACAGTAGCATCTGTGATAAATCAGACAGACGGAGACAATACTGAAATCCCAGTACCCATTATGAATGACGACGGTAGTATAAAGGACATACAAATCTCTGACACTCTGACACAACATCAGCGACAAGACATTTTGACTCTCCTTAACGAGTATAAATCTATCTTCTCTAACAAACCTGGACGGACTGACAAAATAACACATTCAATTGTGTTGACAGATCTGACACCGGTCAAATGTAGACCATATTCTATTCCTCTGCATTATAGAGCAAATTTAGACAAGGAAATTTTGGATTTAGAGAAAAATAAAATAATTCAGAAGTCTATATCTCAATATTCTTCACCGATTGTTCTGGTGAAAAAGAAGGACCAGACAATTCGTTTGTGCATCGATTATCGAAGGTTAAATACAATAACCACCACGGATGCGGAGCCGATGAATATCTGTGAAGACCTCATTTTGAACATGTCTCAATCATCCTTATTTTCAAAGGTTGATTTAGCGAAAGGTTATTGGCAAGTACCACTAGACCCTGCTTCTAGACATATAACAGCATTCGCCACACCTCTCGGTTTGTACGAATGGAGATATCTTCCATTTGGTCTGAAAAACGCTCCCGCCACATTTGTGAGGTTAACTAGATTGCTATTGCACGGAATTAAAGATGTCCAAGCTTATATTGATGATATTTGCGTCCATTCTGCTAATATAACTTCTCACTTACTTACACTCAAACAAGTCTTCAACCAAATCTTTCTTTTCGGTCTTACTATCAAACCTTCCAAGATTGAAATAGGCTTTAAACAAATAGACTTCCTTGGTCATAGAATTTCTGAAGGCAAACTACTAACAGACGAGAAAATTGTTTCGAAGATACTCAATTTAGAAGTTCCTACCACAAAGAAGCAAATAAGAAGTTTATTAGGTCTTATAAACTACTATTCTAAATTTATACCAAATTGGGCAGAACTTACATCAGTGTTTTCGAATATGTTAACAAAAGATCATCCATCAAAAGTTTGTAAAAGTACCAGCTTGGAGGATGCAATATGCAGATTGAAACGTATTTTTTCTAATCCACCAGTCTTACGTTTACCAAACATAGATTTACCCTTTATTTTGACCACAGATTCGAGTGCTATCGCCATTGGAGGATGTTTAATGCAAGAAGTGGATGGAGTGAGACACCCAATTCTCTACGTAAGCCGTAAGCTGAAGAAAGCAGAGACCCGTTACTCTACAGTGGAATTGGAGGCATTGAGTCTATTATTCTGTATCCTCAGATTGTCTAAGTTCCTCTTAGGTGCCCACTTCGTTGTACTCACCGACAATTCGCCATTGTTGGTACTGAAGAAAGGTGTTCCCAAAAACCATCGTTTACAAAGATGGTGTCTTCTTCTTCAAGATTTCGACTTCGAAATCCGCCATATCAGAGGCACTGATAACATTATAGCTGATATTTTATCGCGGCAGACGAATGCGCCAGCAGAATAACATTTGGCACATTTACCATTCGCCATACCAGAAATTGTGATATTTTATCCCGTACCATATAACAGTGTAACTCTACACCTGCTAGAGAACTTTCAGTTTAAAGTAATAACACCTCAGTGAATAGGTTACTTAGAACACCCACAAACGTGAAATGTTGAGAACTAGACGACCATCTATCAAAGCTCTAAGACCAATCCGAGCAAGAAACATTAACTAGGAAATGATTTCATCTAGTGAACTGACATTGATCACGAAAACATGAAGAACACTTATACTGGACATTGAGAACGTTCCATACTTGCTGTGGCTAATAGACTTTGCTAACAGCCGAAATAGAACTACATCAACGACAACACTCAAGAGACAGCCATACCAACTATTAACATTCATGGCACGATACGCTAACAACAGGAGGACAACGCGCACATCATCGTTGGATTTAGTTACTTAGTTAATTAATTAATTTAGTATTGAATATGTATTATATTATTGTGTATATAAAATGTGTTAACCTGTAATTTGTACATTTTCTACTATATTATTACAGGTATTTCCATTCATAGGTTAAATAACCTGCCTATGCCATTTTCTCTATGTAAATTATAAACCATTTTTGAATCATCGTACAAAAAGTACGTATTATCTTAAAGGGAAAATATCGCCTATTCCGTTTTTTTTTAAGGGAAATAACACTTACCTCAACTTTACTTATATATTTTAACCAAATTTTTTGAATATTTTTTGACTATTTTGAATGAAAGATGTGTGAATGGCTGTGTGAAAGAATTAAATGAGAGAGCGATATACTGAGCGGACAAATTGTACGCAAAACGTATTTATTTTAATTTGTCTGCGTCTTTTCATGTAAATTGTACTACTTGTCTAATTTATTGATACATGTTTAGCATTTAGTTTAGTACTCTTAGTTTAGCAGTTAGGATACTACATCTAAGCACCACTGCTTGGAATACCTGATCATGTATTGCACACAGTGGTTAATTCATGATTAAGGATATCCCAACTCGTGACGCTTGGAAATAAGCCACACATTCAGCACACATTTACACAAAACTCAAAACTCAACACTATCAATTAAAATGCAGTCACTTTATTAGTAACATCAACTTATTAGTAAACACACTAACAAGCCAACAGGGACACATGTAGTCAGATGGGATAAAATAACAACGTAACTACATATTTAGCATTATACAACATACGAGAGTAAAAGTGTATTGAAATGCACACACTGAACAAGATTTGAAGGTGTACTTAATTAGCCAAGACTTTTGTCTTGTTAATCCTCTTTAAAACAGAGGTTAATTATCTGGGTATCAGTGGGATACTATGAGAAGGACGGGTTGTAAACACAACTAGTAAACGTCACGCAACTTCGGTCGGGTAAGCATAGCTAAGGACACAGGAGAGAGAGAGAGAGATCTCTTCACAAAATCAGAGAAGTGGTGTATGGGAGAATACATGGGTGTTGATGCCAGTATGTAGGTTACCAAGTTACTGTCCACCAAACTACATATACCATCCTTAGGTGATTCTGTGACAGAATTAGTGCAGAACTAATTACCCTATAACAACACATCCAATCAGGGGAGAGGGGGAATCCTGTCACAGTCTCACATTAGTCATATTATCTGGTAAACTAACATTAGATTAGCCAAGGGCTACAACTCCCGCCAAAAGGGAAAGAAGTAAGACCCTCGAAGGCCAGAGTATTCCAGAACCTTCTCGAAGGACTGGTCAGTGAGTCCACTGTCCCGTGGACACTGATGTGGCCCGCCTATTGCGGGGTCCACGAGGAACTCGAACAGAGTTACCACCCGTGTCGGATTGCGACACGTGTGGATCGGCAGAGAGAGACGGGACATCGAAGAGGCAACAGGGCCTGCCTTAGAGGGACTCAATAGTTTAGACTTTATAGTTTAGACCCATGTGGGGTTTATAGACTTATGCTAGATAGTATGCTTAGAATGTTTGATGATGTTAAACTATGTGATGATGTTAAACCTCTGTGATATGCGAACCAGTGCGGACTTGTTAAACCCACTGCGCCAACGCACTGTGTATTGAAATACAATAAATGTTAGATATTATAGCTAACTGAGTTATTGTTGCCTGTATGAGCCCGAGCTCAGATACCTAGACATACAACACGCTGACATGGCCATACTTTGTTATATTGTCATAACTTAGTATATGTGAAGAGTTAAAGATTTTCACCTTCACTGACAACATTAACTCCTCCGGCTTGATCTACATTGCATTAATTTTACATATTCACTTAATTTGAAAATTGCCGTAAGCTGTCAAAACACAATTTTATTCTCCAAAATAGACTGGTAAAATCGGTCGCAAGCACAAATATAAGAAGATAAATACAGTAATCCGGCCATTTTTCTAACTTAGGATAAAACCCACACACATATCAATCATCGGGGAAATCTTTGAAGTAATTGAAATAACATGGGAAACACATTCGCAGGTAACCTTGAAACATGTGAAAGAAATGCATCCCGTGGGAATGAAACAAGTAGAATTAAAAGGGTATAATATCATCGTTATCACTTTCATTATTGCCATAATCGTCATTTGCCGTTCCAGCTGAAATGGCGATGATGCTTTCCACATGCTGCAGTTTTAAGCATAATATACTGGTTTATGAACTGACTTCTCGTCCTTGACTTTCGGACGTAAATTACAATTACCTCTGAAGTTGGAGTGTGTCCGCGTGATGGCGAGGGACACTGGTAATAGGGAAAGGTAATACACACGCAATAATTAGTTCCGCACACCAGAAGTAGTAGCATGTGTATGGACTACCATTTAGTTCAATGCAAACAAACCAACAAAAAAGAAAAAAAGAAAAAAAAAAAAAAACAACAACAACAACAACAACAACAAGGAACAGATATGTTTCATAAGTGTATACTACCAAGAATCTTTTCTCGCTGCCTTTCACTGTAATGTTTTCCCGCATATTTCCAGCTGCGGCAGCACGTTGTAGTATTTCTCTTCCCAAAAATTGGCCTCAATTGATGACTACCTTTTACCAATGTTTGTGGTCGTTGTCTTTCAACCTGAGATTACTTATTTTGACTAGCTGAGATATTTTAACTTAAAAAGGTTGTTTTGTTTCCTCTACAGGACGTCGCAGTCAACCCCAGCATTGTTTGGCTGTTTGCGATTTCTTGTCAAGTTTATGCTCAGTAGTCTGCCATTGCTTTCTGAACGACCGGCACTCACTTCATATTTTGAAAACCAGCGCAAGATCGTCTACTTCCAAATCGCCCGCAGCTGTGTTTCGACTGCGGTAAGATTGCGAATTGCGCCCGCAACTCCTTTACCACGGCGCTGTCTTCAAGTACCGCTATGTAAAATCCACCCCATTGCCTCGGCTAGCCAACGGGGCACCCTTTACTAGAGCTGGTTACCTGTTTAGCCCCTCAAAACGGGTAGTGTTACATCATATAGCAGTCGATTAATTGAGCTAAAGTCAGCCGCCAGATAGCTGTTCGTTATGGTCTCAAGTTTTCGACAATAGGCAGATGATCTCTTATATCAAACAAAGGCTACAGCCACCGACCAGTATAATCGCTGTTAAGAAGGAAAGCAATGGTAAACTACTGTCTTTACAGACGCCTATACCATAGCGATTTGACCATATAACATAGACCTTCGTCTTTCGTTCACTCATAGCTTGTTTGCATGGCACCCTGATTGTCATGGTGCGCCTCCTGGTTGGTTGCCTCCGTCTTCAGCAGTTTTCTTTTGCTAAAGGTAGATTGTGGTCTTACTCGAGTTCAGATATGTATGTATGTACACACATGCCTGCTCATATATATATGTGCATACATATCAAGAGCAGTATGGTGTTACTTCGCCAGAGACTCGCAGTTGCCCATTCTTCTCTTAGCTAAAACAGTTGCGTTCACGTTCAACTCTGCACCCCCCCCCCCTCCCTTTTCCAGCCCCTCCAGCTATAACAACAATTTGTCACACTGACGTGATCCCAAACACGTTTGAGTGTGCGAACCACGACAGCCTACGTTTATCGACATTGTACATGATGATAATATAAAACCATGTTTCTTTGTTTCAATAAATTATATCTGTAGTTGCTGTTTATTAAATGCCCATGATTCACTTCCACATATTGACAGCTCAATATACAAAGGACAACACAGAACGCTAAACGTAGATACCGTCACAGAAAACGCCCGATGTCGGACAGAGATCATAAATATAATCGCCACGTCTAAAAGGTCTTTCAGAGAAAAATAACTAAATAAAATCATAAATTTAACTAATATACAACTAGATCTATAGAAAACAATCCTTGACATCAACATTTAGTCAATCAATCAATCAGTCATGTGCCATGCCGGAAAGCGTGGGCGGTCATGACTCGCCATTTCACTCGATCACCAGAGTCGTGGATCTGCTCAGTGTTCCTGTCTCGACCATACCATGTGGCCAAGCCATCCAGGTATTTACTTCTCGGTCTTCCCCTTGGTCTGTTCCCTTGGATCTTGCCAGTTGTCACTAAGTTCTCCAATTCATATGACGGACTGGCACAATGTAATATTAACACTGGGTCGTGAGTGTAGAGAATGG
This sequence comes from Cepaea hortensis, assembly GCA_963921405.1. Classification (NCBI taxonomy): domain Eukaryota; kingdom Metazoa; phylum Mollusca; class Gastropoda; order Stylommatophora; family Helicidae; genus Cepaea; species Cepaea hortensis. Next base: position 91,085,822 of record OY992889.1, on the reverse strand, counting down.
GTAGGAGGCCGCACAGAGTATGAGGTGCAACAACTGATCCAGAGTAATACACATCAAGGTGACATAGTGATCTATACTGATGGGTCAGTGGTGAGAAACAGACGAAGTGTTTGGGGTTTCAATGCGAAGGCTAATGGACGACTCTTGAAAAAGGAGAGTCTGGGAAATGAGGCTACGACCTCCAGCATGAGAATGGAGGTGGCAGCAATCACAGCGGCATTCCTTTGGTTAGAAGAGACCACTGCAACGCACATTGTCTTCATCATGGATTCGAGGAGAGTGCTTAGTAAGGTGGAAAAAGGAATGTTTCGCGTGGAATGGCTTACCTCGCTCAGAGGTCACAGATTGTGAGAATTGTATGGATTTTTTGCACTGGCCACGCGAAAGTGCTACGGAATGAACAGGCTGATAGGCTGGCAGGAAATGCACATCATGGTGGTAGATTGTTTATGGACAAGGGGTAGGTGGTCGTACACCTGTGGGAACAGGTGAAGAGGGCTGGGGAACAGACTGGGAACCCGTATGTGGGAAGGATGATATTGTGGAAGATTGGCAGGGTTTCTGGGTGAATATCAAAACTGAGAGGGAAGACCAGGAGAACTTTCCATCAGACAGCGGTGGGAACGATTAGCAGTGTGACTCGTTGCTGGCTGTTGAAGGAGGGGACGGAGCACGTATGGGAATGTCGTGAGTGCAGTGTTGTCGGCTCTTTCCTTAACTCAACACAGCTCAACTTAACTCACACGTCTTGAGTGATATTTGATAGTTTGCTTTAGCCGCATATCTTTGTGGATTAATTATGTGTTAGCATTCTGGCGGCGGCATTATGCACAGTGTACCTGTGCGGGCTGTTGGATTGCCGAGACTCCTGCCTATTCCACTTTTCACATTGGACAGTGGGGAGCATTTTGTGTGATATTCACTGGCACAACTAACTAATCTTTCATAGACCAGTCAACACTCCAGTGGGTGATAAAGCAATGTAACATATTTGTAGCACAGCAGTCCAGTGACCAGCACGCTTGCATGCCAGGCAAAAGATCATATGTTCGAATCCCCACCGAGGCTATTGTAAAAAAAAAAGTTTGACTTTTGTTTTCAGCTCAACCAAGTCTAAAGTAGAAAGTAATGGCGGTCTGTGAGATATCAACCACACCACACAATGAGTCTCAGTTGTCTATATAAATAGGCGGCTGGCACCATATACCAAATACGTCTCAGGGCTGTATGTAAAAGCGTCCTTTATGTTTCTCCTTAGTATAACATATCAATAAATCAGGTGCCGTCTCCGCAATGAAGGTTGGCTGCAGTGGATCTCCAACATTGTCTGTCTCTTGCCTTGACTGTACATTCTGTCAGGCTGATGTTCGTCCATCTCTTGATGTTATCCTCCCACTTGTATCGTTGTCTACCTCTTGGTCGCTTGCCCTCAACCTTGCCTTCCAGTATGGTTTTTATAAGCGTATCATGTCTTTTAACGTGGCCAAAATATTTCACTTGTCTCCTCTTTATTTCTTTCATCAACTCTCTCTTCATTCCCAGTTTTTCTAGGACCTCTGCATTTGATTGTTTTTGTTTCCATGAAATATGATATATTCGTCTGTATATCCACATCTCTCTATGCGACTTTCTAGTTGCTTGTTCAATGTCCAGGCTTCCGATCCATAAAGTAGTGTTGAATATGCGTAGTATTTGACAATTCTCATTTTAAATCCGTTATTAATCTCTCGATGTTAATACTGATTTCATGCGTTGAAAGTATTTTTGGCCATTCCTATTCTCTTTTTGATTTCCATTTCACTTCTACCATCATCTGTTATTATATGTCCACGATAAGAGAAATTTATTACTTGTTCTAGTATCTGCCCGTTTACTGTGATGTTCATTGATGACCTTTCCTTTTCACTACTAATTATCATAGTTTTTGATTTTTGGATGTTAATATCTAAGCCACATTCTGCACTGTGTCTGTTTACTTCTTCCACTAGGTCTTGGAACTATTGCTCACTTTCTGCTAGTAACACGGTATCGTCACCATACCTAAGATTGTTTATGATTCTTCCATTGATGCTGAGTTGTATAACATATAGTGTCTCACAATCTCGATATACCGAGTTCTTTTGTCAGCCGCAGAAGATTTGCGAGCAGATCGAGTTGCGCTTATTTTAAAAAGCGTTATGATCATCGGCCGTTCAGAAATTAATTTGCAAACTACTGCACGTGAAATTGCCTAGAAAATAACTAACAACCAACTGCTGAGGTTAATTGCGACGTCCCATAAATGATAAGCATCCAACTTTTAACAACAGATATGAGAACATACAACAAAGTATACTATTGGCGCGGGAAAACTTGATTTCACAATTGATACTTCACATGTTTATTTTATCAACAATGATGTGAAAGCTACAGCGCTTTCTTCCAAGCCATGGTGATATCTTTGCCAGATTTTATAGCAGCTTAATGTGAAAAACATCGACCGCTTGGGAGGGAAGTCAGAAAGGCTGATTGCTTATTGATCGATTGGTGGAGTTTGAAATGATTCTCACAATTTTAAACAGATTATTAGCACCTGGCATCATGTATGGGTATTTTTCGCAGCTTTTTTGAGTCGTTGATGTATATACCGTGATCTCATAGGGTCGTTGATGTATGTCCCAAGGGTCTGATAGATCTTGATGTACCAAGATCTGATATAGATGTTGAAGTATGTACCAAGGTCTGATAGATCTTGATGCATGTACCAAGATCTGATAGAGTTGTTGATGTATGTACCAAGGTCTGTTAGAGAAGAAGAAAGGAAGAGGCAAAATAGAAGAAGAAGAAGAAGAAGAAGAAGAAGAAGAAGAAGAAGAAGAAGAAGAAGAAGAAGAAGAAGAAGAAGAAGAAGAAGAAAAGTGTCCACATATTTTGCAAGTGTGCATATATACACGTATCTGTGCTATTGTGTGTGGATATAAGGTGTGTGTGTGTGTGTGTGTGTGTGTGTGTGTAACACATCACAGCCCCATAGCAGTCCCATAGCAGTCCCAGGCTCGGGACTTGTATCTTGTTGTTGTATATGTGTATTATATGTTGTATATGTGTATTTATATGTTGTATATGTGTAATTATACGTTGTATATGTGTATGTATTATATTTGTATATGTTGTATATGTGTATATATAAGCTGTAGATGTGTATGTATACGTCTTCGCTGGCCTGGTCACTTGACTCGCATGCCAGATCACAGGCTCTCTAAACGAATTTTTTACGGCGAGCTGTGTTTTGGTAAACAGCTCCCAAGGCGGCCAGAGGATTTGGAATTCATCATGACACTTGAGAGACTGCTGCCAAAGACCGAAATTCGTGGCGTACATCATTACATCAAGGGTGCAGTCACCTGCGAAGCAACCGGGACTGTAAGAGCTGTGGTGAAAAGGCTGGACAGAAAAACCACTGCAGGACATCCTCCTCCTGGAACGTCAAGAATTCTTTGCCCACATTGTCAAAGAATATTTCCAGCCAAAATAGGCCTTATCAGCCATGTTAGAACTCACGGCTCTATACTTTCAACCGCACTGAATGAAATGAATGGTCATCATCATTCTTGATGGACAAACAACAATGTATATTTTGTATGTATATATTATATACGTTTTATATATGTATGCATATGTTGTATATGTGTATGTATACATCACACACACACACACACACACACACACACACACATATATATATATATATATATATATATATATATATATATATATATATATATATATATATATATATATGTTGTTTAAGTTGTATATATGTATATGTTGTATAAATGTATGTATATCTTGCATGTGTGTATATGTTGTATAGTATGTATATGTTACATATGTGTATGTATATGTTTTATATGTGCATATATGTCGTATAGTGTATTATATGTTTGTATATGTGTGTGCGGGGGGATGAGTGGTCTCGAGGTATGGTATCCGCCTTCAGTGCTGGACGTCCCGGGTTCAAGCCCCGATGAGTGCCGGGATTTTTTCACGTGGACATCTAGTAATAAAATTTCCTCTGGTCTCCGGGTAATAAGATTGGACGCGCGTGTGTATTGTCGCGCACGTAAAAAATCCCTTGGTAGTTGGAAATCGAAAAAGGGTAGCCTAACAGTGCTGCTCGGTCAAAATTTCGAGTTAAAAATCTACCCAAAGTATTTCAGGATCCTCGCCGGTACTACTGAATTCGTGCACTGAGCTGAGATTCTCGGGACTCAGGTTTGGGTTAAGAGTAAAACGGAGCACTTATGGGTAACATCTGTGTGCCGTGATGTTGATTCATCGATTAAACTAAACTAAAAATACGTGTACGGATATGTTGTATATGTGTATGTATATGTTGTATACGTGTATGTATATGTTGTATTTGTGTATGTATATGTTGTATATATGTATGTATATGTTTATATGTGTGTGTATATGTTGTATAAGTGTATGTATATGTTGTATATGTGTATGTATATGTTGTATATGTGTATGTATATGTTGTATTTGTGTATGTATATGTGTAAGCTTCGGCGTTTCAGTAACTATCACTTTAGCATGGTGGGCTTGGGATCCTGTGCTCGAAACCCATCAAGGAGAACAATCTGAATATAAATACAGCCAAACCTTAAGTCATGCAGGTTAGCAGATCTCCCGGTCCACTAAATATACTGATATAAGATATAAAGATGATTAAAATGGAAGCCTCAACTGTTTTCTTTTTTTTCTTTCATTTTTTGGGGGGGGGGGGGGGGGGGTGGGGGGAGGGAGGGGGGTGCATATATTTTTTTTAAAAAAGTAAAGAACAAATGTATCACTTTGTGATATTGTCAACACTGTGCTCAATGCAAGTCCTCCAGCGCCGATAAAGTGCTTGGATTCCGGTACACAACAATTATCTAGGGTCACTACTCGGTGTGCCTGACCAGGTAGTGAACAGTCTGTCATAGAAGTAACGTCGTTTTGAAACGTCCTACTCCACCTATACTAAACTTGCTGGACTGACAGGCACGCATGACCATACTGGACCTTCATTAGTCAATGAATTTATATAGATTTCACCCCTTCACTGATATATGAAAACAATAACGGATAGCAGAACGCAACTCCTCTTTGATGCATGTCAAAAGTGGGGCAGCCATTTTTAGCCTGTCATTATGGCGTCACCATGTTCACCTTCACAACGATGTCACGTGCTTAGCACTTTTGACATCCTTTACAACAATATTGTCAGGTTACAAGACAATGTCATGATTGGTGTAATTTCTACTTCACTTTAAAGGTTTTCATTCGAACCTCCCTGGTACATAGAGGAAGAAAGTTGTAGAACATTCTTGATAATCTTATGTTATATGAAATGGAAACAAATAGGTATTTTAAATTCCTGTTATAGCACGGAAGGGTATCAGCATACAAGCCGTTATGGACATCAAGATGGGGATAAGCATGATCGACCAACACAACACTTGATAATGATGATGTGTAACCTCATTTAAGGATTTTGTGGACACGTTATAAGAAGAAATACATTGGAGAACTTGGCGACAGCTGGCAAGATTGAGCAGAAATGAACAAAGGGAAGGCAGAGAAGTAAATACCTGGATGGTTTGCCAATGAGTATGGTCGAGAAAAGAACACTGAGCTGATCCACGACTCTGATGATCGTATGAGATGGTGAAACATGACCGCACACGCTTATTGGTTTGGCACATGATGATGATGATGATGATAAACTCATTGATTTAATTATACCTATTGATTTCTGTCACCATTCCGGCACTTTGATTTCTAAACCGTTGCGAAGATTTATGTAAATTAATCCAAGTTTATTCATGCAGACGGTTGAGCATGGACCACTAAATCAATCGTTAATTAATTAATCACTGTCTCCCTTAGTGATAGACACTCGATTACTCATTTCTGTATCTTTTAAATGGTTTACAGTATTTTAGTTTTGTTTTTAATGTTCGCTATGCAAATATTTGTTTTAGAATAAACACTTGTTACTTCTCGCGGGTTTACTTTTGTTGTTTATTTTGGCTATAGCTTTTAAATTATAATTCACAGATACAGAGGCGTATTTGGGGTAGAGTCACACAGTAGTGAAACTTACAATGTATCCCATAGTGACACCTCTGACTAATTATACAATCCAGATCTTACGTCTCTTCTTCTTTATTTTCTTTCTTCTAGTTCTGTCATCAATCTTCCGGTGGAGCAGCGTCCCACAACAAGCTCAAACCAACTAACTAAACTGGAGTTACCCAAAAAAAATGGGACGCAGAGGTGTTTCCAAGGCACCAGGGCCGGGCTATATACTGGCCAAGACCTATTGACGCGTCCTCGTCGAGCGTCCTGGGCAACAGGTCCCTTCGGGGTCCTGGCTAAGGTCAGTAGGATCGCCGATTCCTCCGAAGTCGGAGAGTGTCTGCCTGTACGGCGAGGAACCACCAGTCTGCACACCAATAAGCCAGACATGGGACAACGGATACTCACGCAAACCTCAAGTCCTGTATGACATCACACTGATGTTGGACAACAGGATGCCTTCATTCGACATACAGGACTTCGCGTTGGAGCTCAAGCCAACGAACACAAGCAAGCAAGCAAGCAACCAAAAAAATAGAGTTCATCTTGAGAACTCACCATATGGCGTTTCGGCGAATACGAAAAATAAAAAGAAGCAGAAACAGAAGAAGAAAATAAAAATAAGAAGAAGAAAATGAAGATGAAGAAGACCGGCGACATTCGCATAAGAAGAAGAAGAAGAAGAAGAAGAAGAAGAAGAAGAAGAAGAAGAACAAGAAGAACAAGAAGAACAAGAAGTAGAAGAAGAAGATATGCAACAGCAGCACCAGTTGTTGTTTTAGTTGTGGTTTGAGTTGCATGTTTAGTTATTGTTGTTAGTTGTTGTTGTAGTTATTGTTTTAGTTATTATATCTTCTAAGTGTGGAAAACAATTTAATTTCTGTTGACTTCCTTATAAGTAAGGCAGGAAAATACCAACTATATAAAAATAAAAACAACACGATAACTAGTGTTAAATATTATGGTCAACATGCAACGTAAACTAAATCAAACTATCAGATGGTAGACTGGAGCTATGATCATAATCAGATAAAGTTGTCTCCAAACAACTCGCTTGAAAATAAATATATTTACGGTAAAATGCTTCCGGTAAAATGGCGACGACGTGATGTGTTTATTCTTCGGGACGACGCTGTTTTAGTGTTTTCCTGTGGATTATGTGGTGTTATTTCGTATTCGTTTATTAGAAGTGTTTAAAAGAAGCCACGGAAGGCAGGTGGTGGATGAAATTATGAGGACAGCCGACAGATAGTTGTTGGTTATGGTCTCAAGTTTCGCGACGGTAGGCAGAAGACCTCTTTCACGAGACAATGGCAACGGTCACCCGGCCAGTATGGTCACTGCCAAGAAGGAAAACAACGGCAAACTACATTCTTTAAAAGTGCCTAGTTCATTATGATTCGCTTAAAGACAGATCATCCCAAGACAAGGACAGAGACATTAAAATTAGCAAATGGAATGTTAGTACGTTCGTACATCATAATAGGGGACTTAATGCACAAGTAGGAAATCAATGTGATAGATACACAGTGTGAAACTATGGTTTAGGAGAGAGAAATGAAAGAGGACACAGACTTGAGGACAGAAAGAGGACACAGAGTGGGCTAAAGAGCAGGAAATGATTGCAGGAAACACCTGGTTTAAGCAACACCCTAGAAGATTATGGACATGGAGGATTCCTGATAGCAGGATTAGAAACCAGATTGATTACAGTTTTGATTAGCAGAAGATTTAGAAATGCGCTAACAATAGCACAAACAGTCCCCAGTGCTGACTGTTATAGTGACCACAGATTACATACAGGAACATTGAGGATAAGGTTAAAGAAAGTCAAGTATAAATTAGGAAACACTAAATATGATTTGTGAATTTGAGTAAATATAAGGAAATACAAAACAAATTCAACAAAGAAGTACATAACAGATTTGATATATTGCCTGATCTAGAGATCCTATTCCAGGATGTGGATGATCAATGGGAAATGTTGCAGAGTTCAATCAGTTTGGCTGCAGAAACAACTATTCCAAAATTAAAGAAGGTGGGTCGTAAGAAATGGATGACTGAAGAAATTTCACAACTAATTTTACAAACAAGAAGACTCAACAACAATAATTCTGCCAAATATGAAGAAATCACAGACAAGTCAGAATATTATGTAAGGAGGCAAAGGAAGCATGGCTTGAGAAACATTGCTTATAAATTGGAAAACCACACAACTGTAAAAATACCAAATTAGTGCACAAAAGAATTCAGGAACTTACGATTAAAAGAACAAGTACATCAGCAGGCTGTCTAAAAACTAAAGATGGCAAAATCGTAATAGAAAAAGATCAGATTCTACATGTATGGTCAGACTGTGAAAAACCTGTATGATGATAACAGAGATGGACAGTATGATATTCGATTTAATAATGAAGGTCCGCCAATTTTGAAGTTGGAGGTTCGAAATGTTCTGAAACATATGAAAGCTGGCAAGGCCAACTGGTTCAGATAACATAACAACAGAAATTATTAAAGCTTCAGAAGAATATGGAATAGATCAAGTCACCAGACTGCTGAACACATTATATGATACCGGACATATTCCTTCTGAGTTATGTAATTCTGAATTTATTGCAATCAACAAAGAAATCTGGGGCCTTGGAATGTAATCAACATAGAACAATTAGTATAATGAGTCGCATCACAAAGATCTTGCTACGAATTATCATGCAAAGAGTGAGGAAGAAAATAAAACCTGAAATAAGGGAAGAACAATGTGGGTTTGTAGAAGGAAAGGGTACAGTAAATGCTGTGTATATGCTGCGATCAGTTATTGAGCGATCTATAGAAGTAAACAAGATATACATCTTTGCTTTTTTGACTACACAAAGGCTTTCGATAGAGTAAGACATGTCAACATGGTAGATATGCTTGCAGATCTACAAATTGATTGGAAAGACATTAGACTTATAAAAAACATATATTGGAAACAACAAGCTGCCATAAGGATTGATAATGAAGTGGGACAATATCAGCTTATTACGAGAGGTGTTAAGCAAGGATGTTTAATGTCTCCAGATCTTTTTTCCCTGTACAGTGAAAATAATTTCAGAAATGTAGAAGATATAAATAGAATCAGCATTGGAGGACTAATCATCGATGACATCAGCTATGCAGATGATACAGTATTGATTGCAGACAATGAGCAGGATCTGCAACAATTAGTAGATGCGGTTGTTGCACACAGTGAACAACTGGGATTATAATTAAATTGTAAAAAGACACATATTATGGTCGTCACTAGGAAGAACGAAATACCAAAATGTAATATACAAGTAAATGGAAATATTCTTCAACAAGTGAATCGGTAAAATTATCTCGGAACAGTCATAACATCTGATGGGAGATGCCTTGTATAGATTAGAACAAGAATCGCTATGGCGAAAGTAGCCTTCAGCGAGATGAAAAACATACCGACCAACAAAATGATGTCAATTGAAACGAGAAAATGTGTGTTGAGGTGCTACATAGAGCCTGTTCTTTTGTATCGATGTGAAATTTGGACAATGAGCAGTCGAGCTGAGAAACATCTGATGGCTGTAGAAATGTGGTTTCTGAGAAAATATAAAGAATACCATGGACAGACAGAAAAACCAATGACCAAGTACTACAGGAGACAAATGAAAATCGTAAACTGATTAGAGAAATTAGACGTAGACAGTCAAAATCTTTTGGACATGTTATGAGAAGAAATGGATTGGAGAACTTGGTGGCAACTGGCAAGATCGAAGGGAACAGACCAAGGGGAAGACCGAGAAGTAAATGCCTAGATGGATTGGCCACATGGCATGGTCGAGACAGGAACACTGAGCTGATCCACGACTCTGGTGATCGAATGAATGGCGAGTCATGGTCGCTTACGCTCTCCGGCATGACACATTATATATATATATGGTGTACAGTTACCATCACAGGACATCGCATCCTTCACAGTACAGCTCATCCAGTCAACCCCACTCTGTCTAACACATCTGCAGCTATGTGTCAAGCTATACTTTGCTGTACCGTCGCCACTTACCTGAGATCAATAAACCCTGAGGATACAACACGTACATCAATCGACCTACATCACACAACTATAGGTAAGTGGCCTGTTCATCATATCTGTTAGGCCAAGTCTTGAATGACAATTGTCCACTCTAACTGGATTCAGCAACACAAACTCAACATAAGGTTAGTCAACAACGCCAGACCAGCTAGGGGAATTATTTTGCGTTCCCACTCTTTGAACTCATGCGTATTCCACACACGTGCTGCTATTTCTAGTGAACTAGACTGATTTTTACGTGTAGATTACCTTGCCCTATTATCAGTGCCCCTCACCATCTGGCGAACCCACTTCAACTTCTAAGGTGCTTGTAACTTGCGCCGACATTTCAAGGATAGGAAGTTAACATATTAGTTCATCTGACTGGCGTAGGGGATGATGCCACTACCTCGGCATCAGCACACTGGAAGTTTAAGAGAGAGCGCTATTATCTATTCGGCTACGCTGACCTCCAACCAGGTAGATGACGTGATCAGTATCTCACCTGTAATTGCCATGACATCTCCGGGCACCCTATTGGCATGGCTTGATCTTGAAGACCAGATCTTTTAAACACAAAACCCGTCCCCCTCTTGATGATTCGAACACAAGAACAGCCAGCCAGAGGCAAGCGTGCTAGCCGTTTATGTTCCTTCAGTTCTCTAGCAGTGGTACTAGTTGGAGCGGAAACATCATGTCGTTGCCGATGATTAAACCCGAACTGCTGTCTTTTCTTGTTATCAGTTGAGTGTTTCTGCATAATGTCCACACACACACACACGCACGCGCGCTCGCGCGCGCACGCACGCACGCACACACAGACACACACGCACACACACACGGACACACACATTTATGTATATATATAAATATATATAAATAACACTATGGTACACATGATATACTCAAAACGAAGTATAATGCAAATGTTTGCATACATCTGTCTAATGCAGCTAGTTACCCGTGCACTTCATGAATTAATTAACTAGTACCGGCCCAGCAGCCAGTTGTTACATTAAACCACACTGCAATAGTTATACTGCTTAAAATCTTAATGTATCATTCTCGAGTTGAGGGAGCGCTTCTGGCCATAAAAAAAAAAAAAAACTACCTGGGCAAGTAAGCAAGTGTAGGACCATTTTTACAAGTCTTAGTGCAAATCAGATGACGAGATCGAAAATAGATGCAATAAGGCAAAGCAACTTATTGGACAAATGGCACTGATACTAAAGAACAAACACTCATAAATACTTACCAAGAAATCACTCTGCAACCCAATCTTCCAACCAAATCTATGCTTCCAATGCCAAACCTTGATAATGACAGAAAAAGAAGAAAAATCACAACAATAGTAAGGAGATTCCTGAGAAAAATACTCAACGTGTCAAGAAGAGAGCAAATCAGAAATTAAGAAATCAGGACTTACGTGGGAGTAATATCAACGCTATATTTTATCAGAAGTCAGCGAGTCAAATGGTTTGGCTATACAACTAGATTACCAGCGAACAGTATACCACGACAAGCAATGATGTACAGACCAAATGGAAGCAGAAGAATAGGCTGGCCACGTAAACGATGGACAGAGGGAATAGCGGAGTCCATGGGAATCTCGACATATGAAGCCCATAAACGGGCACTCTCCCGCTGTTTATACTTCACCTCGACACCGCAAAGTACAAGAGGAACATGATGAGATGAGATGAATGCGTATTTAGCATATTACGCTATCAAAAGCCATATCTTTATACACCAATCGACATTCAAGTAGTGATGTGATCAACGTTATATCGGACACCTTGACTTTCCAAGACATCTAGTGCCCATTTTAGGGTCGACCTCAGTGCCCAAGTCAATTTTAGAAATCAGATTGGATGCGAAAATAAACCCATGACATCGGGCCCAGCAATCAAGTGCTGAACGAAGATCTCGGCAACTTTTTTTGTAGCGTTGTGCCAAATTAACGTTGCCAAGTCATCCAGAGTGGCAGCAGAAGTATACCATGGTCTAATTAATATTATTGTGTCCTAATGTCTTGAAACGTGCATGTTTCAATTTATTTATGCTTAAACCAAATCCATCAACGGCACCTTATTATTACTTAATAACTACCTTAATATTAAAAGTTCCGGGACAAAATGAGTTAATATCTATATTATCCTCTCTTGACTTTATCATCGTAGCCCCCCCCCCCCCCTTTCCACCCCGCCCTATCAACTTTACTAAGTTTACGTGACATATATTAACTTGATGTAAAATTGTCTCGCACAATCGGACAAGACGAGTTAATATCTACATTACCCATTCTTGACATTATCATCATAGCCCCCCCCCCCCCCCCCCACCATCAACTTTACTAAGTTTACTTTACATATATTACCTTGATATAAAATTTCCTCGGACAAGATGAGTTAATATCTACATTACTCGGTTTGGAATTTATCATCGTAACCCCTTACCAACTTTACTAAGTTTATGAGGCATATATTTTCTTGATGTAAAATATCCCCTGATAAGGAGAGTTAACATCTACATTACACGCTCTTGACATTATAACCATAGCTACACGCTCTTGATATTTTCATCACCATAGCCCACTATCAATTTTACCGGGACATTTATTATCTTGATGTAAAATTTCCTCGGACAAGACGGGTTGATATCTACATTACCCGTTTTTGGCAGTATCATCGTAGCCCCATATCAACTTTACTACTTTTAAATATTGAGCACAACCCACTACTGGCAACGCCGATCGCATTCTGGTATGAACCTAAGGCCTATCCACGTCAATATGGAAGCACTATACTCGAGTTTCGCCCTCATTTGAGCTCGTCAGTAGTGCATATCCCTGACCGGATCCGGAAACATTCCCGGATCACGCGTGTGAAGCGGGTGTGTAACCCCGCGGCACACACTGGACACACCAAATTATCACAACAGAAAATCACAACGCTACCCATCGTAGGCTATGCTCAACTTTACTACTTTTATGTGACATATACTACCTTGATGTACAATTTTCTCGGACAAGATGAGGTAATATGTACATTACCCGCTCTTGACTTTATCATAGTAGCTCCCTATCAACGTTACTACCATAGGGAAATAGTACCTTGATGTAAAAGTTCCTCGACAAAAAGAATTAATATATGCATGGGTAATTTCTGTGTGATAACATATGCTGTCGTTGTATTATACTTTACAATTGTTTACTGATGCTTGAACATAACGCATAACTAGATAACTTACATAAGAGGAGTTATACAATAACCTGCATGCATGAATAGATAACCACTTATATATTCGTATATTGAGAAACGGAGTTTCATAATTACCCGTCAAACCGAGTCCAAGGTTCAAAATCAGCCGAGAGCGATTTAAGAAGCAGACCGCTTTGCGTTGATTTCCATGGTTTGAGACGTCGACGGATCAGAAAGCAATGGTAAACTTTAAAAATGTTGCATGGCCTTTGCAAAACGTTTCTATCAACCCCAGGTTGATTTTATTGACAATTTTACATCAAGTAGCTTGCCATTGCTTTCTGAACGACCAGCACTCATACTTTTGTATGAAAACAAAAGCAACCACAGCGGGATTACGAATTGTGTCAGTAAACCCTCCGCCACAGAGCAGGCAGGGATTAGTTGCTGAATTAAAATTGCCTAGTAAATCTCAAAAAGCCAATACATGCTGGGGTTGGTGGCAACATACTGTAAAGGACATGCAATTGACTAAAACTATCTGAGTGGACCATGGAGGTGTGTGGTCGAAGACGAAGAAGAAGAAGAAGAAGAAGAAGAAGAAGAAGAAGAAGAACTTATTTTGTAACTGTATCTTGTTGTTCCTTGCTTAATACATATAAAGAAGTGCTCCTGACCCCAGTTATACATCTCATTGTAAATAGTTCGATAAAATCCATCGTGTGTGCATATATATCTATGTGCATGTGTTTGCGCATATCTTTGTGCATGCGTTTTATTTAACCAAAACAAATGTAAGACTGCTAAGAATCGCAACACATTTAGTGTGGACTTTGTCGCAGTCATCGTTGTCTTTACTGTTGTCATAGAAGGCAGCTCATTTCAGGCCTCCAATCGTGTACGATTTGTATAGTTGAGAATTGGTCCCCATTTAGTTTCATCCTGGTAGACAAGCAGCACACGTGATTGTATAGTGTTAGCTAGCAGGTTCTCCAAGTCGTTATTTCAAGACGTGAATGTTGATTATCTACATTCATCGTGTAGCAGATTTCTCACATTGCCTTGCAGTCTTGTAGCGTGCAAAGTTTGCAGTCCTAGGCTGGCTTAATTACATATGAGATATTGGTCGTTCATCTCTTGGTAATCATATTAGTGTATATCCAGGATGGATACTTAAGAGATGAATAGAGCTTCTGAACGTTCCTCTCTTAGTTAGCAAGGATAGTGTCTGCCCAGGATGTCCACGTAGAGGTGTAAAGAAATACTTATCGTCCCTCTCTTGGTTAGATAGATCAGTTTCTGTCCAGGATGTCTATTTAAAGGTGAAAAGACATACTTATACTTCCTCTCTTGGTTAGACAGACTAGTTTCTGCCCAGGATATCCACGTAGCGGTGAAAAGAAATCTGTATTTTCCCTTTCTTGGTTCGAAAGACTAGTAGAGGTGAAAGTAAAGGCTTCACACCTGTCCAGTACAAACGGGGCTTAGTACGGACCCTGATATGCACCCAGGTCACACTGACAGAGGAATTTGAAACTCTGAAGAATGTCTTAAACCTAAATGGGTACTCCACAGGATTTATAAAGCGCCACTGCCATCAGCAAACCAAAACCAGACGAAACTACAGTTCCTAAACTCAAGGTATTCATCCAGCTAACCTTTCGAGGGTAATGCAACGTCTACAAGACTGGCTCATTACAGCAGTAGGCCGAACATTCTGTGCTGCAACTCCAGTCATTAGGTACAGAACCACACCAATTTCGACCCAAGCAGCAAAAGAGCCTGTCCCTCTGTACGTCAAAAACAATTGTATTTACCAATTCACATGTAGGTGCCAGTCTACCTACATCGGCAGAACAGAGCGGCAGTTGAACAAAAGAGTTGCGGAACACATACCTCAATGGATTGACAAGATACTACACAAAAGGCGATGGGAGCCTAGTGGGGCCGACAAACCGGAAGCTTCCCGCTTCATCAATTGCTAGGCATATGCTCAAAAGCGGCCATGTGATTGATAGAGACAAAGCCTTTCGCGTGTTATTTAACACTCAAAATACTCGCTTGTTAAAGTTTGCAGAAGCCATAATGATTAATCTACACAAGCCAGCTTTGTGCAAACAGAAAGACATGCCAGTCAGTTTAAAATTACCGTGGTAGACAATTGACATTACTGTGCGAACATGTGTATATTTCAGCTTGAAGGATTTATCTAGTTATTTTACTGTATGTTGTGTGAATTCTGCAGTATGTACCTGACGAGATGCAGCGAAATATGCCAGACAATAAATCGTGCAATCTATTGTTTGTGTCTTCGTTATTCAGATAGACTAGTGTCTGCCCAGGATGTCCACATAGAGCTGAAAATAAATACGTATAGTTCCTGTCTGGGTTAGTTAGACAAGTGTCTGCCCAGGATGTCCACGTAGAGCTGAAAATAAATACGTATAATTCCTCTCTTGATTAGTTAGACAAGTGTCTGCCCAGAATGTCCACGTAGAGCTGAAAATAAATATGTATAATTCCTCTCTTGATTAGTTAGACAAGTGTCTGCCAAGGATGTCCACGTAGAGCTGAAAATAAATACGTATAATTCCTCTCTTGATTAGATAGACTACTGTCTTCCCAGGATGTCCGCGTAGAGGTGAAAATAAATACGTATAATTCCCCTCTTGGTTAGTTAAACTAGTTTCTGCCCAGGATGTCCACTTACAGATGACAAGAAATCCTTATCGTTCCTTTTTTTTTGGTTAGTTAGACTAATGTCTGCCCAGGATGTCCACGAAAAGGTGATAAGAGGTTCGAATCTTCTACCTTTGGTTAGCCAGACTAGTCAGTATCTGCCCAGAATGCCGAATACGGAGGTGAGGAGATGGCCTGATCCTTGTACCCTTGGTTAACCGGACTTGTATCTGCCCAGGATGCTTCAAATGGAGTTGAATACAGGGCATAATCATCACCAACCCCGACCCATGTTACAATAAATTCTCTGCATCCTGAACTCTAATACAGAACTGGAATATACGTCAATGGATGAGAGGATACATGCATTAATTATGTCTGTGAATGAATGTGCTACATAGGTATATCATTTGCAAAAATATATTTTCTTGTTTGTTAGAATGCAGCATAATAATTAAGCAACATGTGTAATTTATAACATGGCTACTCACGCAGGATAAAGAAAGAAAGAGCAGATGTCGGGACTATGCATATTCATCAAGTGATGTTCAAAACCAATATATACTTCAGGCACAGTCCATTAATACATCAATGAACACCATTTTCAGCAGATTTCCAGGTTTGGCGGTCCTGGACTGGTGTCAATTTTCTGAGCACATCACTACTTTTGCTTCCTCTTTTGTTTTCGTCGCCCCCATTTCTAGGGCAGTGCGACACGCTTAGCAATGCTCATCACAGGTTTGTGTGTCCTGCTTCAGCATGGGGTTGTGTCAGGTTTACTACCTCTACAGTTTGGACAGATGTCATCCACAGTATCCACTCTCTAGACAGATGCCATCCCCAGTATCCACTCTCTAGACAGATGCCATCCTCAGTATCCACCCTCTAGACAGATGTCATCCACAATATCCAACCTCTAGACAGATGCCACCCACAATATCCACCCAGATTCCATCCACAGTATCCACTCTCTAGACAGATTCCATCCTCAGTATCCACCCTCTAGACAGATGTCATCCACAATATCCAACCTCTAGACAGATGCCACCCACAATATCCACCCAGATTCCATCCACAGTATCCACTCTCTAGACAGATTCCATCCACAGTATCCACCCTCTAGACAGATGTCATCCACAGTATCCAACCTCTAGACAGATGCCACCCACAATATCCACCCAGATTCCATCCACAGTATCTACCCTCTAGACAGATGCCATTCACAGTATCTACCCTCTAGACAGATGCCATTCACAGTATCTACCCTCTAGACAGATGCCATTCACAGTATCTACCCTCTAGACAGATGCCACTCACAGTATCCACTCTCTAGACAGATGCCACTCACAGTATCCACTCTCTAGACAGATGCCATCCACAGTATCCACCCTCTAGACAGATGCCACTCACAGTATCCACTCTCTAGACAGATGCCATCCACAGTATCCACCCTCTAGACAGATGCCACTCACAGTATCCACTCTCTAGACAGATGCCATCCACAGTATCCACCCTCTAGACAGATGCCACCCACAATATCCACTCTCTAGACAGATGCCATCCCCAGTATCCACCCTCTAGACAGATGCCACTCACAGTATCCACTCTCTAGACAGATGCCATCCACAGTATCCACTCTCTAGACAGATGCCATCCACAGTATCCACCCTCTAGACAGATGCCATCCACAGTATCCACTCTCTAGACAGATGCCATCCCCAGTATCCACCCTCTAGACAGATGCCACTCACAGTATCCACTCTCTAGACAGATGCCATCCACAGTATCCACTCTCTAGACAGATGCCATCCCCAGTATCCACCCTCTAGACAGATGCCACTCACAGTATCCACTCTCTAGACAGATGCCATCCACAGTATCCACCCTCTAGACAGATGCCACTCACAGTATCCACTCTCTAGACAGATGCCATCCACAGTATCCACCCTCTAGACAGATGCCACTCACAGTATCCACTCTCTAGACAGATGCCATCCACAGTATCCACTCTCTAGACAGATGCCATCCACAGTATCCACTCTCTAGACAGATGCCACTCACAGTATCCACCGTCTAGAGAGATGCCATCCACAGTATCCACTCTCTAGACAGATGCCATTCACAGTATCTACCCTCTAGACAGATGCCACTCACAGTATCCACCGTCTAGAGAGATGCCATCCACAGTATCCACTCTCTAGACAGATGCCATCCACAGTATCCACCCTCTAGACAGATGCCACTCACAGTATCCACTCTCTAGACAGATGCCATCCACAGTATCCACTCTCTAGACAGATGCCATCCACAGTATCCACTCTCTAGACAGATGCCATCCACAGTATCCACCATCTGGGTAGATTTACTTTTCTAACAATTTTTTCAAGGCAGCTGTCTTACGGCCTACTCATTACATTTCGAGCTGTCCTGTTTTAACGTGCATGATTTGCACACGGGGCTTCCTGTTTTAACGTGCAT
The DNA here is from genome assembly GCA_963921405.1 of Cepaea hortensis. NCBI lineage: Eukaryota > Metazoa > Mollusca > Gastropoda > Stylommatophora > Helicidae > Cepaea > Cepaea hortensis. The sequence goes on along the minus strand of OY992889.1, from coordinate 91,067,288 downwards.
GATTTGCACACGGGGCTTCCTGTTTTAACGTGCATGATTTGCACACGGGGCTTCCTGTTTTAACGTGCATGATTTGCACACGGGGCTTCCTGTTTTAACGTGCATGATTTGCACACGGGGCTTCCTGTTTTAACGTGCATGATTTGCACACGGGGCTTCCTGTTTTAACGTGCATGATTTGCACACGGGGCTTCCTGTTTTAACGTGCATAATTTGCACACGGGGTTTCCTGTTTTAACGTGCATGATTTGCACACGGGGCTTCCTGTTTTAACGTGCATAATTTGCACACGGGGCTTTCTGTTTCTTGCCGTTATTCGAGAAGAGTAGGTATCGGATCTCACTACCCAAGCGATCAGGGGACATGTAGCATCATTAGATACCACTGGTTCCTGGACAACATCCCCGTCCCTCTGTAGGGATCGAACCTGGTACCTTTTGAGTCTGAGCCAGACATCCTATCTTCTCAGCCAGTGTCCTCATTCCCGTATATCAATTCTTTATTCCAGGTGTATGATCTGGTAATAAACTAGTTCTCAGGAAGTTAATGTGGTGATTTTTCCTTGACTACCACAACTACACGAGAGGTTTCTGCCGCCCGCATGTGACAACAATTCCCTGCTGCTAACAGTGTAGGCCAGTCCACGATGGGCAGGTGTTCGAATCCCCGTCGACTGTGATTATTTTAAAAGTTGCGTTGGACCTCCAGGTCTGCCCAGCCTAGGATTTGTCTAAAACGACACGGGGAGTAAAGAACATTGTAAAGAAAACTAACATTGACCACATCAGGCTTCAAGTGTGGACTGGTTTGTCAAAGTGCCAATACAACAGGAAGAATTTGGGAGCTACTGAGATGTGGTTTCTGTGACGAATATTACCAATACTTTGGACTGCCAGGGAGGCGTTGAAAGAGAGAGAGAGAGAGAGAGAGAGAGAGAGAGAGAGAGAGAGAGAGAGAGAGAGAGAGAGAGGGAATGGAGAGAGAGGGGAATGGAGAGATAGGGAGAGAGAGAGAGAGAGGGGGGGAATGGAGAGAGAGGGGAATGGAGAGATAGGGAGAGAGAGAGAGAGAGAGAGGGGAATGGAGAGATAGGGAGAGAGAGAGAGGGGAATGGAGAGATAGGGAGAGAGAGAGGGGAATGGAGAGATATGGAGAGAGAGAGAGAGGAATGGAGAGAGAGGGGAATGGAGAGATAGGGAGAGAGAGAGAGGGGAATGGAGAGAGAGGGGAATGGAGAGATAGGGAGAGAGAGAGAGAGAGAGAGAGGGGAATGGAGAGAGAGGGGAATGGAGAGATAGGGAGAGAGAGAGAGGGGGGAATGGAGAGAGAGGGGAATTGAGAGATAGGGAGAGAGAGAGAGAGAGAGAGAGAGAGGGGGGAATGGAGAGAGAGAGGGGAATGGAGAGATAGGGAGAGAGAGAGAGAGAGAGAGAGAGAGAGAGCCAGAGAAGGTAATAAAGCGAGAAGGCAAGGGGGACAGAGATAGGAAAATAGAGACAGAGAGCGAGGAAGAGAGAATGAGAGGAAGGGAGAAGAGGGAAAAGGGGGGGGGGTGGGAAACGAAGAGCGAAAAGGATGAAAGAGAGGATTAGGGAAGGAAAGAGAGGGAGAGAGGGAAAGGTAGAGGGAGGAAATGGACAGAGAAAGGGAGGTATAGAGAGTATGAGAAGGCAAATGGAGAGGGAACAAAAGGGTGAGAGCAGGCGGGAAATAGAGGGAACGAGAGGAGGAGAGAGATAGATAGATAGAGAGAGAAAGAGAGAGAGAGAGAAAGAGAGAGAGAGAGGGAGAGAGGGTGGGGAGGGGGAGAAAGATAAATAAGCAAGTGTCCACTGTTAGTGTGCAGAGGGGAAAACTGGCATACACACAAATTGACATCTGCCAAAAGAGACTAATCATTTACGGACACGTCCCAAATACGGTAACATGAATTCCATAACGAGATAACTATCCTGATACATCATTTATAAGTATTTCCCTTTCTTCTTAAACACGCCTAATATAAATGGTTTACAGTATCCATCACCGTTACCGAACGGAAAAGCACGCGTACATCCCTATCCACTCTCCACACACACAAAAACTTTCATGAGTGCTCAAGCCACCACTCGCTCACGTGAGGGGCTTGCACGTGACATTCGGGACCATTCGCGGGCCCAGAGAGTAGTCAAGCCGTTTCGTTGTGTGAACAGAGCCCTGAAAGTCTAGACATGGCTTTGTTTATTGATGTGTGCTTGTAGGTAACGTCATTTCCATTATATTTCGGCGATCCAAGGTGTATTATGTGTGGAGGGATTTGTATTATGTGTACAAACATTAGATGAGGGTTATTTTATGTCGCGAGGTTATGTGTAAGAGTCGCTATCATCATCATTATGTGCCATACCGATAAGCGTTTGCGGTCAAGTTTCGTCAGCTCACACGATCACCTGAGTCGTGGATAAGTTATGTGTTCTTGTGTGGATCATGCTACGTGGCCTAGCCATCCAGATATTTACTTTGCTGCCTTATCCCTTGTTCTTTTCCCCTCAAGTTTGCCAGTTGTCACCAGGTTCTCTCGTGTATTTCTTCTCATAACATGTCCAAATACATTATGTCTATACGTCTAAATTCTATATATATAATCAGTTTAAGGTTGTCATCTGTTTCTTGTAGGACTTGCTCACTAGTTTTTCTGTCTGTCCACAGTATTCTTTGCATTTCCCCAGAAACCACATCTCCACTGCCATTAAATGGTTCTCAGCTTGTCAGCTCATTGTCCACGTTTCACATCCATACAAAAGCATACATTCCATGTAGCACCTCAACACTCTTTTTCACGTGGCAAGAGTCGCTATGTCGCAATGTAACATAGAACAAATAACGAAAACGCCCGCTTTACGCGCCTAAAGGGCCTAGGTGCTCGGTGGGTCATGTGGTTAGTATTACGTCAGCCGATGTTAATTCCCAAGATTTATGTGGACCCATTTTAAGTTGAGTCGACCTGGGAAATGTCAAAAATTCGGATCCACGCGAACGGATAGATGCTATAGCGCAGTGTAGAGTATTACAAGACAAGTAATACAAGTAAAGTGATTCAAGTAAAGTAATACAAGGAAAGTAATGCAAGGAAAGTAATTCAAGTACAGTAATACAAGGAAAGTAATACAAGGAAAGTAATACAAGGAAAATAATACAAAAATGACAACGGCGCCTCGCTGCAGGAACAAGTGTACTTCGACGCACGACCAACAACTAGACACTCAGATTGACTCAACTGATTCCTGAAGATATTCTGGGAGTAAAGACGGATGCCTTGATACTAAAGTCGAATGTCGATTAGTCTATAAAGCATTTAGCTCGCACCATATACCCAATCAGCCGTCTCAAGGGGTGCTATGCGTGTTTTACGTATTCAGTATATATTAAACATGCATGTTATTTTATCCGAAGAAACGCAATGACTGTGGCCAGGTCACTTGGAGTTCGAACTCACATCGTACAGGCGTAGTTATAAAAACGACCTGGCCTCCCAGGTTGACCCACCTGAAATGGGTACCAGGAACTGTCTTTAGAGCAAAGGCGGCTGGCCTGATATTGGCCACATCACACCTGGGGTGTCCATTGGTCCATGAAAACCTGGGGGATGCCACGGTATTGCTATCCTGCGTAAAGGCTTGGAAGTTTGACATTTAACTTATGGTATCTGTGAACCGATTACTAGCTTTAATTGTAATGTATCATTTTACACTGTTCTTATCTGCCTGCCTGTCTGCCTATCCTCCTGCCTACCCGCCTACACGCCTACCCGCCTACCTGCCTGCCTATTGTTTATGTTTACAACATTCATTTGACAATATTTTTACCTATGTGAATGTATCATGCACTATTGATAAACGAAAGATGAGTGATTGGAAGAGCCGAATGTACGACGGGCCTGCATGCATAATTTCTTATTTGAAAATACAGTTCAATCAATCAATCAATCAATCAATCAATCAATCAATCAATCAATCAATCAATCAATCAATCCAATCTGCCTACCTACCTACCCACCCGCCTGCCTGCCTGCCTACCAGCCTTCCAACCCGCCTACCACCTATCCACCTACTGGCTTGCCTACCTACCAACCTGCCTACCCGCCTGCCTACCTGTCGACCTACCGGCCTGCCTGCCTACCCGCCTGCCTGTCTGTCTACCTTAAGGCGGTGTAAAGGGGAGAGGGTGGATTACACTGTACCGAGTGTTACCCCCTGGCTTCGCCATGGGAATGTTATTCCCATGGGAATCCCATGCGAAAGGTCCCATGGGACGGGATGGGAAGGGACAAGCATAAATTAACATAGGATGGGATGGGACAGAAAAATATGTCCCTAGGACAAGCCTGCCAGGCGTGGCTATTTGGAATGTTATTCCCATGGAAATCCCATGGGGCAGGTCCCATGGGATGGGATGGGAAGGGACAGGCATAAATTACCATGGGATGGGACGGAAAAATATGTCCCATGGACAAGCCTGGATATCCCATATGGCTCGTCTCTTTCCGCAGGGTAGTCTCACGAAAGTGTCGCACAAAGTATATGAAGCAACAATAAGTTTTCAAAGGTTATAAAAATGTTAGCAAAATTTAACTCCTTATTTCACAACAAGTCAATAGTATGAAAATATCTGAACCTGCTAAAAGGAATTTGCTTCATTACTTAGGACATGCTTTTAAATTGAAATCATATTTGTTTAAGCGAGTTCCACAACAATATAAAAAATAAATTAAAGAATTTGTAAAGAAAACCAAATATTTTTGAGTAATTCTAGACTGCACGCAAGATATCGTTCAAGTTGAACAGATAGCATTTGTAGTTAGAATTTGCGAAGAATGACAATGCTAAAGCTGCAGTTGGAGAATTATTTCTTGGGTTTCATCCAAGTTCAGACATCATGGGATTATGTAATTATTTTCTAAGTGAACTAGTGACATATTACGAATGAGATGTTCAAGATATGCGCTGACAGGGGTAAGATAACGGGGCAGATATTTCTGACAAGTTAAATTTGTGAAAATAAATCCTAGAACCATTTGTGTACTTTGTGTATTCCATTAATTAAATTTAGTTGTAATTGATGTTGTAAAGTAACATTTGAAACAGATAATTTTATTCAACATTCTGGAAGAATTGTATACATCTTGCTCTGCATTTCCTTAAAGGTGGAGCATAATAAAGCGTAATATTAGTACATTAACTAATTCAGCGCCAAAATAAAAGTAGGTTTGAACCAAATATAACAAATAAACAAGTATTACAATGTAAATTTCCATTCACGGAAGATGCAATGAAGCAAAGAAAATAACACAATTACCCTTACGGTTGTATATCGTTCTTCGGTCCAAATACGAGCTCACATTCGGCGACAGTAGTCACCACTGCGTTCAATGCAGGTCCTTCAGCTCCGGTAAAGTGCTTAGATTCTTGTAAAAACACATTCACTTGGTCGTGTGTGTAATCACTCATTCACCACCTGCCGTAGGACCGAAAAGTTTGGAAACTTCCAACTCCACTCGTACACTTGCTGGATTCACAAACATGCATGATCATACTGGACCTTCATTCACCGATGACTTTCTATAGGTTTCACCCCTTCACTGATTACAAATATGAGGAGCGGCAGGCCGAGTGGAGTTGGGACCCGGGTTCGATCCCTCATTAAGTTGTGGGATTTTCTTCTGTCGGTGGCAAAAAGAAAATCCTAACATGCACAGTTCGCGGCGACTGCACTAGCCAGGCGGCCTTAATTCCTCAGGCTCAAAAACCCCTCTGCCATGCACCGCAAGGTACTATATTGGCAGTAAATGACAGTTATGACAGTTTAAAAAAAAACGGATAACAGAATGCTGCTCCTCTTTTGTGCTTGTCAAAAGTGGGGCGGCCATCTTTAAACTGTCATATGATTTAACCGTGTTCGTCTGTACCGTGATGCCACGTGCTTACAACTCTGCACATGCTTAACAACAATAATGACAGGTTAGAAGACAATGGCTTGGTTATTGTAATTTCTATCACACTTGTAAGGTTTTAATTTGAAGCTCCTCCTATTGAGTTCTCCAACGAGCTGATAACACACACACACACACACACACACACACACACACACACACACACATATAAATAACTATAGACAAAGAGTTTATAAATCTTTGACAACGATACAACAATATGACTATAAGTTATACAACAATGTTATTAAAAGTGATGCCCCTTGAAATAACTTTTTCTAGAGTTAAGTCCCTTCGCTATATATAAATGTTAATGAAAAATGAAAAATGAAATAATACTGAGTAAGCAGGCGATTTCACACTAAAAAAATATCACAGTTGGCAGCTCTGGAATGAAAGGAAGACGTGTAGAAAATTTCATCTCAATCGGATGGGCCGTTAGCGAAAAAATAAAGGACATACATATTTACATACACTTTGTTTTATATATATATATATATATATATATATATATATATATATATATATATATATATATATATATAAATCTGTTTTTATAACTTACGTGACATATTCGAGATACCGTCTTCTCTTCTTCTGCACTTTATTCTCGATTGGAGCGTTACCAAATCGCGCCAGACGGTTCTCTATCTTGTGCTGTGTCCTCCAGGTCGCTTCACGTGCTCCGCATATTATTCATCTATGTCTCTGATTCTCTTCTCCGTTTATGTAGATCTCCCTCTATTTAATTTCCTCTGTACGTTCCAGAAAAAAAGGACTATAGTTATAAAATTATCAAATATTCTCAATGTGTCATATCTAGCACCACCTTCCTGCTCCACCTTCCCTCTTCCGTAGTCGAGCTGGAATCTTGTCTAAAGTGAAAAGAAAAACAATAAGGTATTTGTGACTCCTGCTAAAACATGAGAAAGATTTCTACAGAGTCATCTATAACAGTATTGATTCCGGCTGGATGGATGCTTTCTAAGAGCTGATTAAGTGGCTCTCAATTTTAAGCCTAATTAAGCTGTTAGCGTAACATGGCTTTAATGCTGCGACCAATAAATCGTCGACTCCATTGTGATCAGAATAAATGAAATGATTAGAGACGGGTTTGTTGTAGTGTTGTATAAAGTGGCCGGCTAAGAGTCTACCGGTCTGTCCAATATAACTCTGTCTATCTGTCTATTTAGTATAACTCTACTGATTTACCTTTATATTTCCTTATTTAACTGTTTGCACATCTTCAGCTTGACGTGTTCTTATTTGATACTTTTTACAACTGAACTTCTGCGCCTCTTCCCTAGAATTGTATTTAGTTGAGTTAAGAACCGACAACACTGCACTGAGGACATTCCCATATGTGCTTCGTCCCCTCGTTCAACAGCCAGCGAAGAGTCATACTACTAATCCTTTCTACCGCTATCTTATTTAAAGTTCTCCTGGTCTTCCCTCCCAGTTTCCAGAACCCCTACCAATCCCTCGCAACCTCATTCTTTCCACATACGGGTTCTCAATCTGTTCCCCCGCCTTTTCCACCTAGTCCCACAAACGTATGACCACCTCCCCCTTGTCCATAGGCAATCTACCACCAAGAGGTACATTCCCTGCCAGCCTATCAGCCTGTTCATTCCCCGCATCCCCGCATGGCCAGGGCAAAATATCCATACAATTCTCACAATCTGTGACCTCTGAAGCGACGATAGCCATTCCACGCGAAATATTCCTTTCTCCACTTTACTAAGCATACTATATGAATCCGTAATGAATACAATGTGTGTTGCAGTAGTCTCCTCTAACCAACAGAATGCCGCTGTTACTGTTTCCACCTCCAGACTCATGCTGGAGGTTCTAATCTCATATGCCAGACTATTATTTTCATGGAGGACTTTTGTGTTGACATTCTGGCGGCGGCATTATGCACAGTGTACCTGTGCGAGCTGTACGTTGTTGCGACTCCTGTCTATTCCACTTTTCACATGGGGTAGTGAGGATCATTTTATGTGATATTCACTGACACAGGAACGGAGCATAATGGGGACGACCCGTTTCTGTGAAGTTGGGACCGTGGTTAACTAACTAACTAACTAACTAACTAACTAACTAACTAACTAACTAACTAACTAACTAACTAACTAACTGACTGACTGACTGACTGACTGACTGACTGACTGACTGACTGACTGACTGACTGACTGACTGACTGACTAACTAACTATGCCAGACTCTCCTTTTTCAAGACTAGTCCATTAGCCTTTGCAATAAAACCCCAACCACTATCTCTGTTCCTCACCACTGACCCATCAGTGTAGATGACTATGTCACCTTGATGTGTGTTACACTGGATCAGCTGTTGCACTTCAAACTCAGTGCCGCCTGCTGCCCATTCTCTGCACTCACCACCCAGTGTCACTATTACAGTGTGCCAGTTCGTCATGTCTCCCGGAACTTCAACCCACTCTTGTTCACGATTGATGGTCCCTAGACCACACACCTGACGTATAGATATTTCTGCATGTGCCATCCAGGACCTGCCTCGTCTTAGTCTATGACCCTTGACTATATCCATGGCTGCATGCAACGGGTGATCTCTATCATCAGCAACTCTCAGGTACCATTTTGCCTAAAGGACCATATGCCTCTCCGTCATTGTTGGTAGCGCCAGGATATGCCTCATGCATATAATTGGTGTGTCCTTTGTGCACCCCAGGATTACCCGCATGGCAGCATTCTGTATGCGTTCCAACCTTTCAAGCTGGCTCTTTGATGCTGTCAGCAGCCCCAAACCATACTCAGTGACAGAAATTATTAACTGCTGAAAGAGCCTGTAAAGCATCCTCTGATCTACCCCGGTTGCTGCCATCGCCCTCGGTGCATTAAGTCATCTACCAGCCTTCACCTTCAAAGCTTCTACATGATCCTTAAAAGACAAACACCTGTCAAAGGTGATACCCAAGTACTCAATTAATTCTCTCTACTAAGATGACCTCCATTCAACATAATACCTGGGGCATCTGCCTTGACGATCCGGTTATCCAGGGAATACCACACAACCGATGTCTTGTATGGGTTTATAACAGCCCCTTTGTCCATATACCAATCAGCCACCCTGTTTAAGGTCACCTGTAAGTCTTCCGATAAACTGGACCTGTCTCTGCCCTGTCTGTACACCAGCACATCATCTGCAAATATCAATATTCCACCCACACCTGGTGTCTCAATAGCTGCTATTTTGCTGTTGTAGAAACGGAGAATGTGCAATAGCCAAACAACGTCTAATACCAATGCCTTTTCTTTTTACATTTTATTCTTTAATTAAATGTTCTTATTTCATGATTGTCTTTAGATCTGTCTGTGTTGTTCCTGATGAAGATCATTACGATCGAAGCGTCGTTTCATTGTGATGTGGTGTGATTTATTCTTATCCTATTTTTACGATGATATTATCATCGTTATTTTTACACTGTGATTTCCGATTGCCGGATTTGCGTTTATTCTAAGACGTGTTCACTCTCTCTGAGTTTATTATCTTTCACTCTCCCCCCCCCCCCCCCCCCTTAGAATTTACAGGCACCCAACTGTTTTCATTTTGTATTGTTATCATCCTGTTGCAGCCGTTACTTCTGTCATCTGGAACTTGTCTAGTTCTACTCATAAGCCCCGCATGATTGATTCCGTCACAACAGTTTTAGAGCTTCCATTCCATGGCGAAGGAGTCACGGACGCAATTCGTAATCCCGTATACCGCGTTAGAAACACGGCTGTGGGCGATTTGACAGCAGAACGCTTTGCATTAGTTTTAATGCAGTGGTATGAGTGTCGGTCGTTCTGAAAGCAAAGGCACACTACTGAACGTAAACTTGTCAAGAAATCACAAACAGAAAAAAAAAATACACACCCAAACATTGCTGGGGTTGACTGCGACGTCTGTTTAAGGATATGCAACTAACTAATGCACTTCATGCAGAATATATTGATAGTTCCACAATTTCTTGATAAAAAAATCCACTTGATGACGGATGTTGTCCTTATATCATATCAGCGGCCTTACCACCCATAAACAAAGTCAGACTTCTTTCTCAGGGATCACCTGAGCAAAGTGGTTAAATCCACTACCTCATGCTTCGATGGTTATGGGTTCCATTCCAGACTACGTCACACTATTCACGAGTCAGTTTCTTGGAGACTCCTGGGGTCGTTGCTGGAGATACGGAGTTCGTTATTTGTGCGACGCTTTCGGCAGACCACCCCGTGGAACGAGACCAAACCGTATGGGATAGAACTCGGCGATGTTGCTTCTCTTGCCTGGGATGCTCGATGGTGCTTTGGAATTCGTCCACTGTAAAGAGATCCTCGTCAGATCTCTAGGTGAAGGCTGGAACTCTTATGGAAGCATTCAAGTGCAGTAAAAGGGACCCTTGACATAACAAACTAATTCTGTATAGTTTAATGTCATTGTCTTGTGTCATCTACGCCCTCGGTAGTGTCTGTCAACACAATGTCATCGTGTGTCGTCTAAACACCAGGACATCTGTGTCAGTATCTGTCAGCATAATGTCATCTTGTGTCGTCTAATATTGGGACGTCTGTGACAATATCTGGTGGTATAATGTCATCTTGTGTCATCTAAATACTCGGACATCTGTAATAGTATATGCCAGCATAATGTCATAGTGTGTCATCTAAACACTAGGGCATCTGTGATAGTATATGTCAATATAATGTCATCTTGTGTCATGTAAACACTAGGGCATCTGTGATAGCATCTGTCAACATAATATCATCGTGTGTCATCTAAACACTCTGATATATGTGATAGTATCTGCTGGTATAATGTCATCTTGTGACATCTAAACACAGGGACATCAGTGATAGCATCTGTCAACATAATGTCATCTTGTGTCATCTAAACAGTAGGCCATCTGTTATAGTATCTGTCAGCATAATGTAATCTTGTGTCATTTAAACACTGGAACATATGTGACATTATCTGTCAGCATAATGTTATCTTGTGTCATCTACACACTCGGACATCTGTGACAGTATCTACTGATATAATGTCATCATGTGTCATCTAATCACCGGGAGATATGTGACGGTATCTGTCAGCATAATGTCATCATGTGTCATCTGAACACTCGAACATCTGTGACAATATCTGCTTGTATAATGTTATCTTGAGGCATGTAAACACTCGGATATATGTGACACTATCTGTCAGCATAATGTCATCTTTGTTATCTAAATAATAGGACATCTGTGACAGTATCTGCTGGTATAATGTCATTTTGTGTCATCTAAACACTCGGACATCTGTGAGGGTATCTGTCAGCATGTCATCCGGTGTCATCTAGACACTCGGACATCTGTTACACTATCTGTCATCACAATGTCATTTTGTGTCATCTAAACAATACGACATATGTGATAATATCTACTGGCATAAAGTGCCAGAAGATAATTACCATTAAACTAGCATTGGATTTGCGAGAGTTTAAGAGAGCCCTTGGACTACATAACGCACGTGCATCAGAATCGTTGCAGTCCATTGAGTTCAGTAGTCGAAAAACAAGTCATCATCATCATTATGAGGAATAGCTGATGTTATTGGAAAACAAGCACAACGGTAAAGTGTCGGATATAATGCGCACTTTATAAATCGAAATGTTACAGTATTCCAAATATCCACAATTTGCTTTATGCGGCTTTCCACTTATGGCACGTATCATTCTGCCTATGTGTACCTTGATAATGTAAACATTTTGGCTACTCGCTATGTGTGAAAACGCATACTTAATGTTTCCAACAGTAGGTCGCATAAAACAAACAGAAATAAAGTTAGCCCATGTACACTACTATAACATTAACGACAGTGTGTTTCAATTTTGTGGATTTGACGTCAACTGCATCTGCTTGCTCTGAACTATTTAAGGATTCCAGTAAAAGGTTAGTATGTTAAGTTATCTAAATGTTATGTACCTCCCCAGGGGTTAGATTTGCTTGGCTATGGATTTGGCCGGTATGTAAGGCGTAGAGTTAACATATCTCACATGAGTATATAGTAGGGGTACCTTGCCACGTTTGGTGCATGAGGATCAAGACTCAACAGTATTTTCGTTAGAGGATTGATACGGCGAAGAGAGACAGTTGATGTAATGGGGTTGTATAAAAACATAGTTAGCCCAGTCGCTTCACCTTTCACCATGATTATTGCATCCGTTATTGTTCCTCATATATTTAGAAATAAGAAAATGCTAAAGAGGAGAAAGAAGAAGACGAAGAAGAAGAAGAAGAAGAAGAAGAAGAAGAAGAAGAAGAAGAAGAAGAAGAAGAAGAAGAAGAAGAAGAAGAAGAAGAAGAAGAGAGGAGGATGAGGAGGAGGAGGAGGGGGAGGAGGAAGAGGAGGAAAAGGAAGAAGAAGAAGAAGAAGAAGAAGAGGAAGAAGAAGAAGAAGAAGAAGAAGAAGAAGAAGAAGAAGAAGAAGAAGAAGAAGAAGAAGAAGAAGAAGAAGAAGAAGAAGAAGAAGAAGAAGAAGAAGAGAGGAGGATGAGGAAGAGGGGGAGGAAGAGGAGGAAAAGGAAGAAGAAGAAGAAAAAGAAGAAGAAGAAGAAGAAGAAGAAGAAGAAGAAGAAGAAGAAGAAGAAGAAGATGAAGAAGAAGAAGAAGAAGAAGAAGACGAAGAAGAAGAAGAGAGGAGGATGAGGAGGAGGAGGAGGGGAGGAGGAAGAAGAGGAAAAGGAAGAAGAAGAAGAAGAAGAAGAAGAAGAAGAAGAAGAAGAAGAAGAAGAAGAACAACAACAACAACAACAACAAGAACAACAACAACAACAACAACAACAACAACAACAACAACAACAACAACAACAACAAGACCAAGAACAAGAACAAGAACAAGAACAAGATTTCACCGATGGAGATGATTATTTTAAAAGCATCGTTACAAGTTAATGGAGCAAATATAAACAAAAGACAAAAACAAATCATTTTACTACAAAAGGACATTGCACAAACAGACATGTAACAACCTGGGAAATATATCGCGTGCTCCGGAGAAACGTTACACCGAGTGCACCGTTTTGTGAAAGCAAACGGCCACCCATACTTTGGCACACACTCAATAACTGCCTCCCTTGAGCTTTTTATATGCAGCCCACACATCAAGTGTTATGGAAGCATATCCGCCCATTGGTTATATTAACATACATAAGTTTTAATATTTATGATACTTTGTCACGGGTGAATGTGTAAGATCATTTTTAAGTTGACAGTTGGGAGATGAAAAAAAAAATAAAGATATGTTGTTTAGCGTGGGCAATTATTTTGCAGTGGATAAATCTTTGTTTAACTGCATTTACCAGAGTCTGGTCATCATTGGTTTATAATGGTGTGATTGATGTTTCATATAACAGTATACGGAATGTGTGCATTGTGGGGGAAAAACTGATGGTAGAAGAAGATTGTTACCCAACATGTTAGAGGGTAGATTTCAATGACAAAATCATCGTCATCATGTGCCATGCCAATAAGCGAAGGCGGTCATGTTTAGCCATCTCACGCGATCATTAGAGTCGTGGATCAGCTCTGTGTTCTTGTCTCAACTATACCACGTGGCCAAGCCATCCAGGTATTTACTTCTCTGCCCTCCCCTTATTCTCTTCCCCACAATCCTGCCAGTTGCCACCAAGTTCTCCAATTTATTTATTCTCATAACGTGTCCAAAAAATGTTGACTGTCTACCTCTAATTTATTTAATTAATTTACCGGTTTCGTTTGTTTCTTGTGGGACTTGGTCCTTGGTTTTTCTGTCTGTCAATGGTTTTCACAGCATCTTTCTCAGAAACCACATTTCCACAGCCAACAGACGTGTTTCAGCTTGTATGAACATTGTCCTCGCTTCACATCAATACAAAAGTACAGGTTCTATATAACACCCCTTTTCTTGATGCAATTGGCATCATTTTATTGGTCAATACGTTTCCATCTTCCAAAAGGCTACCTTCGCCATGGCGATTCTTGTTTTAATCTCTTCTAGGCATATCCCAATAGATGTCATGACTGTTCCGAGATAATTAATGGCAAACTAAATTTAAAATTTAAAATGTTTGCATATCCTTTATAGGACATTGCTGTCAACATCAGCATCAATGGCAAACTACTGAAAGTAAAATTGTCTATTAAATAAGTCTAGTATTGGGGTTGATTACAGCGTCCTGCAAAGAACATGAAATAATTTATTAAAGAAAGGAGATAGAGAGACCCGTCTTCCTTTATAGTGAAAATATCACGAGAAATATATAGTGGATATGAAAGGAGTTACATTCGGAGGACGAAACATCAATAATATAAAATATGCGAACGATACAGTATTGATTGCTAACATCGAGAAGAATCTACAACATTCGGTGGATGCGGTTTTTATACACAGTGAGAAACTAGGTATGGAATTAAATTCTAAGAAAACAAAGATCATTGTCGTTTCGAGAAGAAAGAAACACCATATTGTAATTTACAAGTGAATGGAAATATTCTTAAGCAGGTGAATCGGTATATCTATCTGGGAACAGTCGTACCATCTGATGGGAGATGCTTTGCAGAGATTACATCAAGAATAGCCATTGCAAAAGGAACCTTCTGTAAAATGGGGAAAAAAATACTTACCAACAAAAAATTGTCAATTGCAATGAGAAAAAGAGCGTTGAAGTGCTATAAAGAATCCATATTGTTGTATGCGCGTGAAAAATGGACAATTAAAAGACAAGCTGAGAAACATATAGTGACGGTGGATATGTTGTTTTTGAGAAAAATGCAAAAACTACCATGGACGGACAGAAAATCAAATGAGACAGCCCTTCAAGAGATAAATGAAAAACTGATTGGAGAAATTAAACGTAAACAGTCATGCTATTTTGGACATGTTATGAGAAGAAATTGACTTGACAATTTGGTGACAACTGGCAAGCTTGATGGGAATAGAATAAGAGAAAAACAGAGGGATGAATATCTGTATGGCTTGGCAGCATGGTATGGTCGGGACACAAACCTGATGCCAGACTCTAATGACCGTTAGAGATGGGGAACCATATCCACCCAGGCCTTTCGGCTTGGCATTTAATGAAGATTATAGAGAGACAGGTTTTAGACAGACCGAAAGACGGACAGATAGACAGAAGTACAAACATAATCAGATGGACAGTCAGACAAACATACAGACAGACACATAGACAGATAGACAGACAGACAAAAGGATAGGTAGGTAGGTAGATATGTAAGTAGTTAAGTAAATAGTAGGTAGCTTGAAAGATAGATAGATAGATAGATAGATAGAGAAACAAGCAAACAGAAAGACAGACATCCAAGACGGACCGGACTGACAGACAGACGGAACGACGTACCGACCGGCAGACAGACAAACAGATATATAGATAGATCCAGGTATCTTAAAGGAGTTCGACGAGTGTTGCCATAAATGAACAGAGAGACAAAGACATAGACAGCTACACCCAGACAGACAACCATACAGACAGAGAAAGGAGTGACAGACAAACAGACACATAAATGTACCTGTCTATGGTGAGCCAAGATGCAAGCATATATATATATATCAGAAGGTCGAAGCTGGATCTGTACGTAGACAGTGGACTGAGTCGCTGCGGAAGTCTGTTGTCCGTAAAGTCACCTTCATCTTGGTCCCGGGACATGCGGGAGTCGAGGGAAATGAACGAGCTGATAAACTGGCTGGCTCTGCACCCCCTGTAGATGGCCAGCCCATGGATCGTGCCGATGTTATTAACGTCCTTACAGATATGGCGAGAACAGAGGACTTTGACGTCAGTGAATCCACATCGCTGTCCAGGATGAAAGACTTGGGAGTAAGAATCGGCACGGCCAGACGCGAGAGGTACATCAGTAAAACGAGGTGCCTCGTCAACCAACACAGAACTGGCACTATTAGCCACCGGACACTGATGCATATGCTGGTGGGAGGATCTCAGCACCTATGGACCTGTCCGGAGTGCAATGAAGATACCCCAACTCATAACTGATATATATATACACACACAGACACACGCACGCACGCACACACACACACACACACACACACACACACACACACACACACACACACACACACACACACACACACTAATATTAAAGAACTCCTATTTGCGGACGACCAAGCACTAATAGCAAAATCGGAACGAATTGTGTAGACTACATAACATGAAATCTGGGAGTCTCTGTGGCGAAGTGGTCAAGCCGTTTGACGTTTGACTCGTGAGCCGAAGGTAGTGGGTTCGATTCCGGGCCGTGTCCTTCGGTTTACGAGTTAAATGTTTCGGAGACTCCCATGGGTCGTCGCTAAAAGCTACGGAGTTCGTGCTTTGTGCGACGCTTTCCGTGCTGCGGAAAGAGACCGAGCCATATGGGATAAAAACCCGGAGCAATGAAGTCGACCCTGTCGACTTTTAAGCGACTTTTTTTTTTTTTACATAACATGAAAAATTAGCACCAGTGAAACAGAGGTAATGGACTATAACTAAAGAAGAAAAATAAAAAGAAAATCACCCAGTGTGTCATGAGTCCTGTTTTAACAGATTTCGGTTGATGTTCGCAATGACATTTGACTGAACCAGCAGCAAAAAGGAGTTGCCTTTCCGCATGCTTGTGAAGTCGGAAGTGCAAAGGAACACGCAGGTACCAGAGAGTTGCACTTCTAGATTAGTCAGAGGCATGGACTGCTCTAGTACTGCGTTCAGATCAGTCAGAACAACGCAGCAACTACCATGAAATCATGGTATATGCCACAGGTTCAAAAATAAAACTAAGAAAGGACAACAACAACAACAACAACAACAACAACAACAACAACAACAACAACAAAGCCCCGAACGCGGTCTAAAGTTCCTCTGTTTAACAAGCGAAAGTGGTCGCCAGCAATCATTATCCACACAAAAACGATCTGCATATTAACGCTTATGACACTCAAAAACTTGCCGTTTGTTAATTGAAGAATGGCGTATGCTTTCTGAAGCGTGGTTAATGTTTCTGTGTGTGACTTCTCAAGCAAAATGAACAAAAATTGAGATTTGCATTTTGTTTAATGAAGGATATTTTCAACTTTAACGATGCCAAGTCAGCCAGACACAGACTTATGACATTTTCTTCTTCTTCGTACAGCTCGCCGTGTCGGGTGGCGTGGGTGTTCATGTCTGTTGACATTCTTCTGTCTCTTGTTATGCTATAGTCTGTCCGGAAATTTATGCCGTCATTCAAGATCAATTATTTTGAAAACTATCTGTTGCATCGTTATGAAATTTTTCCAGCCGTCTTATATTTACCCCCACCCAAGGAATATGTCTTTGATAGGTCCCAAAACAACTTAAATCATTAAAAGCGGCATCATTCCTTTGATGTTTTGCTTAACAACTAGTGATTTCTTGTTAAAAATGTTATGTTTACGGTAATGAGGACCTGCAAATTCAGATGACAAACAAAGGCGTATCTGGATTCGTATGGGAGTGGGTGCAATCAAAGAAGTAGCTTACAGTCGACAGAATCGGCTGCATTGCACAGGGTTTTTATCCCATATGGCTCAGTTTCTTTCCGCAGCGCGGAAAGCGTCGCACAAAGCACGAACTCCGTAGCTCCAGCGACGA
Organism: Cepaea hortensis; assembly: GCA_963921405.1. Taxonomy (NCBI): domain Eukaryota; kingdom Metazoa; phylum Mollusca; class Gastropoda; order Stylommatophora; family Helicidae; genus Cepaea; species Cepaea hortensis. The sequence goes on along the minus strand of OY992889.1, from coordinate 91,049,663 downwards.
CCCTCGGCAGTCTCCGAATAAAATGAATGATGCGGCCCGGACAGACAGACAGAAAGGTAGGTAGGTAGGCAGAAAGATAGGTGGGTGGATGGATGGCTGGCTGGCTGGCTGGCTGAGTGGGTGGATCGGTCGGTCGGTGGGTCGGTCGGTCGGTGGGTGGGTGGGTGGGTCGGCAGGCAGGCAGGCAGGCAGACAGACAGATAGATTAGATAGATAGATAGATAGATAGATAGATAGATGGATAGATAGATAGATAGATAGATAGATAGATAGATAGATAGATAGATAGATAGATAGATAGATAGATAGATAGATAGATAGATAGATAGATAGATAGATAGATAGATAGATAGATAGATCGATATCGGTAGGTCGGTCGGTTAGTGGGTGGGTGGGCAGGCAGGCAGACAGACAGACAGATAGATTAGATAGATAGGACAGACAGATAGATTAGATAGATTGATATCGGTAGGTCGGTCGGTCTGTCGGTGGGTGGGTGGTCGGGCCGGCAGGCAGGCAGATAGATAGATAAATAGATAGATAGATAGATAGATAGATAGATAGATAGATAGATATATAGATAGATAGATAGATAGATATCGGTAGGTCGGTCGGTTAATGGGTGGGTGGGCCGGCAGGCAGGCAGACAGACAGACAGATAGATTAGATAGATAGGACAGACAGATAGATTAGATAGATAGGACAGACAGATATATTAGATTAGATTAGATAGATAGATAGATAGATAGATAGATAGATAGATAGATATCGGTAGGTCGGTCGGTCGGTCGGTTGGTGGGTGGGTGGGCCGGCAGGCAGGCAGTCAGGCAGACAGACAGACAGATAGATTAGATAGATAGATAAATAGATAGATAGATAGATAGATAGATAGATAGATAGATAGATAGATGGATAGATAGATAGATAGATATCTGTCGGTCGGTCGGTCGGTATGTGGGTGGGTGGGCCGGCAGGCAGGCAGAGAGACAGACAGACATACAGACAGACATACAGACAGACAGACAGACAGACAGATAGATATATAGATAGATTGATTGATAGATAGATAGATAGATAGATAGATAGATAGATAGATATCGGTACGTCGGTCGGTTGGTCGGTGGGTGGGTGGGCCGGCAGGCAGGCAGACAGACAGACAGACAGACAGACAGACAGACAGACAGACAGATAGATATATAGATATATTAGATAGATAGATAGATAGATAGATAGATAGATAGATAGATAGATAGATAGATAGATAGATAGATAGATAGATAGATAGATATCTGTCGGTCGGTCGGTCGGTCGGTATGTGGGTGGGTGCGCCGGCAGGCAGGCAGACAGACAGACATATAGATTAGATAGATTAGATAGATAGATAGATAGATAGATAGATAGATAGATAGATAGATAGATAGATAGATAGACAGATAGACAGATAGATAGATAGATAGATAGATAGATAGATAGATAGATATCTGTCGGTCGGTCGGTCGGTATGTGGGTGGGTGGGCCGGCAGGCAGGCAGGCAGACAGACAGACAGATAGATTAGATAGATTAGATAGATTAGATAGATAGATAGATAGATAGATAGATAGATAGATAGATAGATAGATAGATAGATAGATAGATAGATAGATAGAGATAGATAGATAGATATCGGTACGTCGGTCGGTTGGTCGGTGGGTGGGTGGGCCGGCAGGCAGGCAGGCAGACAGGCAGACAGACAGACAGACAGATAGATAGATAGATATATTAGATAGATAGATAGATAGATAGATAGATAGATAGATAGATAGATAGATAGATAGATAGATAGATAGATAGATAGATATCTGTCGGTCGGTCGGTCGGTCGGTATGTGGGTGGGTGCGCCGGCAGGCAGGCAGACAGACACACATATAGATTAGATAGATTAGATAGATAGATAGATAGATAGATAGATAGATAGATAGATAGATAGATAGATAGATAGATAGATAGATAGATAGATAGATAGATAGATAGATAGATAGATATCGGTACGTCGGTCGATCGGTCGGTGGGTGGGTGGGTGGGCCGGCAGGCAGACAGACAGACAGACAGACAGATAGATAGATAGATAGATAGATAGATAGATAGATAGATAGATAGATAGATAGATAGATAGATAGATATCGGTAGGTCGGTCGGTCTGTCGGTGGGTGGGTGGTCGGGCTGGCAGGCAGGCAGATCGATAGATAGATAGATAGATAGATAGATAGAATAGATAGATAGATAGATAGATAGATAGATAGATAGATAGATAGATAGATAGATAGATAGATAGATATCGGTAGGTCGGTGGGTCGGTGGGTAGGTGGATGGGTCAGCCGACCGGCAGACATTCAGACAGACAGACATTCAGACAGACATTCAGACAGACAGACAGACAGACAGACAGACAGACAGACAGACAGACAGACAGACAGACAGACAGATAGATAGATAGATAGATTGATTGATTGATTGATTGATTTCCACCAGAAACCGGGCCTTGTCAGCTAGTTTATTTATATAATCACGTTTCATGAAAGAACCCACATTTGGAGACGCCTCTGAATCTTCGCGCTGTTTGTTTGAAAACGAAAGTCACGTGAAAATTTTGAATAATTTGGGTCGAATCTTGGGGAAGCTGTAAAACTGTTAAAATCATGGTCGTAATCTTTAAGTCATAATTAATATACCGTATATAAGCTAACTTTAAAATCTGCTGTAAAATCTCCAGAACAAAAATTGTTTTGTTGGGTGGACATAATGATAACGTTATATACTAAATCTCATCATTTTATCTCAGCCCGTTACTGAGATATTGAATTTTATATTGAGGCAACCAAAAAAAAACACACTATAGTCATTTCCGATACCGATGTTCCTCCATGCCATGATATAGAACTATCCATCTTCTCTGTGGATTTTCCTCTACTTCTCTTCCCCTCCTATTTTTCCGTTGTGAGGACATACGCCAGGTTTAACTTCTCATTGACATGTCCAACGAATGTAGACTGTTTGCTTTCGATACGAGTAAACAGCACCGTGCCGTGCTATGATACAGAGAGGCGGCCGCATCAGGCGGCACCATAAGGGGGCGGCATAAGCAGCGCAGGAGTGGCGGCATTTCGAAGACTTGCATCATACTGAGAAAATCTACAGTACGATCCTGCTTGTAACCAGTTCTTTTTCTGAGGTAACTTGTTTCAATGTATCCTCTTTGCTCTTTTTATCTGTCCACAATATTCTCATCATTCTGCTGCAAAATCACATCTCCACAGCTTCCACATAATTCATCATTCTCCTGCTTAATGTTCATGATTCGCTTCCGTACATCATGCTAGACTTAATATAGCTCTTAACAACTCTTTTCCACACTTCGATTGGCACTTTACGTCAATAATAAAGTGTCTTCTTGTCACTTTACGCCATCAATAAAGTGTCTTCATTGGCACTTTACGTCATTAATAAAGTGTCTCCATTATCACTTTACGTCATTAATAGAGTGTCTTTATTGTCACTTTGAGCCATTAATACACTTTATTCATTGTCACTTTGAGCCATTAATAGAATGTCTTCATTGTCACTTTGAGCCAGTAATAGAGTGTCTTCATTGTCACTTTACGTCATTAATAGAGTGTCTTTATTGTCACTTTGAGCCATTAATACACTGTATTCATTGTCACTTTGAGCCATTAATACACTTTATTCATTGTCACTTTGAGCCATTAATAGAATGTCTTCATTGTCACTTTGAGCCAGTAATAGAGTGTCTTCATTGTCACTTTACGTCATTAATAGAGTGTCTTTATTGTCACTTTGAGCCATTAATACACTGTATTCATTGTCACTTTGAGCCATTAATACACTGTATTCATTGTCACTTTGAGCCATTAATAGAATGTCTTCATTGTCACTTTGAGCCATTAATAAAGTGTCTTCATTGTCACTTTACGTCATTAATAAAGTGTCTTCATTGTCACTTTACGTCATTAATAGAGTGTCTTCATTATCACTGAGATTGTTCAATCTCAGAAGGCTAAAAGCTAAAACCAAAAATAACAGTGACACCGTCAGAGAGCTGCTGTTTGCTGATGATTGCGCTCTATATGCCAACTCAGAGGCGGACATGCAACACAATGTTTCAGCTTTCTCACATGCCTGTGCCAACTTTGGGCTCAATATCAACTTGGAGAAGACTGTAGTTATGTACCAGCCAGCTCCAGGGAATAACCACACTGTGCCGAATATCAAGATGAATGGTCATAGACTAAGTGTTGTGGACAAATTCACCTATCTTGGCAGCACTGTGTCACAAGCTGCCACCATTGATGACGAAGTGAATGCAAGAATCTCCAAGGCCAGCGCGGCCTTTGGCAGACTGTACAAGAATGTATGGGACAGAAATGGAATAAGCCTGCAAACAAAGCTAAAGTCTACAAAGCAGTTGTATTATCCACACTGCTATATGCTTGTGAAACCTGGATAGTTTATCAGTGACACGCTAGGAAATTAAACCATTTCCACACAGTCTGCCTTAGGAAGCATTGAAGTTTAAATGGCAAGACAAGATCCCAGACAATGAAGTCCTAGAAAGAGCGTCCATGCCCAGTATCCACATTCTATAATGCAGAATCAGATTCACTGGGCTGGTCACTTAACTCGCATACCAGATCACAGGCTCCCTAAACGAATTTTTTACGGCGACCTGCGTTGTGGTAAACACTCCCAAGGCGGCCAGAGGAAACGCTTTAAAACACTCTGAAAATCTCACTGAAAGCTTTTGGAATTCATCTTGATACCTGGGAGACTGCTGTCAAAGACCGAATTTCGTGGCGTACATCATTACGCACGGGTTTAGTCACGTTGTGAAGCAACCAGGACTGCAAGAGCTGTGAAGAAAAGGCAGAACAGAAAAACCACTGCAGGAGACCCTCCCCCAGAAACGTCAAGCATTCCTTGCCCACATTGTCAAAGAACATTTCGAGCCAAAATAGACCTTATCAGCCATCTTAGAACCCACGGCTCCATACCTTCAACCCCACTGGATGAAATGAATGGTCATCATCATTCTTGATGGACAAACAACACGTCATTAATAGAGTGTTTTTATTGTCACTTTGAGCCATTAATAGAGTGTCTTCATTGTCACTTTGAGCCATTAATAGAGTGTCTTCATTGTCACTTTGAGCCATTAATAGAGTGTCTTCATTGTCACTTTACGTCATTAATAAAGTGTCTTCATCATCACGTTACGTCATCATTAAAGTGTCTTTATTGTCACTTTACGTCATTAATAAAGTGTCTTCATTGTCACTTTAGGTCATTAATAAAGTGTCTTCATTGTCACTTTAGGTCATTAATAAAGTGTCTTCATTGCTACTTTACGTCATTAATAAAATGTCTTCATTGTCACTTTACGTCATTCATAAAGTGTCTTCATTGTCACTTTACTCCATTAATAAACGAAACAATTACATCAGCAATGTCGCGTCATGAAGGTAATTACCCTCTTATTAATCCATAATTCCAAAGACAGAATAAATGTTTTCACCGCAGTCGATTAATCAGGCAACTTCTTGAAGCTTGATCGTTCATGGCGCGTTCTCGTTGTTTTTATAATCTATTAAAAAGTAGAAGTAAACTAAATGAGCCTTGTACAGGTCTGGATGTGTATTGGGTGTATGCTGCTAGACCCGTAATGAACCAATTGTTACTCGATGAGTGATGTTGTCAATAGCAGGCCTGCCGATTTTACTTCCCAGAAATCTTTTGTACTCATTTTATGCTGGTAGTGGGACGCAGATGTATTTCTAAGTCACCAGGGCCAGGTTCTATACTGGCCAAGACCTACTTACACGTCCTCGCCGTGCGTTCTGGGCAACACGTCCCTTTTGGGGTCCTGGCTAACTTAGTAGGATCGCTGATTCCTCCGAAGCCGGAGAGTATCTGCCTGCACGGCGAGAAACCACCAGTCTGCACACCAATAAGCCAGACATGGGACAACGGATACTCACGCAAACCTCAGGTCCTGTATGACATTACACTGATGCCTTCATCCGACATACAGGACTTCACGCTGGAGTTCACAGTCATCGAACTCATGCAAGCAAGCAAGCTTACAGGCAGTGGGCGCATTTCACAATTCTTCCGACATATCGAGTCGAGGGATTTGGAATCATACCGCCTTACGTTGATTTCGTTGGTATGCATGTCGATCGTTCAGAAAGCTATGGCAAACTACTGACTGTAACAGCTGTCTAGTAAATAACAAAACAGTTTAAAAATGATGGATTGAATGCAACGTCATGTGAAGGACATGTACCTACCTTTGACCTTACGAGCCGATTAGTAGTGAGACTTTTTGTTGGCTGTTGAATGAAGTGATGGAGCGCGTATGGGAATGTCTGGAGTACAGTGATGTAAATTCTTGGTTCATCTCAACTCAACCCCAGTGCACTTTGTAAGTTGATTTTAATTTCGCTAAAGTTTTCCTTCATACCATCATTCCAACTTTTAAGTGGTCTTGGTAGTAGTAGTAGTAGTAGTAGTAGCAGCAGCAGCAGCAGCAGACGTCTTCAACATCATAATGTGTTGCCAGATGACTTAGGCGTTCATGTCTTTTCACAGATCTCTGTTGTGTGTTTACGAATGCGTGTGTGTGTGTTTCGTGTGTGAGTGTGAGTGCGTGTGTGAATGTGCGTGTGCATATGTGAACCAAGTAAGTAAAATATATTAAAGTAAAGAACCCCTTTAAACGCCTAAAAGTGCAATGAACATTTATACCATATCCAAACTCCTATATATCAATCCTCAATCGTGCATGATATCTGGTCAGTATCAATGGTACTTTGCCTTTATACTCAACAGAATGTCCTTATATTTTTTTTAGGCTCGTTCGACCTCGTATCCTAACACAGTTGTAAAGATTGCGAGTCGAAGCGGGTTTGAAACCATAACTACCGGTTGGCAAGCAAGTGTATTAGCTACCGCACGCCTGAGCTACCTCATTACAGAACTACCCAACTTTCGCGGCTCTCGTAGGTAAGGGTCAAGCATCTTAGCGTCTTGACAGACAATGGTTTGTTTTGTTTGATTTACATTGTGCTTCGTAAAAGGCATAGTGACTAAAACCACACCATGGATTGAGTTATACCACTCCATAACACAAAGCCTGAGCTGAACTGTAGAGACCATGTGTTGCCCATGCAGCCTGATCCCTCTCTTGGCCTACTTAGTTTACTCCAGAGGACAAGTACCGCCATTTTATATGGAACAAGGCAAGCTGCAGACGCTGAGGGATCAGCAAACCAATGCTCTAACTACCTGCCTGTCGGAGCTTCGATTCTAGACTAGTTGTCGATCAAGGCTCATCTTCCCTGCCATGACATTTAGTCTTAGGTTGATTTCCTTACACCAGAATAAGGCTTGTATCTTCCCAATTGCATTACTCCGCCCGAAACCGTTGGCACAATGTGGTGTGTCGGGTTTGGTAAGCGCCACACAGCATTCGGCGCTAACAGAAAGCAGGTAGTACCGTCTACTGTTGCCATACAGTGGCTCAGTCATATCTGACTAAGACATGACAACCAATGTAACGATGCTGTATATTTATCGCAGCGGGAAATGGTAACACAAAACTGAGCCAGAAAGATATGCTGTGTTCGCGTGCAGAAACAACAACCTCATCTGTTATACTTCTTTGTGAGTTATAATATATGAGTCTGCGTTTGTTGCTTTCCTATCATAATTTATTTTAGCATTTCCCTTGTTTACCAAAGTTCAGTGGCTGATTCATTACTCACTAAGAAACAAACACGTACATATATCACTATCACTATCTGTTTGTCATGATCTGTTTTTGTTGTTTGCTCTTGTTTTGTTACCAACACACATTCCTACTAATTTGAAACATTGTTGGTTCGAATATATATCTTTAGGTTTCAATTTGATGTGTGTTTGTGTGTGAGTGTGAGTGAGAGAAAGAGTGTGAGTGTGTGTGTGTGTGTGTGTAAACGTGTGCGTATGCATGTGCGCTAGCGTGTGTGTGTGTGCGCGCGGGCGCGCGCGCGCTCTGCTAACTGGCGTCGGTGTTCATTATCTCATCTCCTCTCGTCCCTCTTGTACTTTGTGGTGTCCAGGTGATGTATAAACAGCGGGAGAGTGCCCGATTATGGGCTTCGTGTATCGAGATTCCCATGGACATTGCTATTCTCTCTGTCTATCGTTTACGTGGTCGGCCTCTTACCCTGCTTCCATCTGGTCTTCATAATTACTGAATGTGGTATACTGTTAGCTGGTAACCTAGTTACATGGCCAAAATATTTGACTTGCTTCGTTATCTCAGTCTAAAATGGGTACCAGAAAATGTTTTGGGAAGTGAAGGCGACGGAAATGAAAATGATATTGACCACATCATGCTCGTATAGTCCATTCACAAATGATTGCCCTCATTCACTCTATAAAATTTTGTGTGAAAACTGTCTGTTGCATCGTTATGAAATGTTTCCTGCCGTCTTATATTTACCCCCACTCAAGGAATATGTCTCTGATAGGTCTAAAGGCAACTTAAATAATGGAAAGCGGCGACATTTCTTTGATGTTTTGGCGAAAAAACGAGTGAATTCAGACTAACAAACTTGTTTTACAGTAATGTCCGTCAATTCGGGTGACGACACAAGGCGTATCCAGATTCGTATGGGAGTGGGTGCAATGTAGACCACATCATGCTCCTAGCGTCGATTAGTCTATACAAGCATAGGTGTAACAGTATATACTCACTAAACATCGAAGCGTGTAAAAATTTCCTTCACTAATTGCATTACTTACTAGTGAAATCTTACTGGCTCCGTGGCGAAGGCGTTTCGGACGCAGTTCGTAATCCCGCATACCGCGTTCACATACCGCGATTTGACAGCAAACAGTCATGTGTCGGTTTTTTATGTAATGGCATAGGTGCCGGTCGTTCAGACAGATATGGCAAACTACTGAACGTAAACTTGCCAAGAGATCATAAACAGTTGACTGCGACGTCCTGTAAAGGACGTTCAACTAACTAACTAGTGAAATCAGACGGGTGCGCTTCCGACGTGGATAGGGAACTGAGCTGGTAGTGTCATGGGCACGGTCGGATGCAGGTTTGACGCTTGCGCTCGTCGCTTGTCACAGTGAGGGGAAGACTGGCCGCTTCTTCCTCCTTGCTCTAGGTCTACAACATTTGATGGTGCTATCACATTACAGACCTTTAGCAGGAAACTACTAAGGGGAAAATACACCTGCTGAGGTGTTCTTTATTTCCATAACGTTTCAGTTTGATTCACATTTCTTCTTCTTCTGTGATCATTTCTTATTCTGCGACAATCATTTCTTCTTCTGCTGCGATTATTTCTTATTTCGCCAGCCTTTCTTCTTTAGCGAACATTTCTTCTTTTGCGATCATTTCCTCTTGTTCTGCGATCGTTTCTTCTTCTTGTTCTGCTATCATTTCTTCTTCTTGTTCTGCGATCATTTCTTCTTCTTGTTCTGCGATCATTTCTTCTTCTTGTTCTGCGATCATTTCTTCTTCTTGTTCTGCGATCATTTCTTCTTCTTGTTCTGCGATCATTTCTTCTTCTTCTTCTGCGATCATTTCTTCTTCTGTGATCATTTCTGTTTCAGTGATCATTTCTTCTTCTTCTGCAATCATTTCTTCTTCTTCTGCGATCACTTCTTCTTCTGTGATTTCTTCTTCTGTGATCATTTCGTCTTCTTCTGCTATCCTTTCATCTTCTATGATCATTTCTTCTTCTGTGATAATTTCGTCTTCTTCTGCGAGCATTTCTTCTTCTTCTACGATCATTTCTTTTTCTTCTGCAATCATTTCTTCTTCTGCGATCATTTCTTCTTCTGTGATCATTTCTCCTTCTGCGATCATTTCTTCTTCTGCGATCATTTCTTCTTCTGTGATCATTTCTTCTTCTGTGATCATTTTTCCTTCTGCGATCATTTCTTCGTCTGCGATCATTTCTCCTTCTGCGATCATTTCTTCTTCTGCGATCATTTCTTCTTCTGCGATCATTTCTTCTTCTGCGATCATTTCTTCTTCTGTGATCATTTCTTCTTCTGTGATCATTTCTCCTTCTGCGATCATTTCTTCTTCTGTGATCATTTCTCCTTCTGCAATCATTTCTTCTTCTGTGATCATTTCTTCTTCTGCGATCATTTCTTCTTCTGTGATCATTTCTTTTTCTGTGATCATTTCTTTTTCTGTGATCATTTCTTCTTCTGTGATCATTTCTCCTTCTGTGATCATTTCGCCGTCTTCTGCGATCATTTCTTCTTCTGCGATCATTTCTCCTTCTGCGATCATTTCTTTTTCTGTGATCATTTCTTTTTCTGTGATCATTTCTTTTTCTGTGATCATTTCTTCTTCTGCGATCATTTCTCCTTCTGCGATCATTTCTTCTTCTGTGATCATTTCTCCTTCTGTGATCATTTCGCCTTCTTCTGCGATCATTTCTTCTTCTGCGATCATTTCTCCTTCTGCGATCATTTCTTCTTCTGCGATCACTTCTTCTTCTGCGATCATTTCTTCTTCTGCGATCATTTCTCCTTCTGTGATTATTTCTTCTTCTGCGATCATTTCTTCTTCTGTGATCATTTCTCCTTCTGCGATCATTTCTTCGTCTGCGATCATTTCTCCTTCTGCGATCATTTCTTCTTCTGTGATCATTTCTCCTTCTGCGATCATTTCTTTTTCTGTGATCATTTCTTCTTCTGTGATCATTTTTCCTTCTGCGATCATTTCTTCGTCTGCGATCATTTCTCCTTCTGCGATCAATTCTTCGTCTGCGATCATTTCTCCTTCTGCGATCATTTCTTCTTCTGCGATCATTTCTTCTTCTGTGATCATTTCTCCTTCTGCGATCATTTCTTTTTCTGTGATCATTTCTTCCTCTGTGATCATTACTTCTTCTGTGATCATTTCTTCTTCTGTGATCATTACTTCTTCTTCTGCGATCATTTCGTCTTCTTCTGCGATCATTTCTCCTTCTGGCAGCATTTCTTCTTCTGCGATCATTTCTTCTTCTGCGATCATTTCTTCTTCCTCGCCGATCATTTCTTCCACGTTTGCAATCATTTCCTCTTCCTTTGCGATTTCTTCCTTCTATGTTTGCGATCATTTCTTCTTCTGCGATCATTTCTTCTACTTTTGCGATCATTTCTTCTTCTTCGATCATGTCTTCTTCTTGTGCAATCATCTCTACTTCCTCTGCGATCATTTCTTCTACGTTTTTGATCATTTCTTCTTATACGATAATTTCTTCTTCTGTGATCATTTCTTCTTCTGCGAACATTTCTTCTTCTGCGATCATTTCTCCTTCTGCGATCATTTCTTCTTCTGTGATCATTTCTCCTTCTGCGATCATTTCTTCTTCTGTGATCATTTCTCCTTCTGCAATCATTTCTTTTTCTGTGATCATTTCTTCTTCTGCGATCATTTCTTCTTCTGTGATCATTTCTTTTTCTGTGATCATTTCTTTTTCTGTGATCATTTCTTCTTCTGTGATCATTTCTCCTTCTGCGATCATTCTTCTTCTGCGATCATTTCTTCTTCTGCGATCATTTCTTCTTCTGCGATCATTTCTCCTTCTGCAATCATTTCTTCTTCTGTGATCATTTCTTCTTCTGCGATCATTTCTTCTTCTGTGATCATTTCTTTTTCTGTGATCATTTCTTTTTCTGTGATCATTTCTTCTTCTGTGATCATTTCTCCTTCTGCGATCATTTCTTCGTCTGCGATCATTTCTCCTTCTGCGATCATTTCTTCGTCTGCGATCATTTCTCCTTCTGCGATCATTTCTTCTTCTGCGATCATTTCATCTTCTGTGATCATTTCTCCTTCTGCGATCATTTCTCCTTCTGTGATCATTTCGCCTTCCTCTGTGATCATTACTTCTTCTGTGATCATTTCTTCTTCTGTGATCATTACTTCTTCTTCTGCGATCATTTCGTCTTCTTCTGCGATCATTTCTCCTTCTGGCAGCATTTCTTCTTCTGCGATCATTTATTCTTCTGCAATCATTTCTTCTTCTGCGATCATTTCTTCTTCCTCGCCGATCATTTCTTCCACGTTTGCAATCATTTCCTCTTCCTTTGCGATTTCTTCCTTCTATGTTTGCGATCATTTCTTCTTCTGCGATCATTTCTTCTACTTTTGCGATCATTTCTGTTTCAGTGATCATTTCTTCTTCTTCTGCAATCATTTCTTCTTCTTCTGCGATCACTTCTTCTTCTGTGATTTCTTCTTCTGTGATCATTTCGTCTTCTTCTGCTATCCTTTCATCTTCTATGATCATTTCTTCTTCTGTGATAATTTCGTCTTCTTCTGCGAGCATTTCTTCTTCTTCTACGATCATTTCTTTTTCTTCTGCAATCATTTCTTCTTCTGCGATCATTTCTTCTTCTGTGATCATTTCTCCTTCTGCGATCATTTCTTCTTCTGCGATCATTTCTTATTCTGCGATCATTTCTTCTTCTGCGATCATTTCTTCTTCTGTGATCATTTCTTCTTCTGTGATCATTTTTCCTTCTGCGATCATTTCTTCGTCTGCGATCATTTCTCCTTCTGCGATCATTTCTTCTTCTGCGATCATTTCTTCTTCTGCGATCATTTCTTCTTCTGCGATCATTTCTTCTTCTGTGATCATTTCTTCTTCTGTGATCATTTCTCCTTCTGCGATCATTTCTTCTTCTGTGATCATTTCTCCTTCTGCAATCATTTCTTCTTCTGTGATCATTTCTTCTTCTGCGATCATTTCTTCTTCTGTGATCATTTCTTTTTCTGTGATCATTTCTTTTTCTGTGATCATTTCTTCTTCTGTGATCATTTCTCCTTCTGTGATCATTTCGCCGTCTTCTGCGATCATTTCTTCTTCTGCGATCATTTCTCCTTCTGCGATCATTTCTTTTTCTGTGATCATTTCTTTTTCTGTGATCATTTCTTTTTCTGTGATCATTTCTTCTTCTGCGATCATTTCTCCTTCTGCGATCATTTCTTCTTCTGTGATCATTTCTCCTTCTGTGATCATTTCGCCTTCTTCTGCGATCATTTCTTCTTCTGCGATCATTTCTCCTTCTGCGATCATTTCTTCTTCTGCGATCACTTCTTCTTCTGCGATCATTTCTTCTTCTGCGATCATTTCTCCTTCTGTGATTATTTCTTCTTCTGCGATCATTTCTTCTTCTGTGATCATTTCTCCTTCTGCGATCATTTCTTCGTCTGCGATCATTTCTCCTTCTGCGATCATTTCTTCTTCTGTGATCATTTCTCCTTCTGCGATCATTTCTTTTTCTGTGATCATTTCTTCTTCTGTGATCATTTTTCCTTCTGCGATCATTTCTTCGTCTGCGATCATTTCTCCTTCTGCGATCAATTCTTCGTCTGCGATCATTTCTCCTTCTGCGATCATTTCTTCTTCTGCGATCATTTCTTCTTCTGTGATCATTTCTCCTTCTGCGATCATTTCTTTTTCTGTGATCATTTCTTCCTCTGTGATCATTACTTCTTCTGTGATCATTTCTTCTTCTGTGATCATTACTTCTTCTTCTGCGATCATTTCGTCTTCTTCTGCGATCATTTCTCCTTCTGGCAGCATTTCTTCTTCTGCGATCATTTCTTCTTCTGCGATCATTTCTTCTTCCTCGCCGATCATTTCTTCCACGTTTGCAATCATTTCCTCTTCCTTTGCGATTTCTTCCTTCTATGTTTGCGATCATTTCTTCTTCTGCGATCATTTCTTCTACTTTTGCGATCATTTCTTCTTCTTCGATCATGTCTTCTTCTTGTGCAATCATCTCTACTTCCTCTGCGATCATTTCTTCTACGTTTTTGATCATTTCTTCTTATACGATAATTTCTTCTTCTGTGATCATTTCTTCTTCTGCGAACATTTCTTCTTCTGCGATCATTTCTCCTTCTGCGATCATTTCTTCTTCTGTGATCATTTCTCCTTCTGCGATCATTTCTTCTTCTGTGATCATTTCTCCTTCTGCAATCATTTCTTCTTCTGTGATCATTTCTTCTTCTGCGATCATTTCTTCTTCTGTGATCATTTCTTTTTCTGTGATCATTTCTTTTTCTGTGATCATTTCTTCTTCTGTGATCATTTCTCCTTCTGCGATCATTCTTCTTCTGCGATCATTTCTTCTTCTGCGATCATTTCTTCTTCTGCGATCATTTCTCCTTCTGCAATCATTTCTTCTTCTGTGATCATTTCTTCTTCTGCGATCATTTCTTCTTCTGTGATCATTTCTTTTTCTGTGATCATTTCTTTTTCTGTGATCATTTCTTCTTCTGTGATCATTTCTCCTTCTGCGATCATTTCTTCGTCTGCGATCATTTCTCCTTCTGCGATCATTTCTTCGTCTGCGATCATTTCTCCTTCTGCGATCATTTCTTCTTCTGCGATCATTTCATCTTCTGTGATCATTTCTCCTTCTGCGATCATTTCTCCTTCTGTGATCATTTCGCCTTCCTCTGTGATCATTACTTCTTCTGTGATCATTTCTTCTTCTGTGATCATTACTTCTTCTTCTGCGATCATTTCGTCTTCTTCTGCGATCATTTCTCCTTCTGGCAGCATTTCTTCTTCTGCGATCATTTATTCTTCTGCAATCATTTCTTCTTCTGCGATCATTTCTTCTTCCTCGCCGATCATTTCTTCCACGTTTGCAATCATTTCCTCTTCCTTTGCGATTTCTTCCTTCTATGTTTGCGATCATTTCTTCTTCTGCGATCATTTCTTCTACTTTTGCGATCATTTCTTCTTCTGCGATCATGTCTTCTTCTTGTGCAATCATCTCTACTTCCTCTGCGATCATTTCTTCTACGTTTTTGATCATTTCTTCTTATACGATAATTTCTTCTTCTGTGATCATTTCTTCTTCTGCGAACATTTCTTTTTCTGTGATCATTTCTTCTTCTGTGATCATTTATCCTTCTGCGAACATTTCTTCTTCTGTGAACATTTCTTCTTCTGTGATCATATATCCTTCTGCGAACATTTCTTATTCTGCAATCATTCATTCATCTTAAATCATTTCTTCTTCTGCAATCATTTCTTCATCTGCAATCATTTCTTTTTCTACGATCATCGTGTTTTTATTTTTTGAGCGTCCCTCCGGCATGAGTCATAAACGGAATAGTTCGATAGAGACCTTCTTCCCTCGCCAACCTCCTCCCCCGCCCCCACCCCCAGTGTATTTCTGGAAGGGTAATTCCAGTCGGCCAGATTTCCTCCTTCAGTTCGGCCAAGTTGGGGAAGTCTTCCTTTAAGGTTAGCTCGAGTGCTCCACAAGAGGCAGAGTCAGTGAGACCCATTCAGTTGAGGTTTGCTCCGAGTCCAACTTGTCCTATTCTGAGTCTGAAGAGTTTGGTCTCTGCATTTCTGCCAAGTTTAATTTTGCTGTCGTGATCTGGTTTGTAGCTTTAGTTTTTTTCCCCCTCCAAACTGTCCGCATAGAGTTTGCCTAACAAAGTCGCCTGTTTAACATTTCTAAAATCGAGGTGCTTCAAATGGTCTGGTGGCGTTGTAACTACTGAACTGATCTGCTGGTTATGAAGTCTTAGCTTCAAATCTTTCGGAGGAAGTTGTCGTTTCCGCTTTTCTCTGAAGTCGAACGAGCTTCAAAATGGGTACCAGCCAATTTTCAGGTAAGGTAAGGGGGCTTAGTAATACTGACCCCATCACTCAAGGAAAATCCTTTGGTCAAGTTAGTATGGGTCTGAACCAGATGCCCAAAATGCCACAGCGCGGTAAAACAGGAACAATTTACCCCTTATCACTGACAGATGTTGAATCCCTGTAGCGTAGTCGCTAGACACTCGCTTGTCGACCGGGAGGTTACGGGTTCTATCCGTAGCTGGGCGAATTGGTATTTTATTAGAACATATCGTTATCGACCAATCAGCACTTAATGGGCGATGGGGTCAGTATCACACCCACCGCTTTTACTTCCCAAGACATTTTTGGTACCAACTTCATGCTATCGACTCGTGCCTTTTCATCCAGGACAGACGCCTTTCTGCCCAAAGTGTCTTCAATTCCCCGTACCCAGCTTCATGATATCGACTCGTGCCTCTTCATCCAGGACAGACGCCTTTCTGCCCAAAGTGTCTTCAATTCCCCGTACCCAACTTCATGATATCGACTCGTGCCTCTTCATCCAGGACAGACGCATTTCTGCCCAAATTGTCTTCAATTCCCCGTGCCCAGCTTCATGATATCGACTCGTGCCTCTTCATCCAGGAGAGACGCCATTCTGCCCAAAGTGTCTTCAATTCCCCGTACCCAACTTCATGCTATCGACTCGTGCCTCTTCATCCAGGACAGACGCATTTCTGCCCAAATTGTCTTCAATTCCCCGTGCCCAGCTTCATGATATCGACTCGTGCCTCTTCATCCAGGAGAGACGCCTTTCTGCCCAAAGTGTCTTCAATTCCCCGTACCCAACTTCATGCTATCGACTCCTGCCTCTTCATCCAGGACAGACGCCTTTCTGCCCAAAGTGTCTTCAATTCCCCGTACCCAGCTTCATGATATCGACTCGTGCCTCTTCATCCAGGACAGACGCCTTTCTGCCCAACGTGTCTTCAATTCCCCGTACCCAGCTTCATGATATCGACTCGTGCCTCTTCATCCAGGACAGACGCCTTTCTGCCCAAAGTGTCTTCAATTCCCCGTACCCAACTTGATATCGACTCGTGCCTCTTCATCCAGGACAGACGCCTTTCTGCCCAAAGTGTCTTCAATTCCCCGTACCCAACTTGATATCGACTCGTGACTCTTCATCCAGGACAGACGCCTTTCTGCCCAAAGTGTCTTCAATTCCCCGTACCCAACTTGATATCGACTCGTGCCTCTTCATCCAGGACAGACGCCTTTCTGCCCAAAGTGTCTTAAATTCCCCGTACCCAAATTGATATCGACTCGTGCCTCTTCATCCAGGACAGACGCCTTTCTGCCCAAAGTGTCTTCAATTCCCCGTACCCAGCTTCATGATATCGACTCGTGCCTCTTCATCCAGGACAGACGCCTTTCTGCCCAAAGTGTCTTCAATTCCCCGTACCCAACTTGATATCGACTCGTGCCTCTTCATCCAGGACAGACGCCTTTCTGCCCAAAGTGTCTTCAATTCCCCGTACCCAGCTTCATGATATCGACTCGTAACTCTTCATCCAGGACAGACGCCTTTCTGCCCAAAGTGTCTTCAATTCCCCGTACCCAACTTCATGATATCGACTCGTGCCTCTTCATCCAGGACAGACGCCTTTCTGCCCAAAGTGTCTTCAATTCCCCGTACCCAACTTCATGATATCGACTCGTGCCTCTTCATCCAGGACAGACGCCTTTCTGCCCAAAGTGTCTTCAATTCCTCGTACCCAGCTTCATGATATCGACTCGTGCCTCTTCATCCAGGACAGACGCTTTTCTGCCCAAAGTGTCTTCAATTCCCCGTACCCAGCTTCATGATATCGACTCCTGCCTCTTCATCCAGGACAGACGCCTTTCTGCCCAAAGTGTCTTCAATTCCCCGTACCCAACTTCATGATATCGATTCGTGCCTCTTCATCCAGGACAGACGCCTTTCTGCTCAAAGTGTCTTCAATTCCCCGTACCCAGCTTCATGATATCGACTCCTGCCTCTTCATCCAGGACAGACGCCTTTCTGCCCAAAGTGTCTTCAATTCCCCGTACCCAACTTCATGATATCGACTCGTGCCTCTTCATCCAGGACACACGTCATCACTCCTTGTTCTTTCCAGGACACTGAGATATCTAATGTTGCTATTTGCATTTCCGAGACACGAGGCTTTTATGGGACAGTTATTTTTTATGTTAAGATCTTGAAGAACACTGAAATTGATCCACGACTGTGGTGATCGTGCGAGATGGCGAAAAATGACCACATACGTTTTTCGGCGTGCCACATGATATGAAGATGATGATGATGGGATCTTGAATAATGTCGGAATGTCGCTTTGTGTTTGTCAATACTAATCTAAGAGCTTTTGTTTAGCCAGACGGACACTTAATCAGATGAAGACGGAATACGTATGGGAATGTCATAAGTGCTGAACAATTATTGGTTGTGATTGAACTCAGTTCAACTGAGCTCAATTGAACACTTTAAACATTAAAGTTGGGCTGCCCAGATTTTCGTGTTTATTTATCGGGACATCAAATAAAAATTTAATAAATTTAAATTTAAATAAATTAGAACTATGGCATGGGTTGTTAAATCTGTCATCTTGTATTTATTCTGTTGGTTTTTGTTTGTCTATTAATTCAATGAATATTATATTTATTCTTCTTCTTCTTCTTCTTCTTCTTCAGCGTTCCGAGTCATTTATTATAAATTTATTAATAATAATATTTATTATTGCGACATCTAATTTCAAGAAACAGGATTTCAACATGTTGTCTTTAGATTAATAAATCAAAATAGCATTCAGCAGTATGAAAACTGAAAAACAAACAAACACCATAACATGTTTTGTATAGTTCTTTGAAATCAGCTTTGTTATTATCAGTTTAGCGCTTTCATCCATAGTTAATTAGTTCTTTTATACAACTCTAACCTTTTTAAATAGATTTAATAAGCGATAGGTAAATATCGTCACGGCTATGCCACATAGCATGGTCGAGACAAGAACAACGTGTTGATCCACGACTTTAGTGATCGTGTTAGATGGCGAAACATGAGTCCACACGCTTATCGGCAAGGCGCATGGTGATGATGAGGATAATTTGCACATGTAAAATACAGAGACAGTACATGTGAAATATAACAGAGCTGCACTGTGAACTACTGTCATGGGAAGAGATGCGCCTGACAGAACTCTAGATGAATGGGTGCGTCTGTTTTGTTTATTCTGATAGTTCATTCAAGAACAGCCATCACAGCACTCAGGACATTCCCTTACGTGCTCCGTCTTCATCGGGAACAGCCGGGGAAAAGTTCTAATACTAATGGTACTAGTAGCAGTGTGTCCGTCTGGACTTTCCTCTGAGTCCTGTGTCTCGGCCAGAACCTCTGGTCACTTGCTGTAGCACTGTTCTCTTAAAGCCTTATCTTATCTATCTGTTTGTCTGCACTGTACACATGATTCCAAAGGACCCTGAGCACATCTGCTTTATCACGTGGTGCAGTGGCAGCCAATCTGTCCGCCTGCTCGTTTCCCACCACACCAGCATGTCCTGCGGAAAAACATCCAACAGATGCTTTCTAGTTTTGATTATTGAATGGAAGCCTGCCTCTCTACCCGAAGCACGCCTGTCTTCATCTTTCTCATCATACTTTGTGAGCCTCACAGTAACAATAGGCGTGTGCTATTTGTCTTCCACCGAACGGGCGCCACCGTGATTAACTCCACCTCCATTCTCGGATTAGATATTGTGGTATCATATGCCAGGCTTTCCTACACCAAACACCGTCCACCAACCTTCGCCACGAACCCCCAGGCACTTCTTTCACCATTTTACTTCCTAGAACAGAAGCATCCGTGTAGAAAATTACTACCTTGGTGAAATGTCATTTCAAGAGGCAACGTCGTACTCTATTTATGCAGCGCTGTAGGAAAACGATGGAGGATACAAGCTTTACCCTAGTTCGAGGAAATGCAACCGAAAGACTAAATGTCATGGCAGGGCAGACCAGGCCCTAAGTCTTGGTCGGCAGCTGGTCTAGGATCGAAGCTCCAACTTGCACAACTTAGAGCGGTGCTATGTTGATCCGGCAGCCTCTCTGGATTGTCTTGTTCCAGACGTATTGGTGTTACCTGTCCTCTGGAGTAAACTAGGCAGGCCGAGAGAGGTATCTTGCTGCATCGGCAACTAATGGTCTCTAAATTCAGCTCAGCCTTTATGATATGGAAAGGTATATAACTCATTTTTTTTTTAAATTATAGAAACTATCGTCTGTCAAGACTGCAAGGCGCCAGTCAGTCAGGCAAAGGTGGGGTACAGATAAAGTTATTATATTAATATAAGAATACAAGAGCCACAAAGAGTTGTTATAGCTGTAGGAAATCTGTGGAAGAAGAAATAAGTTAAACTTAGGATGAAACTTAGAATATTTAACTCTAGAGTTTAATAAGTACTACAGTATGGATCAGA
This sequence comes from Cepaea hortensis, assembly GCA_963921405.1. Lineage (NCBI taxonomy): Eukaryota > Metazoa > Mollusca > Gastropoda > Stylommatophora > Helicidae > Cepaea > Cepaea hortensis. Next base: position 91,029,491 of record OY992889.1, on the reverse strand, counting down.
AAATTGGAGAATGACTAAAACTATTACTGATATACTCACTCAGAAAATTGGAGAGTGACTAAAACTATTACTGATATACTCACTCAGAAAACTGGAGAATGACTAAAACTATTACTGATATACTCACTCAGATAACTGGAGAATGACTAAAACTATTACTGATATACTCACTCAGAAAATTGGAGAATGACTAAAACTATTACTGATATACTCACTCAGAAAATTGGAGAATGACTAAAACTATTACTGATATACTCACTCAGAAAATTGGAGAATAACTAAAACTATTACTGATATACTCACTCAGAAAATTGGAGAGTGACTAAAACTATTACTGATATACTCACTCAGACAACTGGAGAATGACTAAAACTATTACTGATATACTCACTCAGACAACTAGAGAATGACTAAAACTATTACTGATATACTCACTCAGACAACTAGAGAATGACTAAAACTATTACTGATATACTCACTCAGACAACTAGAGAATGACTAAAACTATTACTGATATACTCACTCAGACAACTAGAGAATGACTAAAACTATTACTGATATACTCACTCAGAAAGTTTGAGAATAACTAAAACTATTACTGATATACTCACTCAGAAAATTGGAGAGTGACTAAAACTATTACTGATATACTCACTCAGAAAATTGGAGAGTGACTAAAACTATTACTGATATACTCACTCAGAAAGTTGGAGAATAACTAAAACTATTACTGATATACTCACTCAGATAACTGGAGAATGACTAAAACTATTACTGATATACTCACTCAGATAACTGGAGAATGACTAAAACTATTACTGATATACTCACTCAGAAAATTGGAGAATGACTAAAACTATTACTGATATACTCACTCAGAAAATTGGAGAGTGACTAAAACTATTACTGATATACTCACTCAGAAAGTTGGAGAGTGACTAAAACTATTACTGATATACTCACTCAGAAAATTGGAGAATGACTAAAACTATTACTGATATACCCACTCATAAAATTGGAGAGTGACTAAAACTATTACTGATATACTCACTCAGATAATTGGAGAGTGACTAAAACTATTACTGATATACTCACTCAGAAAATTGGAGAGTGACTAAAACTATTACTGATATACTCACTCAGAAAATTGGAGAATGACTAAAACTATTACTGATTACTCACTCAGAAAATTGGAGAGTGACTAAAACTATTACTGATATACTCACTCAGAAAATTGGAGAGTGACTAAAATTATTACTGATATACTCACTCAGAAAATTTGAGAGTGACTAAAACTATTACTGATATACTCACTCAGAAAGTTGGAGAATGACTAAAACTAGTACTGATATACTCACTCAGACAACTGGAGAATGACTAAAACTATTACTGATATACTCACTCAGAAAGTTGGAGAATAACTAAAACTATTACTGATATACTCACTCAGAAAATTGGAGAGTGACTAAAACTATTACTGATATACTCACTCAGAAAATTGGAGAATGACTAAAACTATTACTGATATACTCACTCAGAAAATTTGAGAATGACTAAAACTATTACTGATATACTCACTCAGACAACTGGAGAATGACTAAAACTATTACTGATATACTCACTCAGAAAGTTGGAGAATAACTAAAACTATTACTGATATACTCACTCAGAAAATTGGAGAGTGACTAAAACTATTACTGATATACTCACTCAGAAAATTGGAGAATGACTAAAACTATTACTGATATACTCACTCAGAAAATTGGAGAGTGACTAAAACTATTACTGATATACTCACAAATACTCATTGTTTGCTGCATGCACATAATGGAACAACTAATATGGTATGACAGAATCACCATGTGGTGCTCATGGGCATAACTACATAAACTCCATCACGTGTTGAAAATCAGAGCATGCAAGCCACCAGAATGATGATGCATATTAACTTAACTTAACTTAACTTAATTACACATTGCCAAGGCATTGAATCGGCTGTTGTGCATGGTCATCGTGCTGGTTGATACAGTCATGGAGTATCCTAAGCTGCACTGGCTTGATAGAGGTGTGTCAGTCGTTTCACTCTGCCATTGGTATCTGGCTCTTTCGATTACAGACTATCATCTTGTTGAGTGGCGTTCTCTTTAAACTCTCTGTTGGCGTTATTAAGTAAATGACTGGTTACTGTTATATTTACACTTTCACTTCCTTCACTATCATACTAGGGTCACAGAGTAAGACATCAATTAGAATAAACTTTACAAAACGCCGTACGAGTTCATATCTCAATTACACTTTACACAAATTCACATTGTCTCATGTACTTGTATGTGTATATGTTTCTATATGTGTATGCATTTGTGTGTATGTGTATTTTTGTGTGTACATGTGTGTGTATGTGTGTATATGGGTGTGTATGTGTGTGCATGTGTGTGCATGTGTGCGATGTGTGCGTGTATATGTGTGAATGTGCGTGTGTGTAAATGTGTGTGTATGTTCGTGTATGTGTGCGTATATATTTGTGTGGGTATGTGTCCATACATGCAGTGTATGCGAGGGAGTGTGTATTTTTATGTTATTGAGTACGTGCATTACTGTGAGATTTTGTGCAAATGATGTTAGTATGTATGCGGATATGTATGAGTGCGTGTGTGTTTATGAATGTGTGTGTGTGTGTGTGTTTGTGTGCGTGTGTGTGTGTGTGTGTGTGCGCGCGTACATATGTCTGCCTGTCTCATAACATGGTAATATGCATTGTTTATGTTTACAAAACCCATTTGACAAGGGTTTTCTCCAATCTGAATGTAACATGCACAATTGATGAATGAAGGATGAGTGATTGGAAGGGCCGAATGTAAGAACGGGCCTGCGTGCTAAATTTGCTACACTTTGAAAATAACATTCGTTCGTTCGTTCGTTCGTTCGTTCGTTCGTTCGTTCGTTCATGTTCTATCCAATTCACAATCAGTTTTACTCTAAAACACATCTATAAGATTGCTATTAAAACATATGTAGTATAGATGGCGAGGATATGAGTAGTTGCCATTGCCACCACGGGTCTTGACAGTCCAACGTCGACCATAGTTAATCTCTAACTGACTCGTTTAAGAAGGAGCCTTTTCTCCTGGCCAGCCCCAAAGTGTGTTTCACGCTTCACATTTCAGCTCATGACGATGTGACCGCGGAACTGGTAAATTTACAGCTAAACATTTGTTGCCGGAGTGCCCAACAATTACTGAGCCATCCATCCATCATGTGCCATGCCGATAAGCGTGGGCGGTCATGTTTTGCCATCTCACTCGATCACCAGAGTCGTGGATCAGCTCTGCGTTTCTGTCTCGACCATGCCACGTGGCCAAGCCATCCAGGTATTTACTTCTCGGTCTTCCCCTTAGTCTCTTCCCTTCAATCTTGCCAGTTGTCGCCAAGTTCTCCAATTCATTTCTTCTCATAACATGTCCAAACAATTTTAACTGCCTACGTCTAATGTCTCTAATCAGTTTACGATCTTCAGTTGTTTCCTGAAGGACTTGTTCATTGGTTTTTCTGGCTGTCCATGGTATTCATTGTATTTTCCTCAAAAAACCACAATTCCACAGCCATCAGCTGTTTTTCAGTTTTTCTGCTCATAGTCCACGCTTCACATCCATACAAAAGTATAGGTTTTCAAGTTTTAATTACTGAACAGAGAAACTAATTTGGTCTATACTTTTTCCGGGCGCACTCTATGGAGATGTCGACACGCTTATGTTGACTGCTGCTATTTGTGTTCATTCATTCATACTCACATCTAAAGGCAACAAAGACGAAGATGAAGAAGAAGAAACACACTCCATGGGAAGCTAGAGAGAAAAAGAAGATTCTGACGCTGAATAGAGCATACATTGAGACAACCTGAGAATAGAATTACTCGACATCCATTGTTAGGAACCCTCAAGGCAAACGAAATTGATGAATACACCCCCCCCCCCCAATAAAAAAAAATAGAACACACACGAAGAAGAGAATTAGAGACAGATTTAAATAATACGGGGAGGACATAGAAGCAGCTGCAGTGAGGTGGCACAAAATAAGACATACTAGAGTGAGGTGGCACAAGATAAGACAGACTGGAGTGAGGTGGCACAAGATAAGAGAGACTGGAGTGAGGTGGCACAAGATAAGACAGACTGGAGTGAGCTGACACGAGATAAGACAGACTGGAGTGAGGTGGCACAAGATAAGACAGACTGGAGTGAGCTGACACGAGATAAGACAGACTGGAGTGAGCTGACACGAGATAAGACAGACTGGGGTGAGCTGACACGAGATAAGACAGAC
>OY992889.1:91017671-91022671 GCA_963921405.1 Cepaea hortensis | reverse complement strand
GCTGTGAGATGAGATGCTTGAGGAGAGCTGCCAACGTAACTGTCCGAGACTGAATAAGAAATGATGTTATCAGACAAACAGTGGGATCAACACCTTGTGCCACATTTATTGGAAGACGGAAGATCAAATAGTTTTGTCATCTCGTTATAATGCAACACCATCAACTACCAGCACTGGCCTTACATCAAAGAAGATGTTATACGAGAGAAAGAAGACGCCCGATTAGAAAATGGATTTACTACATCAAAGACATATTACAATCACGCGGAATGACACCATCTATTGCTATGTAATTCACTGTTTACTGTAATACCGAAAAAGTCAGCAGCCTTGGAATGTGATCAACATTGAATAATGAGTCACATTACAAAGATTTAATAAAGATCATCATGCACAGAGTTAGGAAGAAAATCATCATCATCATCAAGTGCCATACCGATAAGTGTAGGCGGTCATTTCACGCGATCACCAGAGTCATGGATCAGTTCAGTTTTCTTGTTTAGACCATAACACGGGTCCAAGCCATCCAGGTATTCACTTATCTACTTTCCCCTTGTTCTTTTCCCCTTAATCTTGCCAGTTGTCACCAAGTTCCCCAACTTATTTCTTCTCATAACGAGTTCAAAAATACTCTGACTGTCTACGTCTAATTTCTCTAATCAGTTTATGGTTTTCATTTGTTTCTTGTAGAACTTGGTCGATGGTTTTTCTGTCTGCCCATGGTATTCTTTGCATTTTCCTCAGAAACCACATTTTCACAGCCATCAGATGTTTTTCAGTTTGTTTACTCATTTTCCACGTTTCACATCCATACAGAAGCACAGGTTCTATGTTCTATGAATCGTTCCACACAGGCATGAAGGGTATAATCAAGTTTGATGGTGCAACTTCAGAAGAGTTTGAAATGAAGATTGGAGTTGTGTACTCGCTCCCACAATCTTTGGAATATACTTATCACTTCTACACTTCTACCTTTCGTGATCAGGATGGTGGTGTTTACATTCACTCACGCTCAGATGGCGACTTCTACAATGCTCGGAGATTGAAGGCCAAGACAAAAATTAGAAGGGTACGGATCAGAGAGTTGTTTGCAGATGCTGCTGCAATTAGACCCACTCTAAGGAAGAATTACAATGTCTATTATCTGCATTCTCCAATGCTTGTTCTGAATTTGCTAAATAATTAGCAAAAAAAGATAGATTAAGTCACAAGGTGCACATGGGTGCCATCAATCTTTACTGATGATGCAGGGATGAAGATGGTAGACCTTTTCACATATCTAGGTTTAGAGTTAAACATCAAAATATCCCTAGATCAGGAAATCAACATCAGGATTGGCAAGGCAACAACAACAATGAACACATTAACGAAAAGAGCCTGGGAGAACAGGAAGCTTACTGCCTAAACAAAGGTCTTTGTCTATCAAGCCTGTGTCCTTAGTATTCTTCTTTATGGCAGTGAAGCCTGGCCAACTTACTCATACACAACTTTTGCTTGCGGTGTCTGCGAAGAATACTTGGTATTAAGTGGCAAGACAAAGTTAAAAAAAAACATACTGAAGTATTGGAAAGATCAGGTTGTGTGACGGTTTGTTCCATGCTCAGTATTCGTAGACTTAGATGGATAGGACATCTTAGGAGGATGGATGATGGTAGAATACCAAAGGAAATCCTTTTTTGGTGAATTACAGACGGGTAAGAGATCTCGGGGTCGGCCTCTACTACGATACAAAGATGTGTGTAAGCAGGACATGATTGGTATAGGCACTGAGAAAGCACAATGGGAACAAATCGCGCCGGTCGTTTTGTATGGGTGTAAATATCAGAAATGGAATAAAGACAATCCATCCATCCATCATGTGCCATGCCCGTAAGCGTGGGCGGTCATGTTCTGCCATCTCACTCGATCAACAGAGTCGTGGATCAGTTCCGTGTTTTTGTCTCGACCATGCCACAAGGCCAAGCCATCCAGATACTTGTTTCTAGGTCTTCCCCTTGGTCTGTTCCCCTCGATCTTACCAGTTGTCACCAAGTTCTCCAAATCATTTCTTCTCATAACATGCCCAAAAAATTGTGACTGTCTACGTCTAATGTCTCTGATCAGTTTACGATCTTCATTTGTTTCTTGAAGGACTTGTTCATTGGTCTTTCTGGCTGTCCATGGTATTCTTTGCATTTTCCTCAGAAACCACATTTCTACAGCCATCAGATATTTTTCAGCCTGGCTGCTCATTGTCCAAGCTTCACATCCATATAAAAGTACAGGTTCTATGTAGCATCTCAACACTCTTTTTCTCGTTTCAATTGACATCTTTTTATTGGTCAGTATGTTTTTCATCTTGCTAAAGGCTACTTTTGCCATGGCGATTCTTGTTCTAATCTCTTCAAGGCATCTCCCATCAGATGTTATTACTGTTCCGAGGTAATTGTACCTATTCACTTGTTGAAGAGTATTCCCATTTACTTGTATATTACACTGTGGTATTTCGTTCTTCTTAGTGACGACCATAATCTGTGTCTTTTTACAATTTAATTCTAACCCTTGTTGTTCACTATGTGTAACAACCGCATCTACTAAATTTTGCAGGTCCTGTTCATTGTCTGCAATCAAGACTGTATCATCTGCATATCTAATGTTATTGATGCATCGTCCCCCAATGTTGATTCCTTCCATATTTTCAATATTTCTGAAAATATTTTCACTGTACAGGGAAAACAGATCTGGAGACATTACACATCCCTGTCTCACACCTCTCTTAATAGGCTGATATTGGCTTACTTCATTATCAACTCTTATGGCAGCTTGTTGTTTCCAATATATGTTTTTTACAAGTCTAAGGTCTTTCCCATCAATTTGTAGATCTTCAAGCATCCTTATCATGTTGACATGTCTCACTTTATCAAAAGCCTTTGTGTAGTCAATGAAGCAAAGGTGTAGATCTTTGTTTACTTCTATAGAACGTTCGATTACGGTTCTCAGTATATACACAGCATTTACTGTACCCTTGCCTACTACAAACCCACATTGTTCTTCTCCTATTTCAGGTTGTATTTTCCTCCTAACTCTTTGCATGATAATTCTTAGCAAAATCTTCGTGATGTGACTCATTATACTAATTGTTCGATGTTGATCACATTCCAAGGCTCCTGATTTCTTTGGGATTGCAATAAATACAGAATTACATAACTCATGAGGTATGTTTCCAGTATCATATATTGTATTAAGCAGACTGGTAACTTTATCTATTCCATATTCTTCTAAAGCATTAATCATTTCTGTTGTGACGCTGTCTGGACCGGGGGTTTTGCCAGATTTCATATGATTAAGAGCATTCTGAACCTCCATCTTCAAAATTGCTGGCCCTTCATTGTTATTTTGAACAATATATTGTTCGTCTCTGCTATCGTCATAAAGGTTTTTCACGTAATCTGACCATACATGTAAAATCTGATCTTTTTCTATTATGACTCTTCCATCTTTTGTCTTTAGGCAGCCTGCTGATGTACGTGTTCTTTGATTAGTAATCTCCTGAATTCTTTTGTGCATTAGTTTCGCATTTTTACTGTTGTGTTGTTTTTCAATTTCTCTGCAATTTTTCTCAAGCCATGTTTCTTTAGCCTCCTTACATAAGGTTCTGACTTTTCTGTGAATTTCTTCATATTTGGCAGGATTATTTTTGTTCTGTCTTCTTGTTTCCATTAGTTGTAAAATTTCTTCAGTCATCCATGTCTTACGGCCAACTTTCTTTACTTTTGGAATAGTTTTTTCTGCTGCACAACTGATTGAATTCTTCAGCATTTCCCATTGATCATCTACATCTTGAAATAGGATCTCTAGATCAGACAATAAATCAAATTTGTTCTTTACTTCTATGTTAAAATTATCTTGTATTTCTTTGTCAGTTTTCAATTTGCACAAGTCATATTTAGGGTTTCCTGCTGTATACTTGACTTTCTTTAACTTTACCCTCAATGTGCCAGTAATTAATCTGTGATCACTGTAACAGTCTGCATTTGGAACTGTTTTTACAACTGTTAATGCATTTCGAAACCTTTTGCTCATCAGGATGTAATCTATCTGGTTTTTAATCCTGCTGTCTGGACTCCTCCATGTCCATAATCTTCTAGGATGTTGTTTAAACCAGGTGTTTCCTACAACCAATTCTTGTTCTTTTGCCCATTCTACAAGTCTGTAACCTCTTTCATTTCTCTCTCCCAAACCATGGTTGCCTACACTGTATCCATCGCTTTGCTTTCCTATTTTTGCGTTGAAATCACCCATTATGATATTTATTTCTGATATTTTACAGTTCTTCAAAGCAGACTCCATGTCATTATAAAATGCCTCTATACTTTCTTCACTGCTTTCACTTGTTGGGGCATATACTTGAATTACATTTATTTTAAAAGGTCTTCCGTTTAATTTTACTAATAGAACTCTGTCTGACACAGCCCAATATCCTTTGACAGAATTTGATGTTTGCTTATCTAATATAATGGCTACACCTCTTTGCTGTTCTTCTCCCCCCGAGTAAATAATCTTACAATCCTCTCCTGTCCTTATCCCTGCTCCTCTCCATCTCGTTTCCGATATTCCTAATATGTTAATCTTCTCTCTCTCCATTTCTTTTTTGATGTCCTCCAACTTTCCATCTGCATTCATTGTTCTAACATTCCAAGTTCCTACTTTCAATGATATTAATCTTTTGCACCTAGTAGCCTGTTGACGGTCTGGAGTCACCTGGTGCGCATGACTATCCCTACCGGGCGAGGCTGCTCCTATGGAGCACCCATTTACGCCGTTTCTCTGATTATCGATAAGTGAACACAACATGATTTTCTTGGCATGTGTAAAGAAGGTAGTTTGCCATTGCTTTCCTTCCCAGCAGTGACCATACTGGTCAGTGACCGTAGCCATTGTCTCCTCAAAAAAGGAGATCCTCTGCCTACCGTCGTGAAGGTGTAGACCATAACCTACAACTATCTGTCGGCTGCTCTACA
>OY992889.1:90962671-91015171 GCA_963921405.1 Cepaea hortensis | reverse complement strand
GACCATGTGTTGAAAGAGGAAGAGGACTATTGGAGAAAGGATTGATTGAATTTTATGCAACCGAGAGCAATCATCAACCTACTGGAATCGTCCGACACAGATTAAGGTATGAGCAGATCGCAGACCTTAATCTACGTACACACTTACTGGGATATTTTGCTCCAACTATTCAAACGAATTGCAGGCCCTAAACATTTCAGCATCAGCTGAAGAAACAAGAAGGCAATGAAAAATAAGGTAAGAAATATATTCCTTCTACTTTTCTGTTAATTTACAAATTATTTACCCCGTGCCTCTGTAAATTCTCTGTCTTTACTAATATTACACATTGCACCCCTCTCGGGATTCTCCGTGGTGAAGTGGTCAAGCCGTCTGATCAGGGCTCCGAAGGTTGTATGTTCGATTCCGGGCCGCGTCCTTCATTTCACGAGTGCATTTTTTCGGAGAATCCCGAGGGTCGTCGCTGGAGCTACGGAGTTCGTGCTTTGTGCGACGCTTTCCGCGCGGCGGAAAGAAACTGAGCCATATGAGATAAACACCCGGTGCAATGCAGCCGACCCTGTCGATTTTAAGCTAATTCTTTCATTGCACCCACTCTCATACGAATCCGGATACGCCTTTGTGTGTCAACAGAATTGACATGTCTCACATTACCGTAAAAATAACTTCGTTAGCGAGAAATCACTAGTTGTTCAGCAAAAGATCAAAGGAATGTCACCGCTTTCAATGATTTAAGTTGTTTTTGGACCTTTCAAAGACATATTCCTTGGGTGGGGGTAAATATAATACGGCTGGAAAAATTTCATAACGATGCAACAGACAGTTTTCAAAATAATTGATCGTGAATGACGGCATTAATTTCCGGACAGACATGTTATTTCGGTGTGAATAACATAGCGTTTTACCTCCGTTCTTACCTCCCGTTGATCAGTCTCGTTGGTGTCATCCTCACGAGAGTGTATATGAAAGCACCTTCAACACGCACATATAACGGCTACACACCACATTTACTCCTCACATAGTTTGTGTTAGACTGCTATGATGCATAGCACTCGTGCTTCAAAAACAGTATCATATAATACTCGCCGTGGGGTGGGAAATAAATCTTACACATATTGCAACTGCGGCATAAAAAGAAAAACCCACAGCAGGACATATGAATACAGATTAACACTAATAATAACAGCACAACAGTGCATTCCCCTCCCCTGCTGTGTTATACATATCTTAAACACACTATCTACAATGCGTATGGCAATATTATTATAACAATAACCACGAGGCTTCAAGTGAAAACCTTGAAGGTGTGATAGAAATTACAATAACCATGCCATTATCCTGTAACCTGTCAATATCGTTGTTAAGGATTGCTAGAGTGTTAAGCATGTGACATCACGGTGCATACGAACACGGTGACATCAATATGGCATTTTAAAGATGGCCGCCCCATTTTTAAAATGCCCCAGAAAGGACGCGTTCTGTTATCCGTCATTTGATCAGTGATGCGGTGAAACCTAAAACATTCATCGGTGAATGAAGGTCCAGTATAGTGATGCATGTCTGTCAGTCCAGCAAGTGTATGGGTGAAATAGGAAGTTTCAAAACGGCGTGACTTCTGTGGCAGACTGTTTGCGACCGGGTCAGGCACACCGAGTAGTGACCCCAGAGACGAACTTTCTACAGGCATCCAAGCACTTTATTGGTCTGGGGAACTTGCATTGAAAGCAGTGGTAACTACATCGAAAAATGATACATTTCCTCTTTGCTTTTTCAGAATATATTCACAAACACACACATTTAAGGTATTCATTTAAAGCTCCCTCATACTTAGGAATTAATCATACCATAATATATTTCCACTTTTGTGGTAAGATTAACAAATGTGCTGTAGCACTACCACGTATAGCAACATGAGAACATTTATTCCCATGGGAGTGACAGATATCGGACAGACGTAACGACGTCGTTCAGTTCACGAGCGCAATTTTTCGGAGACTACTGTGGGGTCGTCGCTAGAGCTACGGAGTTCGTGTTTTGTTTAACGCTTTCTGCAGGCCATCCCGCGCGCCGAGACCGACACATATGTGATAAAACACATACAGAGACACAAACCCGCATGCAACACATAGACAGACAGACAAACACATAATTTTGGAATGTCATTTTTTCTTTGTTAAGGACCTAGATAAACGCTTACCTTACCGAAAGACAAATAGACACACGGGCATGCAGACAGACAAACTGACTGACTGCCAAAGAGTTTAGGCATATAATTTGTTTATTATTTCAGCCACTGTATTATGTTCCCAGTCCGCCTATAAAACTAGATACTTTGATACAAGATCAAAAGACTGTTAGCATCAACAGCGCAACCCCTCCAGCACACCGCCATCCAGACACTTATCTCCACCTTTCGTTACCTGGTTATGTTATCTTAGGGAAGAACTGCATGTTGTGCATGAATGAAACAATAACAGCACAACGGTGTTATCTTTGCAGGTTACCAAGAAAGCGCAGGTTGGTTAGGTGTTGGGATGTAAGCACATGGTTGTGACAGTTTACCTGGGCGACTCACCTTTGCGCTCGCTGAGGTAAGTAAACAATGTGTGTTCATTCATTCATTCATTCATTCGTACGTTCATTCATTCATTCATTCATTCATTCATTCATTCATTCATTCATATTTTCATTCATTCAGAAGTATGTCCTTTGCAGAACCTCATTCCCATAATAACCTTCAGGAAAACTTATCGGTCATAAGCAAGATGTCCCGCGTCCGATCCACCCATCTGGAGATCATCTGCTACATCCTGCACCCATCTTCTTTTTGGCCTTCCTCTTCCTCTCTTCTCGGGAATACCTCCCTCCATTATTGTTCTCTCCAAACTTTTATCACGCTTCAGGTGACCAAAATATTTCAATTTTCTTTGTTTTATCGTCTTTATTAGACAACCTTGTTCAGTGTTCAGCTCTTGTCGTATGGGTGCATTTGTTCTTTTCTGTATCCAAGATATTATTAAAACCCGTCGATAACATTTATATTCAAAAGCATTTATGCGCTGTTCAGTTTGTTTAGTAAGTGTCCAGGTCTCATAGGCGTATGTTGCAATGGGAAAGATGCATGGTCTTAAACATCTAATTTTTGTAGTTCTATCTGTCCCACGCCACAATCAATTCAGTGGTTTTAGTTGTCAAAGAGAGATAGTTATTCGTCTTTTAATTTCTTTCATCGTGTCACCGTTGTTGGTAAATAATGACCCAAGATATTCCAACTTTCAACTTCCAACTACAACACACCAAGCGTTTGAGACGTAAGATGGTGCATGATGGTGGAAATGACCACGTGTTCACATGCACCCACTGTGAACGGACATTTACAGCGCAAATTGGCCTTATCAGTCACACTCGCTACCGCCATAGTTAAAAGTTATTATGCCTTTTTAAAGCACAAACTATCGTCTGTCAAGACGGCAAGGTGCCAATGTAAGCAATGTGTGTATTCCAACTTTTACACCATCTCCAATTTACCCTCATTAACATATATTCCGTTCTCCATATTAGTTTTATTTGTATGCATTATCAATGTTTATAGTAATGATATCCTCCGAAGTCGGAGAGTGTCTACCTGTACGGCGAGGATTCACCAGTCTGCACACCAATAAGTCAGACATGGGACAACGGATACTCACGGAAACCTCAGGTCCTGTATGACATCACACTGATGTTGGACAACGGGATGCCTTCATCTGACATACAGGACTTCGCGTTGGAGCTCAAGCCAACGAACACAAGCAAGCAAGCAAGCATGTGGATATCACAAGCATAGGTGATTACATTGTCATGCCTATCTCATGGGCCAGAGTTACCTAAAGGTTAAGAGCGTTAGTTTTTAAGAGAAGCGCTGATGTGACAGCTTCGAATCCCGGTCGGTAACTATAGTTTTCAACGTATATGTTGTCAAGTGCGTCTTCTAGTCCCTACTTCTTTCTTCTACTTCTATTAGAGCCAAAAATGCGTGTGTGTTTATTTATAAAGTACTAGCTGACCCTGCCCGGCTTCGCCCAGACCCTGGTGGGGAGCATCTCATTTAATTCATATAAGTAGTCATATAAGTTCCCGTTCCCGTTACCGACTATCTGTCTGTCTGTCTGTCTGTCTGTCTGTCTGTCTGACCCGGCCCGACATCGCCCAGCTCCTGGTGTGAAGCATCTCATTTAATTTATATAAGTAGTCATATAAGTTCCTGTTCCCGACTGTCTATCTGTCTGTCTGTCTATCTGTCTGCCTGACCCTGTCCGGCTTCATTAAATTCATACAACAAAAAAAGTAACTTAAAAGAACGTTCTTCTACACACCATCCATTATTTTTAATGAAAACTCTTTCTAATCACCTGCATGACTACAGTAACTTCTTAAGCAAAAAAAGATGAGTTACAATGTTATGCATTGTGCATCATTTTTATGAAAACTTTGAAAATGCCTTACAGATTGTATCATTATTTATTATAACTCATATGCCGGTACATAACTATGGACAAAGAGTTTATAAATCTTTGAAAACGATGCCACAATATGACTATAAGTTATACAGAAAAGTTATGCCCCTTGAAATAACTTTTACAGAGTTAGGTCCCCTGAGATATATGAAATTATGATGAAAAATGAAAAATGAAATAATACTGAGTAAGCAGGCGATTTCACACTAACAAGATATCACAGTTGTCAGCTCTGGAATGAAAGGAAGGCGTGTAGAAAATTTCATCTCAATCGGATGGGCCGTTCGCGAACGAATAAAGGCCATACATACATACATACAGAGATACATACATAAATACGCAAATACGCACATCCTAATTTATATATAAGACTAGACGACCCGGCCCGGCTTCGCCCAGGTCCGGCTTCGCCCAGCCCCAGGCGAGGAGCATCTCACAATTCATATAAGTAGTCATTATACATTCAAATACATTAATCTAAGCGCACAGAGTACGCATTCGGCCCCTGCTCCCGTTGCTCGTCAGTTTCTGATGCTCCCGTTTCCGTTGCTCGTCTGTTTCTGCTCCTCCCGTTCCCGTTCCCGTTGCTCGTCTGTTTCTGAAGCTCGTAATGCCTTTTTCTTTCGTGCTTGAGGAAACATTTTTGATTTTAAACTATCTATTTAAGTTGGATCCGTATATCTGTACAAAATTTCATCTCAGTGGCATGGACCGTTGAGGAACGCATAAAGGACACACACACAACCATTCTCTTCTACTATATATAGTAGAAGATATGGAAATATGGTATATGGCCAAAAGATTGGAAGAGAACTATCTTCATTCCAATAACTAAAAAGGGCAACCTGAAACTACTAAGACATAAACTTGCCAAGATATCAGGAACACCCAATAAATGCTGGGTTGACTGCGGCGTACTTTAAAGGATATGCAACTAACTGTCTCTCTCTCTCTCAAAAAAAAAAAAAAAAAAAAATAAATAAATTACATTATTCAGTATAGATGTCGACAAGAAATAAAAAGATGAGTTACAAAATGTTCGCGTTTCTGAAATAGATGCATTATTTTTATGAAAACTTTGAAGATGCCTTAAAGTTTTTATCACTTTGTTTATAACGCATATGACTGTAGATAACTTCTTTAAACATTTTATAAACTTTAAGAAAATACAACAATTATTTAAATTACATTATATAGGATTGCTACTAAAAGTAATGTCCCTCGATATAACTTTTCTTAAGTTGAGTCCCCTTGCAAGATTTTAATTAATGTTGTTTTATTACGTACAAAACTGTTTTTAAACTAACTAACTATTTCAGTTGGATCCGCGGGAGTGATAACAACATCTGTAGAAACATTCATCTCAATCTGATGAACCGTTCGGGAACGCATAAAGGACAAACAAACAAACAAACAAACAAACATTCTCATTTATATATATATATATATATATATATATATATATATATATATATATATATATATATATATATATATATATATATATTACAGACCTACAGATGACACGATCCTACTTGGATAACTGTGGCATCGTTTCTTTACTTATTCAGTCTCTCGGTAGAGATTTGTTCGCAGCAGACGAGCAAATCTCCGGCGGGCCTATTCTCGCTGGCCGCGAGATCCGCACAGTGGAAGTATGGGAGATTTGCTTGCAAATAGACAGGCAATACCTCCTGCGGTAGCTATGGCGGACCGATTCCCGCTGGTCGCGGGGACCGCTATAAGTCAGGTGGGGAGTCTGACGATAGTGCACGCTTTACACAGGTCCGGACACTTGTGACTGACAGATGTGCGCGCCCTCATGGTCCGGGCTCGTTCAAGGCCCTCACCTGTGGGACATGGCTGAACGTCTCTAAGCCGTGTCCCTTGGGTGTCAGGGTCTGGCCATAACTCGCCACCGGCTCGTGGTGGTGAGGTCTCGGTGGATTGACGCTGAGCCGCCAGCGTCTGCAGCCTACCTTGTGCCAGACGTATTGGTTACCCATTCCTCTGGAATACACAAGACTAGGCCGAGGGAGGGGTCATGTCGTTTGGGCATCACATGATCTCTGAAGCTCTGCCCAGACATTGTGATGGAATACTGGCCATATTCCACTCACATACTTTAGTCTGTCAAGACTGCAAGGTGTCTACTACAAGCACTTGGAATCAACGACTGGCAAGAGAAGGTCCACCAGAGAGACGAATGGAGACGGATTGTATTTGCAGCAAAGAACCTCAATGGCTCGGAACGCTGAAGAAGAAGAAGAAGATATATATATATATATATATATATATATATATATATATATATATATATATATATATATATATATATATATATATATATATAGATGAGGTCGACTAATGGCGTGACTTGGGTTGGGTCAAAATTACAAAGGCTAGAACAGGAGCTTTAGCCGAAGGGCAGGATCAGACTGTACCAGCAGGGGGTCCAAGTTTGCGCTATCTCATTCAGCAGGACATATCTGAATGTCTTGTATAGAGGAGAAAGCCTGACTGGGAGCTATACGTGTTTCACTTGTATATACGTGTAGTGGTCTGCAGGAATATATTCCTGGTTCTATTCCATTCTGTAGAAATTACTGTTCAGCCCCTTTCAACTGTCGATTTCTCGGTTAGTCATAACCGAAGCCCTTGTGGTGATTTTTTTTCTTCTTGTGAAAACAGATCTGTGATTTTCGTTTCCAGGGTACTCCCCCCCCCCCCCGCATATCATATTTACAGGACATCACTGTCAACACCAGCATTTTACTGATGTTGTTGATGTCACTGGTCGTCACTGGGAAGAAGGAAATACCACAATGATAATTTATATATATACGAGTAAATGGGCATATTCTTAAGCAAGTGAATCGATACAGTTATCTCGGCACAGTCATAACATCTGATGGGAGATGCCTTGAAGAGATTAGAACAAGAATTGCCATTGTGAAGGTAGCCTTTTGCAAGATGAAAAACATACTGACCAATAAAATTATATCAACTGAAACGAGAAAAATAGTGTTGAAGTGCTACATAGAAACTATACTTTTGTATGGATGTGAAGCGTGGACAATAAGCAGTCAAGCTGAAAAACGGCTGTTGACTATGGAAATGTGGTTTCCGAGGAAAATGCAAAGAATACCACGGACAGACAGAAAAACCAATGAACAAGTCCTTCAAGAAACAAATGAAGATCTTCAACTGATTATAGACAAGGGCGTGTGATGAGAAGAAATGAATTAGAGAACTTGGTGACGACTAGCAAGATCGAAGGGAAGAGACCAAGGGGAAGACCGAGAAGTAAATACCTGGATGGATTGCCCACGTGGCATGGTCGAGACAGGAACACAGAGCTGATCTCCGACTCTGGTGATTGAGTGAGATGGCGGAACATGACCGCTCACGCTTATCGGCATGGCGCATGATGGATGGATGGTTGATGTCTTGGCAAGATTACTCTCAGTAGTTTGCCATTGCTTTCTGAGCGACCGGCTCACATACCCCCGAAAGTAATCAACGCGACGAGATCCTCTACCGAATCTCGCACAGCTGCGTTACCCTACGTGGATATACGTTATTACGGAGAAAGTCAATAACTCCTTCGCCAGGGAAACTGGCTTCCTGGGTACTAGGCAGATATATATTCCTGGTTGGAGGCTAGTATTATAAAGATGAAAGGATCAATATCCCCAGTGTAAAGTGAACATCTGTCAAGTGGACTACTTGACTATGAATCCATCTTCATCGATCATTAGCGTGGACGCTGTGACAATTTGACTATAAATAATTCACACAGAAAAACAATGGCATCGAAGGAGTAATGTGTTTATTCTTCTTCTTTCTCTTTCCCCGTGGGGTTGTAGTCCTTAAATCAACATTCTCCAAGCCATGCCATCCTCAGCTACCCCATGCAGCTACGTCCTATGGGGGATTATGGGTGCTTGAAGGGATGTGTGGTGGGTGGGGGATGTGTACATGAGTCAGGGGTGTGTGTGGGTGGGGGATGTATGAGTAGATGGTTGGAAATGTGTGGAGGTTGGTGGGCGGGGGATTGTATATGTGGGGCATGTGTGTGTGGGTGAGTGGGTGAGGGATGTGTGGGTGAATGCGTGTGGGGGATATGTGTGCATTGGGGGATGTGTGTGTATGTGATGGGTGTGGGGAATGGTGTGTGTGGGTGGGGAATATGTCTGTGTGTTTGGGGGGTAAGTGTGGATGGGTGGAGGATGTATGTGTGGGTGGTAAGGGTGTTTTTAGGTGCGGATGGGTGGGTGGGTGGGAGATGTGTAGAGAGATGTGTATGTGAGTGAGGATGTGTTGGTGGGGATGTTTGTGGGGGATGTTTGTGTGGGTGGGGGAATGTGTATATTGGTGGGGTGTTGCGTGGGAGGGGAGATGTGTGTGGGTGAGGGATGTTTGTTGGGTGGGTGGGGAATGTATGGTTGGAGGATGTGTATTTAGCTGGGTGCTTGAGGTGTGTGGGTGGGTGGTGGAGGATATGTGGATGGGTGAGTGTTGGTGGGTTATGGGATGGGTGGAGGATGTGTGTGTGAGTAGAGCGATGTGTGTGGGTGGGGGATGTGTGTAGGTGGGGGATGTGTGGGTGGGGGGATGGGTAGGTGGGTGCATTTATGTGTGCCTGTGTGTGTGTGGGTGGGTGGGGTGTGTGTGTGGGGGATGTGTGGTGGGTGGGGGATGTACGTGGGTGTGGGATGGGTGGATGGGTGAGATCATGTATGTGTGCATGGGTGTGTGTGTGTGGTTGGGTGGGGGATGTATGAGTGGGTGGGGGTTGTGTCTCATAAGATACAATATGCATTGTTTATGTCTACAACATTCATTTGACAATGTTTGTTTCCAATGTGATTGTATTATGCATTATTGATGAACGAAAGATGAGTGATTGTAAGGGCCGAATGTAAGACGGCCTGCGTGCCCAATTTGTTACCCTTTGAAAATAAAGTCAGTTCGTTTGTTAGTTCGTACTCCCAAATCATTCCCATATTATTGATTTGTACTTCACTTCTTGGTGAGTTTTTAAACCTTACTCTATTTCCTTTACTCGGTGGATTTCAGGCAAAGACCTTTCTAGTTGCATGTTTTCATTTTTTCTCAATGTATGTTATTTGTGTATACGTCTTATTAGATGTCTGAGCCTGGCAACAGGTGTGGTTATATGTTACCGTTACCATCGTGTTCACTGATGGCTATAAAGATTTGATTTCACAACAATTATACCTTCCCCCAACAACTGAAACCAAACCTCTCGCTCGACACCATGATTGTCGATTGTTCAGCCTGGCTCTAATCTATTCGCAATTGGTATCACGTGTGGCAGTATCGGTAAGGTCGCAGGCGGGATGACATAGCCGCATCCGTAATCAGTGCGGTGCGAGTACATTCAGAGGTCCTACAATAGAACATCTGCAGAGATTACAGCCTAACACACAAGAGTGTATTTCCAGATCATACAAGTGCATTTCCAGTTCATTCCAGTTCATACAAGTGTATTTCCAGTGTATTCCAGCTCATATGAGTGTATTTTCTGTACTTTCTAGTTCATAAAAGTGCATCTCCAGTTCATGTGAGTGTATTTTCAGTTCAGTTAAGTTCACATATATGCGTTTCGCGTTCATTCCAGTTCATATTACTGCATTTCTAGAGCATCTCAGTTCTTGTTAATTAATCAATGAAATCAGATTCTCCGCCCTATGTGAAATCATTGCCTCTGTATGTGCTAGCCGATATATCACCTCTTCCCAATGAATAAACGAGCAGCACATTTATCTGGCTTTTGCAGCCACTTGCAACCCATGTGTGAGGATCCACGTGGAAGCAAGAATCGGACAACCAAACCATGTGGAGAATACAACCCTCAAACAACACAGGAACCATATTTTTTATTTCCCCGTACACGGTTCTGTCCGGATGTGTTAATACGGATATTTCTCAGGGGTGCCAGTCAGCGGGAGAAGATAGTGTTTACTATTCTTGCTCGTGTTGGCTGCTAACAGTTGTATACTCAGTTCTCTACTACAACAGCGGTAATCGAGGAGATTTGAGAGATATCTCCATAAACCAAACTGTCATTTATAGCCCGCAGTTGGTTCGCTCTGTTAGTGCACGAATAATAGATTAACTGATTCAGCATTGAAGGATAAAATATCGCCACATGTGACCTGTCATTTGCACAGAAAGATGTTATATCGCCGCACTGTTGTCATGGTTATTTGTTTCGTTTCGTGTAGCTTCTGTAATTTCAGTGCTCAGGGAACTGAAATTTACATTATAATACGTGTTCATTTCATTGTATACCATATTTGGTCCAGACATTTCGTCTGGCATTGAATCAGTTAATGTTAGTTGCATATCCTTTACTGCACGTAGCAGTCAATCCCACGTTTTTTTTTTTTTTAAAACATGTTTGTGATTTCTTTACAAGTTTACGTTCAGTTTATTTGACTTTTCTTTCTGAACGACCGGCACGCATACCATTATACGAAAACCATGGCTAGACGGCCTGCTTCCATAAAACCCGCAGCTGTGTTTCGAACGCTGCATGCGAGATTACAAATTGCGTTTATAATCCCGTTTGCCACAGCACCGACCACCATTCATACGTGCATTTGAACACAGTGTGACAACTTTCGGCCGGTGCTCTTGCAATGTTGGTGGTGAATTGCCCTAGTGGTGTCATGAGCACGGCCGGGGGTGGGCTAGACGTTTGAGCTGGTCGCTTGTTATTTATTATATATTTATATCCGTGCATGAGGATTATTAGTACGTCAGTTCTTATTCAGATATGACTGAGCTACCGTATGATAGTAGACGGTAATACCTACTTTCTGTTATCGCCGAATGTTGGACTAAACCCGATATTCCACATTGTGCCAACGGCTTGGGCGGTGGAGTGCATTTGTGAGGATGCAACCCTTATCCTGGTGCAAGGAAATGCAGCCTATAAACTAAATGTCATGGCAGGGCTTTAAGCTTTGGTCAGCAACTGGTCTAGGATCGAAGCTCCGAAAGTCGGACTCTTAGAGTATTGCTTTGTTGATCCGGCAGCTTCTGCAAATTGTCTTGTTCCAGATGCATTGATGTTACCTTTCCTCTAGTGTAAACAGAGAGGGATCATGCTTCTTCAGAAACACGTGATCGCTAAATTTAGCCCATCCTTTGTACTATGGAGAGGTTATGATCCCTTTTTGAGGCACAGTGTAACAAACTGTCATCTGTCAAGGCGGCAAGGTGCCAGTAGATTAGACTTGCTGACTTATGCCTTAATGTGGTCACTGTAGTGTCTTGCTCGTGTTTATTTGTTGTGTTTTATGTATTTGTTTGCTGATGAAGCTAGTCACAGCTACGTCTGTGCTTTCCATAACTGGTGCTCTGTAGAGTTGCATTTCTTCGTGATATTTTATATTCTTAAAGTCATGGACAGATTTGCCACCTATTTCTCCGTGCTCTAAGACCTACAAATTGAGTTCGCGCCATCACACCACATACATAGCAAGAAACTGCTTTTGAATAATTTTATATATATATATCATCTGCTTCATGTATCGATATTCCCATGGACTCTGTTATTCCCTCGGTCCAACGTTTACGTGGTCAGCCTCTTCCTCTGTTTCCATCTGGTCTGTACATCATTGCTTGTTGTGGTATGCTGTTGACTGGTAACCTACTTGCATGGCCAAACCATTTGACTTGCAGCTTTCTGATGAAATCTAGTGCTACTATAACCCTCACTTTAGTCCTGATTTCTTCATTTCTGATCTTATCTCTTCTTTACACGTTGACTATATATATCACTGGCACTTTGCCGTCTTGACAGACGATAGTTTGTGCTTCAAAAATGCATAATAACTATTACCCATGGCGGTATCGAATGTGACTGATAAGGCCAATTCGCGTTGTAAATGTTCGTTCACAGTGGGTGCATGTGAACACGTGGTCATTTCCACCATCATGCACCATCTTACGTCTCACACGCTTGGTGTGTGACTTATGTGCAATAATTTTCTCCTTTATCTTTATTCCATTTCTGATGCTTGCCCTCCATGCAACACGTTCAGCGACGACTTGCTCCCAATGTGCATTATCAATGCCTGTATCATATGTATGCCGGCTTCCTGGCCTAGAGGTTAGCAACTTTTCTCCGTAATCTCGTATACCCTCGTAAGTAACGTGACGATGGTGAGAATCAGCAGTGGTTCGAATCGTGTCGGTAACTTATGGGGTATGTGAGCCGGCCGCTCAGAAAGCAATGGCAAACTACTGAGCGTAATCTTGCCAAGAAATCAACAATCAGCTGAAAGATGATGATGTTCACAGCGATGTCCTGTAAAAGATATGCAAACATTTATATTTATCATATATATATATATATATATATATATATATATATATATATATATATATATATATATATATATATATATATATATATATATATATATATCAGCTTTCAGAAGTAGCGAAAGGACAGTGGGCAGGACGCTTACCTACCGATCCGTTGGTCGTGTATTCAAATCCCTTTTAAGGATTTCAAAATTGACCTTGATTGCTAAGTGGACCCAGTCTAATAATTGGCACCACAAAGTGGCCACGGAAGGGCGTCCGGCATGGTATTGTGCATTTTGGTCTTCTCGTATGGGAGGAAAGGGGTGGGGGTATTAGCACTATATACATAATACTCGTCATGGCCTGTAGGGTATCCACTACTTTGTTTAATGTAATAACTCTCACTTACCACGGAAACGGTGAGCAGAAATATTTCGGGGGGGGGGGGAGGCTGCTGCATCAGAAGACTGAGCGCCCATGGGTTTATCCAGTGTTCAGTGTCGCCTTTCGACATAACATAACATAACATAACATAACATAACATAACATGATATAACATAACATAATATAGCATACATAACATATAATACCGTAACATAACATAGCATAACATACCGTAACACAACAAAACATAACATACATACCGTAACATAACATAACATAACATGGCATGACATAACATAACATAATTAACATAACATAACTTGACATAACATAGCATAGCATAACATAGCATTGCATTGCTGACACAACATAACAGTATAGCATAACATAACGTAAAATAAAATAACATAACTTAACATAGTATAGCATAGCATATCGTAACATAACACAACATAACATACTGTAACATAACAAACAGAAATGTATGCAGTTCATGTCCATGTGTAAAAATCACTCTTTAATCTAAAACAAAAAGACAATAACGGAGAAAGCGATGCGAAAGGAGTTTTTTAGGCACGAGACCCCGAGAAGGGATAATTTGGGATCCTCTATTCCCGTGGGACTGCATAAGCCGCCTGAGTCACGTGAGCATTATAAGTCGTTTGTTTGATTGATTATGCTCTCAGCTGAATAAAACTCCCAAGAGAGCGGATGAAAAGAAAACTGAGGGTCTCGTATCTTATGCATTTGTGGGGGATTGTGTGCATGGGTGGGGAATATGTTGTCGATGGAGATGTGGCTGGGGGATGGGTGGTTTGAGGTGTGGGTGGGGAGAGGATGTGTGGGGTAGTATGTGTATGTGGATGGGCGTAGGATGTGTGGGTTGGTGGGGGAATGTTTGTGGGTGGCGAGTGTGTTTTGGTTGGGGGATCAGGTGAGGGCAGTGTGTGTGGGTGGGGGATGTGCGGTAGGGGGATGGATCGGTTGGTGGGATATGTATGTGTCCCTTGGTGTGCGTGTGTGTCGGTAGGTGGGGGTGTGTATGCGTCCCTTGGTGCGCGTGTGTGTGGGTAGGTGGGGGTGTTGTGTGGGTGGGGTGATGTATGGATAGGTGGGAGATGGGCTTCATAACATGGTAATTAGCCTTGTTTATGTTTACAACATTCATTTCACAATGTTTATTTTATCTTCCTATGTAAATGTATAATGCTCTTGATGAACCAAAGACGAGTGATTGGAAGGGCCGAATGTAAGACGGGCCTGCGCGCCCAATTTGTGACCCTAATAAAGTTGATTTGATTTGATTTGCATAATAATAAACATACACCCGGGATTTGCTTTCACCTTTCTTCTTCCGATTTTCTATGTTTGTCTTTTCTTCTTTTCTGCACTTTATTCCCCTGTTGTTGCACAAGACGTCAACCACCTCTAGATTAGACGATATACCTGATGTTATAAGTAAATACACAAATACGGAAGGAGAAAATGGTCAGTAAAATAAGTGACTGACCCCTTCACGGTGATTGACTAATTCACGGTGAAGGACTAATTCACGGTGACTGACCCCATCACAGTGATTGACTCCATTACGGTAAATGACTTCTTCACAGAGATTAACTCCTTCATGATGACTGACTCCTTCTCCGTGACTGACCCCTTCACAGTGATTGATTCTTCACGGCGACTGACCCATACACGGTGACTGACCCCTTCACAGTGACTGACTCCTTAAAAATTGATTTCTATAGACAGCTTGATCATTTTATGTAAAGAACAATGGGCACTTCGCGGGTAATGAGGTCAATATCACGCTTCACTTCCCAAGACAAACCCTGGTACTAGTTTGAGGCTGTGTCACGGAACCTTGGCAGCCCAGGACAATTTAAGTTATCCACCTGGATGCGAGTTCAAACTCTTGCCCACCGAACCGGCAGGCACATGTTTAGTCTCCAGGCTACCTCAGTTCCCACCAATAGTCAGACTGACCAGATACTGGCGCTGTGGCTTAGGAGTGGACAACGCCTTTGACAGTTTCCTGACACACCAAGTCGGGGGTCCAAAAAAAAAAAAAAAAAAAAAAGCCGGGGACGATTTGGAACCAGACCGCTTTGCGTTGATTTTCATAGTATGAGGCGTCGACCGTTTAGAAAGCAATTGTAAACTATTGAACGTAAAAAATGCCGAGCCAATCACAAACAGCTAAAAATACTGGGGTTGTTGCGACGTCCTGTAAAAGGATATGCAAGTAACTTTTATTAAGATCACAATCACGAGTGAAAGAATGTTCGTGTAGCTAGAACGCCTTCGTCAGCCACGCCCACACAAAAGACACTGATACAACTGCTGTTAAAAAATTACAACAAGCTACCAGTGTCCCTGGCCACCAGACGAACCCACTCCGACTGCTGAGGTACATGTAATTGACGTCCCGCAAGTCAAGAACGAGAAGTCAACATTTTATTCCAACTGTTCAGTGTATGGGTTGAACCCTAACCTGGGCATCTACATACATGAAGTTTAAGACTGGCAAGATCGAAGGGAAGAGATCAAAGGGAAGAGCGAGAAGTAAATACCTGGATGGCTTGGCCACGTGGCATGGTCGAGACAGGAACACAGAGCTGATCAACGACTCTGGTGATCGAGTGAGATGGGTAAACATGACCGCCCACGCTTATCGGCATGGCACATGATGGATGGATGGAAGTTTAAGAGCAGTGCTCGTATCCATTCGGCCACAATGACCTATTTTATTATTATTATTATTATATTATTATTGTTATTGTTATTGTTATTATTGTTATTATTATTATTATTATTATTATTATTATTATTATTATTATTATTATTATTATTATTATTATTATTATTATTATTATTATTACTACTCTCTTTTCTGTGTTGAGAATTAAAATACAATCTCCGTGGGTATTGTTTTACAAAACTCTCATTCCCTCGCCAGGCTCAGAAACAACGAGGGTGTTCCAGACCGGTACTGTAACTTGACATCAGTGGAAAGGCATATTAGGATGTCACCATTTCAGCACAGCAGTTCTATATATTTGGTACAAACCTGCACACTCTATAGCCGAGAGTTGTACCAGGTTCAGGGCGGACGTTATACTTCTAAGTCACTCCACCATTATAAACTAGTATATGTGCAGATTGAACACACCTCTAAAACAGTATGGACCGTAGTAATGTTTCACTGTATCTATTGCACTCCCCACGTCATTAACAATGTGCTACTGTTAGCATCAACACGTGCTATATATTAAAAACAAGAGTAGAGAGATTATTTTCCAGATACCCCCCGCCCCCCGAACTTATCACAATTTGAAGTAGTATATGTGCAGATTCAGCACAGATCAACAACCTACCGTAGTAATCTTTCAGTTTATATTGCACTTCCCGTTTCATTAACAATGTTTTACTGTTAGTACGAACATGTGGTATAAATGAGGAAGTATGGTAGAAAGAGAGAAAGAGCTTTTCCCGAAGCCACTTCCCCCGCTTATCACATTATGAACTAGTACAGTGGTTCTCAACCTTTTTTGGCCCATTCCCCCTTCACCATATTTTCAGAACGTCATCCCCCCCCCCCCCTTCCTATCAAAAATTTGGCCCGTTCCCCCCTTCATCGTATTTTCAGAATGTCATCCCCCCCCCCCCTTTTTTCATATATCCTATCTAAAAATCCCTCCACCCCTATACAGTATACGTAAAAATGTAAGGTAAATTTAATAGCACATACTAAAACAAGTCTAGACATCCACATAAAACATGATTTGTGGGTCTACTGACTTTATAAAAGGAATTTTCGAAGGATGAGACAAACTTAACTGTAAAGTATGAAGGGAAAAACAATATCAAGTAATCGGTTCTTGTATTAACGTGATCTTGAAATGGTCTTCATTCCCCCCCCCCCCCCTGGAAACCCTAAAATTCCCCCCTGGGGGGGGGGGGGAATTCCCCACCGGTTGAGAACCACTGAACTAGTATATGTGCAGATTAAACACAGCTCTACAACAATATCCATCGAAGGTTACCTCTCATTCTTTCCTCCGGTTTTATTTAACAATTTTTTTTCTCTATTGGCATCGGTCAGTGTAGAAGATAAGAAAGCCGGTTAGAGAGTGCGTTCCACGGTGTCATTCAGGACTGGAATTCACAAACACTAACACTCAAAACAACATTTATAAATTCCGAAAATAAATAAAGCGGTAGCGCAGGTGATAAATAAATTACCGTATATCTGCAACAAATCTGCTGCAAATTAAAATAGAAAGTTGTTTGCTCTTAAAATTCCTCGCCTTGTACGAAGGAATTTATTATTATGTACGTTAATTACTTAGTCTAAGTGCTTAAGAGCTATATTAAGCCAATCCTGATGTACGGAAGTGAATTCATGAACAATTAGACAAGGGAGGAATTATGTGGAAGCTGCGATGATGTAGTTTTATAGAAGAATGATGAGAACATCGTGGGTTGAAAGACAGACTAATGAAGACATCTTGAATTATGTTAATACACAAAGAGAACTGGTTACTCTCATCAGAAGAGAACAGCCCACATTCCAAGGGCGTGTCTTGAGAAGAGGAAAGAAGGAGTATGTCGTTACATTTTTACTGTTTGTCATTTAGAATGTAAATTTGCGTTCAGTAATTTGCCATTGCTTTCAACACGACCAACTCTCATACCATTTTATGAAAAGCAGTGCAATGCAGTCTGCTTCCAAACTGCCTGTAACTGTGTGTTGAATGCGGTATGCGGGATTGCGAATCGCGTTTGGATCACCTTCGCCACAGCGCCGATAATTTGAGAATAAATTCATAAAATACGTGGTTGGTACAGGGTGTATTTTTAATGACTGTGCAGTGTTTGAAAATATTTCCGGTCCAAGTTTTGTATTTACCTATTATGTCGCATGAACTTTACAGAAGGTGAATACACAACTTGGACAGGCAATATTTACAAACACTGCACAGTCATTAAAAATACACCATATACAATGAGGCAGGGGCAATACCTCCTACGCACAACAGCCCCTTTCAATAATATCCAAAATGTCGCTGATTTGGTCACTGGATTATTAAACTGAGGCTGGGATGGGCTCTAATTATAATTTCTCTTCTGAGGTTGGACGGGGTAGTGGTAATGGGAAAATGACGGAATGAGGCAGTGGGTCTTTTGACGTATAAAATACGTTTACGGAATAAAAATGAGACAGTACTACATCCACCCATCATGTGCCTGAAATAAAACTGCATGTTATTTGCCGAACGTTGCAGTTAAGCCCAGCAGTAATTTGCTGTTTGTGATTATACTAGACACATTTACGTCCAGAGGTCGGCAGGATCACCCTTTAGCTTTGCTGAATTAGTCCTTTGCTTTGTTAACCTGCTATCTAACTCATGGAGATTCGGTCCTCCGACCTGCATGGAGCTTTCCATGCTTATTTATTCAATGTTGTCCAGGGAATTGTCTGCTCGTTGTTGCTGAATTTCCATCCGAGAGTTTGATCTAATCTTGTTATGGTTATAGTAGTTTGTTATTTCCATTGACACCTTGCCATCTTGGCAGACGATAGTTTGTAAAATGGAGTTACACCTGTCCATTTGCACAAAGCCTGGACCGAATTTAGAGACTTTGTGTTGCCCACGCAGCAGGATCCCTCCCTCGACCTGCATAGTTTACTCCAGAGGAAAGATAACACCAATACATCTGGAACAAGACAAGCTGCAGACGCTTCTGGATCAAATAAAAAGCCGACAACGAAGACAGCGTACGGAGGGTTCTAGGAGAGGAGACCGGTAGTATAAACACACACGCAACCAGCAAAATTCCGCCCACAAGAGATGTTGTTCGTCTATGTTGCGAACACATCTCCTGGTCTAGGGCTGGGTCTCAACAGGTCTAAGTGAGGTGGTTGCTCAACTGATTACGACACCACGACCAAGAACTACGTTCTCTATTAGTGGGTGAACAATCCAACGCTTGGTGAATTCTGATTCGCAATGATACGAAGACCGATATTGAAGGATCAAAAAGCAATTTCGCTATACACGCTTGGCAAGCCAGTGTCCATTTGGTCACTTTTCTAACACCTCTTGCTGAAAGCTCTTAAAGCCAAAAAGATCGCCTACTGCCCCAAATGCCATACGGGCCTTTATCTTCTACCTCCTCATTCTGAAACCACTAATAACACACTAGTTTACGAACAACCTTCACACGTGACCGAAACGTTTCACATCCTGTAATTTCTAATCAAATCAAGAATCGTTAAAATCTCTCTCAGCATGACCGAGTTGATAACAGCGCTCGTTCTTAAACATCCGATGTGCTGATGCTGAGGTAGAAAGTTCAACCACTACACCGACAGTTGGACTAAATTGTTGACTTCTCGGCCTTGACTTGGGGACGTAAATTATAACTACCTCTTCAATCGAAGCCGGCTTCCTGGCCTAGAGGTTAGCGACTTTTCTCCGTAATCTCGTATACTCTCGTAAGTAACGTGACGACGGTGAGAATCAGCAGTGGTTCGAATCGCGTCGGTAATTTACGGGGTATGTGAGCCGGCCGCTCAGAAAGTAATGGCAAACTACTGAGCGTAATCTTGCCAAGGAATCAACAATCAGCTGAAAGATGCTGATGTTGACAGCAATGTCCTGTAAAGAATATGCAAACATATTTTTTTTTAATCCACACGCAAAATTCAGCCCATTGCTGCTATCGTATAGACTACGTTCGAGTTCAAATATTAAATATTCCATCACTCAACATTCACATGGCGGCAGTCTCTTGCCACTGCCAACTCGACATTTCGATCCGCCCTGTCTTGTGTCGGTCTTAGCTCGAGTGACTCTTTAAAGGGTCTTTTCAACTCATCCGTTCAGTCCATGCGTGAAATCTCGCTCCACGCATGTACCACGGTGAAATCTAAAAAAAAAAGCTCACATTCAGATTCTCTCAAGCATGCCACTGATTTCTGAAACGAAAGACAAAATTTAACTCCGCCGACCGGCGTGTTTGAAGTACTCGCTGCTCCTCAGTCAGAAGTGTAAGTTTACGTTTGTTGGACCTATCATCCATTCTGACCTCTACAAATTACATACCATTTGCAGGGCGTTTCCATCATCTCAGGGCCTATCGGTTGTGATGTACTAGGACATTTTACATTCAGTACGAAATAAAAGTCGGTCTCTCTGGCCTAGGAGTTAACGTCTTTCTCCGTAACCCCGTATAATCTCATGAGTAACGTAACCTGTGCGAAAATCGGTAGCGGTTCTCGCCGCGTTGGTAACTTAGGGGTATGTGAGCCGGTCGCTCAGAAAGCAATGGCAAACTACTAAGCGTAATCTTGCCTAGTACATCAACAGTAGCTGAAAAATGCTGATGTTAACTGCAAGGTCCTGTAAGGGATATGCCAAAAAAAAAAAAAAAAAATAAAAACCTGCTTGTGTAACCTTTGCGACAAAGTGAGAGATAGTAAAAAAGGACACTGTACATATCTTACAACGAACTCCACTACGGTTAACATAAATCACAGGGGGGAAAAATAAAAAAAATAAATAAATACAATAAATAAAATAAAATAAAATAAAATAAAAATAGTATAATACAGTAGTTATATATGTTGCATACTCCCCCCAAAATTGTGGAGCCTCCACGTGGAGCTTGTGGAGCGCTCGGTGTGGAGCTTGTGGAGTGCTCCACGTGGAGCTGGGTGGTGTCTGGTGGTGCTGGGATGATGTGGAGTTTGTGGAGCCTGTGGAGGGTGGTCAAGTGACCCCTCCCTAGTTGTGTCTTTGGCTTGTTAAGCTCGTTGTTTTTGGCGGGTAAAATTTTTAAAAAAAGAAAACAGTCTGATCTAATGGGTGATAGGTCTCATCATGTGTGTGCGTGTGTGTGTGTGGTCAGGGTGGAGTGGAAGGAGCCGGCGTAAATAGTAAGCGCAAAGAAGGTGGTGGCCGGTGGTGCGACGTGTATAGTGACGTCATCGGTCCCTCGTAGTTGTATGTTTGGGCTATTAGGGTCGAATTTTTGGTGGAAAAGTATGGTCTAAGGGGTAGCGGGGTTATTAGGGGTGATGTCTCCGCACCTCCTTGTCGCATCGTTACCATGTTAAGCTCGCTGTTTTGGGAGGAAAAGTATTTTCTTTTTAAATTAAAAATAATTTAATTTTTTTTAATTAAAAAAATATTTCAATGGAAAATAAAAGATATTGGTTAATAGTGGTCTTTAGTGGGCGGGGCTTAAAATCTATTATCAAACGGTGTTAGCTCATTAAATGAAAATCTTAAAAAGAGTAAAGATGGCCGCTAGTTCGTGTTGTAGTGGTATGGCTTAGTGTTATTTGATGTTAAGGGGTGGGTGAGTGAAAGCGTATCTCGATGAGTGCTTCCAAACAATATCGTCATAGGTATCAGATCGTTAAAGAGAAACCTTAAAGAAACATGTCAAGATGGCCGTCGGTGTCCTCCGTGGGTGCCTGGTTCGAGTCCCAGTGGGGAGGTCGAGCGGGGTAGAAGAATTATTGATAATGTCTTTGTTACTTAGTTGTGATGGCGATAGCGGGTGGTAGTAACCAGGCTATGTGTAGCAAAGGAGAGGTGGTGTGTTGGTTGAAGCTTAGGTGGTGCCCCAGACGAGGTGACAGGGTCGAATCTCGGTGCTGTGCCACTAGTAAGGGTAATAGGCGCCAGCGTGTGGGGTGTCTAGATGATCATACGGGTTATGATTAGGGGCGCTCTATCTCTCCGTATCGCTGTGTCCACAAGTCCAAGGGGAAAACAGGCAGCCGATTTCACCTTTGTACCTACGATTCACAAAATATAACCTAACTTAAAAATCAGAATATCATTCATAACCTCAACAGGTGTTGCAAAAAATCAATACTCATTTTCATAACGGCTAACACAGGGGCTTATCGTCATCGTAATGAATTATGTGGTTTATTAATGTTATTGATGTATCCGCCATGGCAAATAGTTCGCAAGATTAATAAAAGTTCATATAAATGTCGATAGAGGATTAAGAGCTTAACACCTATTGTCGGGCCATCCACAAAAAATCAATACCGTCACGCTAGATTCTTCTCATAATTGCGACCAGTGGCTTATAGATATAACCATTATTGCATATGCAGTTGTGTGCAGACTAATCTAACAGGTCACAGGTCTAGGCCATTTCGACAAAAAACGGTGAATAAATACGGTAGAATATTCACTTTACAAAGCAGTCTCTACTAACCTAGCAGATCGGGGAAACTAGACAGGACAACCTTTTGTTACGAGTCCACAGCAGCATATATCGTGTATAAAACGACCAGCCTGTGTCACGCAGAAGGACCTCTTTTTGACAACACCAAAACAGATCTCATCAAGTAGCAAGTCACTAATTGTAAGTTGGATGTTGATAAATCTTTCACATTTTCATTATGTTTCTTCATGTCGACACACCATTAACCTAACAATATAGTATAATACAGGGGGATATATAGGACTAGATGTATATAACTGACAAGGAAACAACAAAACATTGTCTTAATATTTCATATTAGGCTATGTCTCCCTTCTCTCGTTTTTCTATGTCCGAGTCGCCCTGGGGCTACCGAGTAAAGCCAAAGAACACCTCGACATCAATATAACATCAACCGGTCTCGAAAAGCAGCATAGGCGCGTGTAAAAAATTAATCACATTGTCCGACTAAGCCTTTCTCATAGTCATAGGGGAGAGATGTGATCACCGACGCTAGTCAGGGCAATGCGTCCTACGACAGTTAATATAATGCGTGAAGTCAAATTTGTGACTGCAAAATATGTTTTCATGTCATATGTATATAAGAAGCTATATACAGGTGCTTTCTAATGACAAAATTTCCTCATGTCACGGTGTAAACATTACAGATGTCGCTTAAATTTATACATTAAGAGGGGGAAAAAAGTCTGTTGTAGACACTGTATTTCATATTTTCTTGTGGGACTTGGTCATTTGTTGTTCTATCTTGTCATGGTATGTATATTTTCCACACATCTCCACTGATGTTTTTAATTTGTCTACCCATTGTCCTCGCTTCATATTCATACAATAGTATAGGTTCTATGTAGTGATTAAACACTCTTTTTCTCCTTGTAATTGACATCTTTATATTAGTCATGTTTTCCACCTTACCAAAGACTATCTTCAACATACCGAACATTGGTCTATCCTCTCAAAGACAACTTCTTCTTGTAGTCTCTTGGCTACATTTTCCCCTTGTCAAGCTTCATGTCTCTACTCGTCTGTATTAGTGTGTTAGAAGTAAACCAACATCACATAAGACAACCATATATTACCACAATGTATACAAAAAAGAAGCAATACACATAGACACAGTATATAAATATAGTACTAAATAGACAGTAGTTTAAAGAATTCAAGTATTTTATTACAAGGTAAATTACACAAATTAAATACAGTGATTTGTATAAAATATCACACACCCGTGTTACATTAGCAAATAAGTACAAAACACAAGGGAATGAATACGTTGGTGTATTAGTTACATACAAATGGACCATACAACACACCGGCACGTCCGCTATGGGACCTAACTCGTGTGAAGGTATGTCTGTAACAAACAGAATTGTGTGTGGGGTAATAACTACGATGTCTGTCTTTCATCATGTATCTGACCTGTTTGCGTACCACCGCAAGGTTTCGTTCACTTGTGGTCTACAACCAATCAGGTTAATTGTCTTAGAATTTACCCACATTTTATGTTAGACAAGTATTGATTGGGTGTCAACTATGCGGTAGGCGGGGCTTACCCTATGTTATATATATCCAACTCACCACATTTCACTCACTTTGTGATGTACGCAAGAACGACGAAAGATTGGATCTTCAGTTTTGTGGTTATTGGGTGACTATGTGCCTTCAAGTATAGAAAGCTTGTCAGTCACCGTTTTGTTTCAGTATTCACGGACTATCAGCCATATACGGACATATGAATTTAGCGTCTCTTTCTTCCAGTTCTTAGACATTCACAACTGCCTTGGAAGATTTATCAACCAGATTCTTACCCAGACGCATCCGAAGTGTAAGCAACCTCATTATTCTGCCATAGTTTACAACGTCATCTGTAAAGAAGTCATCGGCGCTTGAAACAAAGACAGAGAAAACGTGCTCGGGATTGATATGGTTTACTAGACTAGTGAACATACATCTTGTTGTTTGAGTATTTGACTTTCCTATCTAGCCAACATCGTGTCAGCTACCTTTGGTGAAAGATAGAAACTAAATATATTCAACGCTATATTCATCGGCTCGCTGTGAACGTGTGTCAAGTCGATTGTTGCTTGTCTCAGTATCAAGTCGCTAGTGAACATGCCTAAAAATACAAAGATGTCAACTAGGCAATCATCTGAGAACCACTTATGTGCAACTTGTGGGAAAGGTTTCACTCAAAGGCGCAGTCTGCTTCGCCATACTCGGACCAGTCACAGTACCAAGGAGCAAGTGTATTCGTGTCACACTTGTGGCCATAAGTTTAACAGTAAAGACAATCTACAACGCCACATTACAAAGGAACACACTACACCAGGAGTATCACCCAGTGTAATACCAGCAGACGCTTCAACACCCGCTTCAGCAACACTACGTAAGAGACATGTCGCTACTAATAGTGATGTGGCAGTCAGCGAGAAGAAGACTAAACAAGACAAAAACTCCCATCCAGTCAGTGACACACAACCCAAGGATGAAGCGGATTCTTTACACACTCTTCCAGATGATATTAGACAAGTATACACCGACAACTGGAGTAGTATCAAAACACATCACAAGATAAACAAATATATGTCTGTCTATACATTTTATATTAGCCCACACACAATCCACCCTAAAGACTGGGCATCTACCTTGAACAAGATCTTTACCATTCAAAAGAGCATATTCAAAATCAACTTTAGTTATCATATAGTCCTTAGGCACAGCGAAACAGACGCTCTTCGATTGTATCACGCATCTTCAAATAATGCTTCTGTCTTAGAACTTCCACAACTAATCAAAAATAGACAAGACTTTGACGATTTTATCAAAATAGTACACGAAAATGACGTTCTTACCTACGCTATGCAACAACGTCCAAATACCAAATACACTACAGAGACGATTCCAGCTATATGTTTTTATCTCTATCATATCCCAGAATTCCGGCTTGTTTAATAAATAACCATCCTTTTATGACCCACGTTGGGCACAACTGTGCATGATCATACTAGATATAACATCCCATATTTAACCATCCATTTTGTATACTGGCATTACGCTTGTTCATTTTTTGTGTAAAATTTGCTGGAAATACTGTAAAATAAACTGTTATATGTATTATAAGTGCGTTCACTTGTTGGTTTTTAGTGTTGACGGTACATATGAGTGTCATGTGGTGAGCGGGTGTTACATGTTGATGGCCAAGTCAAGAAATATCTCAACCATACTTATGAAAAGGAGAAAAATGTGTTATCCAAAAGGGAAAAATATTGCCCAAGTGAAGAAAAATTTACACAAAACTTATAAAACTTAGGAAAATGTGTTACCCAAAAGGGAAAAATATTGCCCAAGTGAAGAAAAATTTACACAAAACTTATAAAACTTAGGAAAATGTGTTAACCTAATGAGAAAAATATTGCCCAAATGAAGAAAAATTTACACAAAACTTATAAAACTTAGGAAAATGTGTTAACCTAATGAGAAAAATATTGCCCAAGTGAAGAAAAATTTACACAAAACGTATAAAACTTAGGAAAATGTGTTACCCAAAAGGGAAAAATATTGCCCAAGTGAAGAAAAATTTACACAAAACTTATAAAACTTAGGAAAATGTGTTAACCTAATGAGAAAAATATTGCCCAAGTGAAGAAAAATTTACACAAAACGTATAAAACTTAGGAAAATGTGTTAACCTAATGAGAAAAATATTGCCCAAGTGAAGAAAAATTTACACAAAACGTATAAAACTTAGGAAAATGTGTTAACCTAATGAGAAAAATATTGCCCAAGTGAAGAAAAATTTACACAAAACGTATAAAACTTAGGAAAATGTGTTAACCTAATGAGAAAAATATTGCCCAAGTGAAGAAGAAATTTACACAAAACGTATAAAACTTAGGAAAATGTGTTACCCAAAAGGGAAAAATATTGCCCAAGTGAAGAAAAATTTACACAAAACTTATAAAACTTAGGAAAATGTGTTAACCTAATGAGAAAAATATTGCCCAAGTGAAGAAAAATTTACACAAAACGTATAAAACTTAGGAAAATGTGTTAACCTAATGAGAAAAATATTGCCCAAGTGAAGAAAAATTTACACAAAACGTATAAAACTTAGGAAAATGTGTTAACCTAATGAGAAAAATATTGCCCAAGTGAAGAAGAAATTTACACAAAACGTATAAAACTTAGGAAAATGTGTTAACCTAATGAGAAAAATATTGCCCAAGTGAAGAAAAAATTTACACCAAACTTATGAAAAGTATGAAAATTTGTTAACCAAAGGGGAAAAAATATGGGCTAAACTATGAAGTATGTTGACCGAAGTAAGAATATGTGTTAACCAAATGGGGGAAAATGTTGGCCAAAACATGAAACATCTTAACCAAACTTATAAATATCTCGTGTAAACTTTTAAATAAGTAGAAAAAAAAAATATTGCTTCTGTAGTTATGTCAAAAGTATCTTGAACTTTTATCTGAACAGACATTTCACAAGACATAATCATCAACGTCAACACTTTCCCTCTTTTACATTACCGAAAGTTTCAACTTACCATTTCAGAGTAGCTGCTAAAGACGCACTTATACATGCTAATCACCCATCTGGCCACACTCTTGGTTGTTGTCTTCTAACATAAAATATCTCTGTCTTTCGTAGATGTCTTCACAACTTTTCCATGTCACAGCACCAAGAACTGCAAACCTCCATTGTACACGAGCTCCAATGAAACAGTCATAACAACATTTATGGTAATGCAATCTGTGGCTCCACCTGGGATAGTTTCAATATCATCTGAGTATTCGCCAGCAAAGAGCTATTACCCATGGCTGACATCTTCAACTTTCTATACCACAATGACTTCTACACTAACCTTCCATTGTTCCATCTTTCAACAATACAAAGGGTGTTCTCGAAGTCTAGCTAACATAACATTGCTTACTTTGTCCACCTCTATCACACTTTGTCATTTCACAGCTGCAATAGCGGCAAGTCTGCAACCAACCAACAGTGGCTGTTATGAAGTCGACCTTTCTTAAAACCACGTCTGTCTTAATGAGCCCTTGAATACCCTCTACCAGATCTTATAACCGACTTTCAACGTTTCATACCAAATAACATTAACACTCTCTTTGATTACAGAGCAGCCAATTTTCTGCTGACTGGGCAGATTTTCCAACCTAATGGAGATAAATCACCTGTGCTCCTAACATACTAGGCACTATTCTAGACAACGAATATGGTCATCAACCAGCACCCCTAAGAAGAACTTGAAAATAGCAACAGAGCTTGGGTTATTGAGACGATTGAGTTGCATTCCTTGGACTACCAGAAAGACATCAAACACAACAAACTCTTTCTTACTAACCCTAACCCTAAGTATACATCAGCTAATCCTAACCCTAAACCTAACTGTACAACAAACTCTTTCTTAAGAGACATAGATACAAACCAGTGTTAGAAATGAAAATGTTAAATTTATGTGATTAAATTTTAATTAAAATTTAAAACTAATAAATCGCAATTTTATTGCGCAAGATGTAAGCTTGATATATGTCCTATACCTAACTTATACCTATATTTAGGCTATATCTGTATATTTAGTGAAGCGGGCAATAAAATTGCGATTTATTAGTTTTAAATTTTAATTAAAATTTAATCACATAAATTTAACATTTTCATTTCTAACACTGGTTTGTATCTATGTCTCTTAAGAAAGAGTTTGTTGTACAGTTAGGTTTAGGGTTAGGATTAGCTGATGTATACTTAGGGTTAGGGTTAGTAAGAAAGAGTTTGTTGTGTTTGATGTCTTTCTGGTAGTCCAAGGAATGCAACTCAATCGTCTCAATAACCCAAGCTCTGTTGCTATTTTCAAGTTCTTCTTAGGGGTGCTGGTTGATGACCATATTCGTTGTCTAGAATAGTGCCTAGTATGTTAGGAGCACAGGTGATTTATCTCCATTAGGTTGGAAAATCTGCCCAGTCAGCAGAAAATTGGCTGCTCTGTAATCAAAGAGAGTGTTAATGTTATTTGGTATGAAACGTTGAAAGTCGGTTATAAGATCTGGTAGAGGGTATTCAAGGGCTCATTAAGACAGACGTGGTTTTAAGAAAGGTCGACTTCATAACAGCCACTGTTGGTTGGTTGCAGACTTGCCGCTATTGCAGCTGTGAAATGACAAAGTGTGATAGAGGTGGACAAAGTAAGCAATGTTATGTTAGCTAGACTTCGAGAACACCCTTTGTATTGTTGAAAGATGGAACAATGGAAGGTTAGTGTAGAAGTCATTGTGGTATAGAAAGTTGAAGATGTCAGCCATGGGTAATAGCTCTTTGCTGGCGAATACTCAGATGATATTGAAACTATCCCAGGTGGAGCCACAGATTGCATTACCATAAATGTTGTTATGACTGTTTCATTGGAGCTCGTGTACAATGGAGGTTTGCAGTTCTTGGTGCTGTGACATGGAAAAGTTGTGAAGACATCTACGAAAGACAGAGATATTTTATGTTAGAAGACAACAACCAAGAGTGTGGCCAGATGGGTGATTAGCATGTATAAGTGCGTCTTTAGCAGCTACTCTGAAATGGTAAGTTGAAACTTTCGGTAATGTAAAAGAGGGAAAGTGTTGACGTTGATGATTATGTCTTGTGAAATGTCTGTTCAGATAAAAGTTCAAGATACTTTTGACATAACTACAGAAGCAATATTTTTTTTTCTACTTATTTAAAAGTTTACACGAGATATTTATAAGTTTGGTTAAGATGTTTCATGTTTTGGCCAACATTTTCCCCCATTTGGTTAACACATATTCTTACTTCGGTCAACATACTTCATAGTTTAGCCCATATTTTTTCCCCTTTGGTTAACAAATTTTCATACTTTTCATAAGTTTGGTGTAAATTTTTTCTTCACTTGGGCAATATTTTTCTCATTAGGTTAACACATTTTCCTAAGTTTTATACGTTTTGTGTAAATTTCTTCTTCACTTGGGCAATATTTTTCTCATTAGGTTAACACATTTTCCTAAGTTTTATACGTTTTGTGTAAATTTTTCTTCACTTGGGCAATATTTTTCTCATTAGGTTAACACATTTTCCTAAGTTTTATACGTTTTGTGTAAATTTTTCTTCACTTGGGCAATATTTTTCTCATTAGGTTAACACATTTTCCTAAGTTTTATACGTTTTGTGTAAATTTTTCTTCACTTGGGCAATATTTTTCTCATTAGGTTAACACATTTTCCTAAGTTTTATAAGTTTTGTGTAAATTTTTCTTCACTTGGGCAATATTTTTCCCTTTTGGGTAACACATTTTCCTAAGTTTTATACGTTTTGTGTAAATTTCTTCTTCACTTGGGCAATATTTTTCTCATTAGGTTAACACATTTTCCTAAGTTTTATACGTTTTGTGTAAATTTTTCTTCACTTGGGCAATATTTTTCTCATTAGGTTAACACATTTTCCTAAGTTTTATACGTTTTGTGTAAATTTTTCTTCACTTGGGCAATATTTTTCTCATTAGGTTAACACATTTTCCTAAGTTTTATACGTTTTGTGTAAATTTTTCTTCACTTGGGCAATATTTTT
This sequence comes from Cepaea hortensis, assembly GCA_963921405.1. Taxonomy (NCBI): domain Eukaryota; kingdom Metazoa; phylum Mollusca; class Gastropoda; order Stylommatophora; family Helicidae; genus Cepaea; species Cepaea hortensis. The sequence goes on along the minus strand of OY992889.1, from coordinate 90,985,100 downwards.
CTCATTAGGTTAACACATTTTCCTAAGTTTTATAAGTTTTGTGTAAATTTTTCTTCACTTGGGCAATATTTTTCCCTTTTGGGTAACACATTTTCCTAAGTTTTATACGTTTTGTGTAAATTTTTCTTCACTTGGGCAATATTTTTCTCATTAGGTTAACACATTTTCCTAAGTTTTATAAGTTTTGTGTAAATTTTTCTTCATTTGGGCAATATTTTTCTCATTAGGTTAACACATTTTCCTAAGTTTTATAAGTTTTGTGTAAATTTTTCTTCACTTGGGCAATATTTTTCCCTTTTGGGTAACACATTTTCCTAAGTTTTATAAGTTTTGTGTAAATTTTTCTTCACTTGGGCAATATTTTTCCCTTTTGGATAACACATTTTTCTCCTTTTCATAAGTATGGTTGAGATATTTCTTGACTTGGCCATCAACATGTAACACCCGCTCACCACATGACACTCATATGTACCGTCAACACTAAAAACCAACAAGTGAACGCACTTATAATACATATAACTGTTTATTTTACAGTATTTCCAGCAAATTTTACACAAAAAATGAACAAGCGTAATGCCAGTATACAAAATGGATGGTTAAATATGGGATGTTATATCTAGTATGATCATGCACAGTTGTGCCCAACGTGGGTCATAAAAGGATGGTTATTTATTAAACAAGCCGGAATTCTGGGATATGATAGAGATAAAAACATATAGCTGGAATCGTCTCTGTAGTGTATTTGGTATTTGGACGTTGTTGCATAGCGTAGGTAAGAACGTCATTTTCGTGTACTATTTTGATAAAATCGTCAAAGTCTTGTCTATTTTTGATTAGTTGTGGAAGTTCTAAGACAGAAGCATTATTTGAAGATGCGTGATACAATCGAAGAGCGTCTGTTTCGCTGTGCCTAAGGACTATATGATAACTAAAGTTGATTTTGAATATGCTCTTTTGAATGGTAAAGATCTTGTTCAAGGTAGATGCCCAGTCTTTAGGGTGGATTGTGTGTGGGCTAATATAAAATGTATAGACAGACATATATTTGTTTATCTTGTGATGTGTTTTGATACTACTCCAGTTGTCGGTGTATACTTGTCTAATATCATCTGGAAGAGTGTGTAAAGAATCCGCTTCATCCTTGGGTTGTGTGTCACTGACTGGATGGGAGTTTTTGTCTTGTTTAGTCTTCTTCTCGCTGACTGCCACATCACTATTAGTAGCGACATGTCTCTTACGTAGTGTTGCTGAAGCGGGTGTTGAAGCGTCTGCTGGTATTACACTGGGTGATACTCCTGGTGTAGTGTGTTCCTTTGTAATGTGGCGTTGTAGATTGTCTTTACTGTTAAACTTATGGCCACAAGTGTGACACGAATACACTTGCTCCTTGGTACTGTGACTGGTCCGAGTATGGCGAAGCAGACTGCGCCTTTGAGTGAAACCTTTCCCACAAGTTGCACATAAGTGGTTCTCAGATGATTGCCTAGTTGACATCTTTGTATTTTTAGGCATGTTCACTAGCGACTTGATACTGAGACAAGCAACAATCGACTTGACACACGTTCACAGCGAGCCGATGAATATAGCGTTGAATATATTTAGTTTCTATCTTTCACCAAAGGTAGCTGACACGATGTTGGCTAGATAGGAAAGTCAAATACTCAAACAACAAGATGTATGTTCACTAGTCTAGTAAACCATATCAATCCCGAGCACGTTTTCTCTGTCTTTGTTTCAAGCGCCGATGACTTCTTTACAGATGACGTTATAAACTATGGCAGAATAATGAGGTTGCTTACACTTCGGATGCGTCTGGGTAAGAATCTGGTTGATAAATCTTCCAAGGCAGTTGTGAATGTCTAAGAACTGGAAGAAAGAGACGCTAAATTCATATGTCCGTATATGGCTGATAGTCCGTGAATACTGAAACAAAACGGTGACTGACAAGCTTTCTATACTTGAAGGCACATAGTCACCTAATAACCACAAAACTGAAGATCCAATCTTTCGTCGTTCTTGCGTACATCACAAAGTGAGTGAAATGTGGTGAGTTGGATATATATAACATAGGGTAAGCCCCGCCTACCGCATAGTTGACACCCAATCAATACTTGTCTAACATAAAATGTGGGTAAATTCTAAGACAATTAACCTGATTGGTTGTAGACCACAAGTGAACGAAACCTTGCGGTGGTACGCAAACAGGTCAGATACATGATGAAAGACAGACATCGTAGTTATTACCCCACACACAATTCTGTTTGTTACAGACATACCTTCACACGAGTTAGGTCCCATAGCGGACGTGCCGGTGTGTTGTATGGTCCATTTGTATGTAACTAATACACCAACGTATTCATTCCCTTGTGTTTTGTACTTATTTGCTAATGTAACACGGGTGTGTGATATTTTATACAAATCACTGTATTTAATTTGTGTAATTTACCTTGTAATAAAATACTTGAATTCTTTAAACTACTGTCTATTTAGTACTATATTTATATACTGTGTCTATGTGTATTGCTTCTTTTTTGTATACATTGTGGTAATATATGGTTGTCTTATGTGATGTTGGTTTACTTCTAACACACTAATACAGACGAGTAGAGACATGAAGCTTGACAAGGGGAAAATGTAGCCAAGAGACTACAAGAAGAAGTTGTCTTTGAGAGGATAGACCAATGTTCGGTATGTTGAAGATAGTCTTTGGTAAGGTGGAAAACATGACTAATATAAAGATGTCAATTACAAGGAGAAAAAGAGTGTTTAATCACTACATAGAACCTATACTATTGTATGAATATGAAGCGAGGACAATGGGTAGACAAATTAAAAACATCAGTGGAGATGTGTGGAAAATATACATACCATGACAAGATAGAACAACAAATGACCAAGTCCCACAAGAAAATATGAAATACAGTGTCTACAACAGACTTTTTTCCCCCTCTTAATGTATAAATTTAAGCGACATCTGTAATGTTTACACCGTGACATGAGGAAATTTTGTCATTAGAAAGCACCTGTATATAGCTTCTTATATACATATGACATGAAAACATATTTTGCAGTCACAAATTTGACTTCACGCATTATATTAACTGTCGTAGGACGCATTGCCCTGACTAGCGTCGGTGATCACATCTCTCCCCTATGACTATGAGAAAGGCTTAGTCGGACAATGTGATTAATTTTTTACACGCGCCTATGCTGCTTTTCGAGACCGGTTGATGTTATATTGATGTCGAGGTGTTCTTTGGCTTTACTCGGTAGCCCCAGGGCGACTCGGACATAGAAAAACGAGAGAAGGGAGACATAGCCTAATATGAAATATTAAGACAATGTTTTGTTGTTTCCTTGTCAGTTATATAAATCTAGTCCTATATATCCCCCTGTATTATACTATATTGTTAGGTTAATGGTGTGTCGACATGAAGAAACATAATGAAAATGTGAAAGATTTATCAACATCCAACTTACAATTAGTGACTTGCTACTTGATGAGATCTGTTTTGGTGTTGTCAAAAAGAGGTCCTTCTGCGTGACACAGGCTGGTCGTTTTATACACGATATATGCTGCTGTGGACTCGTAACAAAAGGTTGTCCTGTCTAGTTTCCCCGATCTGCTAGGTTAGTAGAGACTGCTTTGTAAAGTGAATATTCTACCGTATTTATTCACCGTTTTTTGTCGAAATGGCCTAGACCTGTGACCTGTTAGATTAGTCTGCACACAACTGCATATGCAATAATGGTTATATCTATAAGCCACTGGTCGCAATTATGAGAAGAATCTAGCGTGACGGTATTGATTTTTTGTGGATGGCCCGACAATAGGTGTTAAGCTCTTAATCCTCTATCGACATTTATATGAACTTTTATTAATCTTGCGAACTATTTGCCATGGCGGATACATCAATAACATTAATAAACCACATAATTCATTACGATGACGATAAGCCCCTGTGTTAGCCGTTATGAAAATGAGTATTGATTTTTTGCAACACCTGTTGAGGTTATGAATCATATTCTGATTTTTAAGTTAGGTTATATTTTGTGAATCGTAGGTACAAAGGTGAAATCGGCTGCCTGTTTTCCCCTTGGACTTGTGGACACAGCGATACGGAGAGATAGAGCGCCCCTAATCATAACCCGTATGATCATCTAGACACCCCACACGCTGGCGCCTATTACCCTTACTAGTGGCACAGCACCGAGATTCGACCCTGTCACCTCGTCTGGGGCACCACCTAAGCTTCAACCAACACACCACCTCTCCTTTGCTACACATAGCCTGGTTACTACCACCCGCTATCGCCATCACAACTAAGTAACAAAGACATTATCAATAATTCTTCTACCCCGCTCGACCTCCCCACTGGGACTCGAACCAGGCACCCACGGAGGACACCGACGGCCATCTTGACATGTTTCTTTAAGGTTTCTCTTTAACGATCTGATACCTATGACGATATTGTTTGGAAGCACTCATCGAGATACGCTTTCACTCACCCACCCCTTAACATCAAATAACACTAAGCCATACCACTACAACACGAACTAGCGGCCATCTTTACTCTTTTTAAGATTTTCATTTAATGAGCTAACACCGTTTGATAATAGATTTTAAGCCCCGCCCACTAAAGACCACTATTAACCAATATCTTTTATTTTCCATTGAAATATTTTTTTAATTAAAAAAAATTAAATTATTTTTAATTTAAAAAGAAAATACTTTTCCTCCCAAAACAGCGAGCTTAACATGGTAACGATGCGACAAGGAGGTGCGGAGACATCACCCCTAATAACCCCGCTACCCCTTAGACCATACTTTTCCACCAAAAATTCGACCCTAATAGCCCAAACATACAACTACGAGGGACCGATGACGTCACTATACACGTCGCACCACCGGCCACCACCTTCTTTGCGCTTACTATTTACGCCGGCTCCTTCCACTCCACCCTGACCACACACACACACGCACACACATGATGAGACCTATCACCCATTAGATCAGACTGTTTTCTTTTTTTAAAAATTTTACCCGCCAAAAACAACGAGCTTAACAAGCCAAAGACACAACTAGGGAGGGGTCACTTGACCACCCTCCACAGGCTCCACAAACTCCACATCATCCCAGCACCACCAGACACCACCCAGCTCCACGTGGAGCACTCCACAAGCTCCACACCGAGCGCTCCACAAGCTCCACGTGGAGGCTCCACAATTTTGGGGGGAGTATGCAACATATATAACTACTTAATACGACTCAACGAATGACGTTTCCATTATACTAATCTTCACCGGAAGCAACACAAACAGATCTAAAGAAAACAATGTCATTAGAAAATGTAATAACATTATAACACAAATCCTTCCTGGTTACAATGGCGGCGTAGGAATTGTTAATTTAATATGATTACATTGTGTAATTTCATGATTGCCTTTAGATCTGTGTGTGTTGTTCCTGGTGAAGATTAAAAAAGGGTATAAATTAACACAAAGTAATGCAGCTTTACAGAACAGAATGTAACAAAACAAAGCTGTTTCGAGTCTTCCCAATTCATCCCCAATCTATTTCCATCCCTTGTGGAAATGGTTGGGGCGGGGGGGGGGGGGGGTAGGGTGAGCGGGGGACATAACAAAAGGATCTGTGTGGGAGATTCTGTGCTTTACGAAGGATGGAATCAAACTACTCATTCTAGTAATTCTAGTGGACCACGGGTTCCCTAAATTTCACTCACAGATTCCTAGAGATTCAAATGTCCCACGGTGAATTTCTGTTCTAAAGATCCGTAGAACACAGAAAAGTGTATTTATCTCAATGCAAAAAGAGTCGAAGTGTTTCCCAAACTTATAAAGCTTCTGCGCATGTCCGCCATTTGAGTTTACATCAAGACCCCTTTCCCAGAAGACCTCTGTGTCTAGAACTGTGCGACGTAAAAGACGCTAGTGAAATATAACCTATGTTGGAAGATCTAATACATGGGAACTGGACAAGGTGTAAAGTTCTTGTTAATAAGGTACCTTTCGTGTTGGAGGTTTCTTCTTCAAGTGAGGGAAAATGAGTCAAAATAATCAAAGTTCCTGATCGACAACTGGTGACACTCCGGTCCTATTTAAAGTCAAAATAATCAAAGTTCCTGATCGACGACTGGTGACATTCCAGACATATTCAAAGTCAAAGTATTCAAAGTTCTTGATCAACGACTAGTGACATTCCAGTTATCTTCAAGGTTTAACTATTCCACTTCCATGGTCAACTGATGACATACCAGCCCAATTCAAACACAGTCTGATATTCAAGTTGGCCAGTCCGATAGGTAGCTTATATATGAAGTTCCCAAGTGACAAACCTGGAAAATATGTGGAACCTAAGGTGAATGTATTTCTGCCTTTCTGAACATGGACTGAGGAGAAACTAAGACATCCTTTGCTTTATGATGACACAGCCAGCAGGGACTTCTCTACATAACTACTAAGTCTATTTATACACTGTAAGCTGCATTTTTTTCTTTCATTTGTTTCTAAGACCAGGAGTCTTTATTAAATTCTTAAACTATTGGTTAATCATCTTCTGAGTTATCAGTTTCTTTTGTTGGGATAGGATAGATTGTCTTTGAGTTAAGGTATAATTTTCTATTAAAACCTGAAGTGGACGGAAAATAAATCTTAGGGGGACGGCTAGGATAGTAACGAATACAATTCTAGGTACGAGAGTGACATCATCCACTCCAATCTCGGTACACAGAACTACGAGAAATATAGAACGTTTAGTTGAGTTGAGGTGAGCTAAGAACTGGCATCACTGCACTCAGGACAATCGCATACGCGCTTCGTGTCTCTTTCAACAGCCAGCGAAGAGCCACACTACTAATCGTTCCCACCGCTATCTGATTTAAAGTTCTCCTGGTCTTCCCTCTCACTTTTGATATTCGACCAGAACCCCTGTCAATCCTCGGCAATCTCATCCTTTCCAAATACGAGTTCTCAATCTGTTCCTCCACCTTCTCTACCTGGTCCCATCGGCGCACAACTACCTCTCCCTTACCCATAGGTAATCTACCACCAAGAGGTGCATTCCCTGCCAGCCTATCAGCCTGTTCATTCCCCCGCACCCCCCGTATGGTCGGGGCAAAAAATCCATACCATTCTCACAATCTGTGACCTCTGAAGTGAGGTTAGCCATTCCACACCAAAACATTCCTTTCTCTACCTTACAAAGCATACACACATTGAGTCCGTTATGAAGACAATGTGTGTTGCAGTGGTCTCCCCTAACCAACGGAAAGCCTCTGTGACTCCATTCTCAACTGGGGCTTGTAACCTCGTATGTCAGACTCTCCTTTTTCAAGAATCGTCCATTAGCCTTCGCAATGACACCCCAAGCACTACGTCTGTTTTTCACCGCTGACCCATCGGTGTAGATAATTTGCAACGCTAGAATATCTCCGGTTACAGCTACAGCCGGCATTGAATAACTCAATGCTGTATTTCTAGCCACCTGAAACTGTTCGAGGAACTAAAGAGTGTATTCATCTCTGTGTGATAAAATTAGACAGGCTGCGCTCAGCGGTTCTTGGGAACTTTCATATCAGATAAACATTCAGTGACATCTGGGTGGTGGGGTCCGTGCCACGTTGTTTACTCACGGAGGCTCGTCTACAGAGAGGGTAGAGATGGGGAGAGTCAGGTAGGAAGAAAGAGTGGTATAGAGGAAAAGAGTGAGATAGAATGGAGGAGTGAGATAGAAGAAACGAGTGAGATAGGAAAGCGTGAGATAGAAGGAAAGCGTGAGATAGAAGGAAAGATTGAGATAGAAGGAAAGAGAGATGTAGAAGGAAACAGAGAGATAGAAAGATACAGTGAGATAGAAGGAAAAAGTGTGAAAGAAGGAAAGAGTGAAATAGAAGCAAAGAGTAAGATAGAAGGAAAGAGTGATGTAGAAGTAAACAGAGAGATAGAAGGAAAGAGTGAGATAGCAGGAAAGAGTGAGATACAATGATACAGTGAGATAAAAGTATGCAGTGAGATAGAAAGAACGAGAGAGATAGAAGAAAATAGTGAGATAGAAGGAGAGAGAGAGAGAGAGAGAGAGAGAGAGAGAGAGAGAGAGAGAGAGTAGGAATGACAAAGAACGTGGGGTGAGAGTGACAAACAAAAGAGAAGGATTTTGTGACAGATAGGGAGTATGAGTGAGAATCACAAAGAGCGGGAGAGATAAATGGGAGTGTGTTCGCCTGATCGCGAAGGACACTGCTAATATGAAAATGATAATCCACACTCAGCAGTAGGACGTGTATGGACTACCCTTGAGTTCAAAGTGAGCGAATGCAAAAATGCTTTGCCGACTGATGTATGGCACCAGGCCTCTTTTCATCTTGAGCTCTCGAAAAGTATGTATCATTAGATCGTGTGTTGACAAATAAAATAAATAGATTATGTCATTGTCATGTTTATGTCATAAACCTGTCATTTGTAAATAGCAAATTATCCCTAGATCAGGAAATCAACATCAGGATCGGTAAGGCAGCAACAACAATGAACATGTTAGCAAAAAGAGTCTGGGAGAACAGGAAGCTTACTGCCAAAACAAAAGTCCTTGCCTATCAAGCCTGTGTCCTTAGTACTCTTCTCTATGGCAGTGAAACTTGGACAACTTACTCACACCAAGAGAAACATTTAAACACCTTTTATATGCGGAGTCTGCGAAGAATTCTTGGTATTAAGTGGCAAGACAAAATCACAAATACAGAAGTATTGGAAAGATCAGGTTGTGTGACGGTTTATTCCATGCTCAGTCTTCGTAGACTTAGATGGATAGGACATCTTAGGAGGATGGATGATGGTAGAATACCAAAAGACATCTTTTTTGGTGAATTACAGATGAGTAAGAGATCTCAGGGTCGGCCTCTACTACGATACAAAGATGTGTGTAAGCGGGACATGATTGATACAGGCATTGATAATGCACATTGGGAGCAAGTCGCCGCTGAACGTGTTGCATGGAGGGCAAATATCAGAAATGGAATAAAGACAAAGGAGCAAGTTATTGCAGATAAGTCACACACCGAGCGTGTGAGACGTAAGATGGTGCATGATGGTGGAAATGACCACGTGTTCACATGCACCCACTGTGAACGAACATTTACAGCGCAAATTGGCCTTATCAGTCACATTCGCTACCGCCATAGGTAAAAGTTATTATGCCTTTTTAAAGCACAAACTATCGTCTGTCAAGACGGCAAGGTGCCAATGTGTGATGTTGACATATTTATGTGCCATGACAAAACGCTGCTAGGAATCTTCTCTCGTTCTCTTCTTCTAACTCTCTTCTGTTTGACCGTGCTAGGAAGATATGCACCCTGGACACACTGACGGAGGAAATTGAAACTCTGAAGAATGTCTTACACTTGAATGGGTACCCCACAGGATGTATAAAGCGCCACTGCCAACAGCCGAAACCAAAATCAGACGTAACTACGGTCCCTTAGATCAAGGTATTTATGCAGCTAACCTTTCGAAGGGATGACGTAATGCAACGTCTACAGGACCGGCTCGTTGCAGTAGTTGGCCGAACATTCTGTGCTGCAACTCCAGTTATTAGGTACAGAACCACACCTATTCCCACCCCAGCAATACAAGAATCTACCCCTCTGTACGTTACATCTAATTGCATTTACCAATTCGCATGCAGGTGCGAGTCTACCTACACTGGCCGAACAGAGAGGCAGTTACACACCAGGATCGTTGGACACATACCAAAATGAGTTGACAAGAAACTACACACAAGCAATGAGATCATGAGAAGTGTGACACACCACAATTATAAGCTTCCGGCGTCGTCCATTGCACGTCATGTCTTGGAAACCGGTCATGACATTGATAGAGACAGCGCTTTTCGCATGTTGTTTCATGCACAAAATAGTCGTTTGCTAAAGTTTGCAGAAGCGATAATGATCCATCTGAATAAACCTATTTTGTGCAGACAGAAAGACATGATAGTAAATTTAAAATTACCATGGTAATCAACTGATATTACTGTGCGAACACGTGTATATTTCAGCTTGAACGATGAATCTGATTATTTTACTCTACGTTGTGTGACATTTACAGTAAGTACTTGACGAGGTGCAGTGAAATGTACCAGGCAATAAATCGTACTATATATGGTTTGTGTCTTCGTTATTCAAATTCACTACGGGAAAACATTGTTTTGATTCTCTTTCTATAAATCTTTCCTGTTGTCACAACATTATCCAGTTTTTCTTCTCTCATATTGTGCCCAAAAAAGTGACAATCGCGTTTTTCTGGTATTTGTGCTGTGTTTTTTGTCTTAGCCTCTTTCAAAATATTTAAAATACTCATTTTGGCTGTCCAAGTAATTTTCAGCATTCCTGTGTAAAACCACATCTTTGAGGACTCTACGGATATTTTTGTTTATTTACTAATTGTCCGTGATTTGTGCAAAGCGGCTCAATGAAAAAATGTGCTAAATAAACATGTTTTAATAGAAAGGGGTGGAATGGCTTAAAGGAGGGAGGGTAGATTTCATAACGCCGGGTTATATCCAATATTTCCCGAACTCTTTCAGGTTATCCTGCTAAAAGTGTCGCACTCCGTGACCCCAGGGACGACTCCAAGGAATCTCCGTGAAAACTGCACTTGTGAACGGAATGATGGAATCCGAAAAGGAACGCACCACATTCTAATGGCAAGGCAGTGGGTTAACCGTGGTCCACGAAGATCACTTTCAATCAATCAATCATGTGCCATGCCAGAAAGCGTGGGCGGTCATGACTCGCCATTTCACTCGATCACCAGTGTCGTGGATCAGCTCAGTGTTCCTGTCTCGTCCATGCCATGTGGCCAAGCCATCCAGGTATTTTCCTCTCGGTCTACCTCTTGGTCTGTTCCCTTCGATCTTGCCAGTTGTCACTAAGTTCTCCAATCCATTTCTTCTCATAACATGTCCAAAAAATTTTGACTGTGTACGTCTAATTTGTCTCCTGTAGTACTTGGTCATTGGTTTTTCTGTCTGTCCATGGTATTCTTTGCATTTTCCTCAGAAACCACATTTCTGCAGCCATCAGATGCTTTTCAGCTTGACTGCTCATTGTCCAAGTTTCACATCCATACAAAAGAACAGGCTCTATGTATCCCCTCAACACTCTTTTTCTCGTTTCAATTGACATCTTTTTATTGGTAAGAATGTTTTTCATCTTGCTAAAGGCTACTTTCGCCAAGGCGATTCTTGTTCTAATCTCTTCAAGGCATCTCCCATCAGAGGTTATGACTGTTCCAAGATAATTGTACCGATTCACTTGTTGAAGAATATTTCCATTTACTTGTATATTACATTGTGGCACTTCTTCCTTCCTAGTGACGACCATAACCTGAGTCTTTTTACAGTTTAATTATAACCCCAGTTGCTCCCTGTGTACAACAACCGCATCTACTAATTGTTGCAGGTCCTGCGCATTGTCTGCAATTAATACTGTATCATCTGCATATCTAATGTTATTGATGTTTCGTCCTCCAATGCTGATTCCATTTATATCCTCTACATTTCTGAAAATATTTTCACTGTATAGGGAAAAAAGATCTGGAGACATCACACATCCCTACCTAATACCTCTCTTAATTGGCTGATACTGTCCCACTTCATTATCTATCCTTATTGCAGCTTGTTGCTTCCAATATATGTTTTTTATAAAGATCTCTTTCAACAAGGGATAAATACAACGGTGGTTTTAACATATAAACAAACGTTCAAAGGCGAGTCCTACGGGAGATTGCTGGCATCCGACCAGCCATATTGCAGTCTGCACAACATACTTCAACACACGGAGATAACCGAACGCTATGTGGAGCTAGGTAGTCAAATAAAATAACCATTTATCTTCTATCTACAGAGGAGGCTGGAGTATAGGTAGGGTGTGGGGTGTCTGTTGGTGTAGGGGTTTCGAAGCATATGTACACACACATGTACACTCATGTAAACATACGCACATAAACACGCAAATACATTTGTGTGGGTGGTTAGCATGGGCATTTATTCACAAGTGAAGGCTGGGTCGGTATTGATAGTGTCACTTTAGGTAAATGTGGGACACACGTGCTTGCACTGGCACCTTGCCGTCTTGACAGACGATAGTTTGTTACTGTGTGCTTCAAAAATGGCATAGCTATAACCCATAGCGGGGGCAGATATGGAGTTATACTTCTACAAAGCCTGGGCTGAATTGTAGAGACCATGTGTTGCCCATGCAGCATGATCCCTCTCTAAGTCTCCCTAGTCTACTCCGGAGGAAACGTCACACCAATACATCTCAAACAAGACAAGCTACAGAAGCTGGCAGTTCAGCATATCAATGATTTAACTGTCAACGCTTCTATCCTAGACCAGTTACTGACCAAGGCTTAGGGTCTGGTCTGCCATGCCATGACATTTAATCTTTAGGTTAAATTTCCTCGCACCACGATACGATATACAATATATAATGCCCTCCCGATTGCGCTCTTCCGCCCGAAGCCGTTGGCACAATGTTGGGCATTGGGTTTGGTGATCGCCGCCCAATAGTCAGCGCTAACATAAAGCATATACAACTATCAAATCAATTTGGTCTTAGTGCCTCCCCTATATTGAAGACTGGGCGCAATAGATCTTCACTATTATCTGCTTCTTGCTTTGGTAGCATTCTCAGACAGTCTGCTATCCGCCCATCTCTCGATGTTATCTTGGTCTTTTGTTCTGGTAGGGCAGTCAGAAGTATGCTAATAGTCCATCTCTTGTTGTTATCTCAACCTCTTGCTGATGCATCAAATTTATAAAACCATACACCAAATAAGTCACAAGACGTGTAAAGATTCCTTAAACTACCACCATACTGTCTGTCGGTCGGTCGGTCGGTCGGTCGTTTGTCTGTCGGTCGGTCGACCGGCTTGCCTACCTACCTACCTACCTACCTACCTACCTACCTACCTACCTACCTACCTACCTACCTACTAGCCCAATACTTAACACTTTGGAACTAAAGTTTGTTCGTTCGTTCGTTCGTTCGTTCCGTCCATACATCCATCCATCCATCCATCCATCCATCCATCCATCCATCCATCCATCCATCCATCCATCCATCCATCCATCCATCCATCCATCCATCCATCCATACATCCAACCATACATCCATCCGTCTATAAACTGACACAAATTAAGAACCGTTGCCTTATTGCTGTAACGTCTTACATCTATTTTCATCTTGAGGAAAACTATTCCCTAACAAACGGGTGTAGAAGGTTCCCTGATCTACTGTTTACTATAAACAGAGGTAGTGTGCTGTAGCGAAACTCGCTTTATCTAAGTTTATAAATGAAGCTATTAACACCGGCCAGAAGCCGACAGTGCAGTCTTAACTAGCTCACTCGCTCTTTATCAATTTCTCGTTTTCAGTTGAATCTCCGTTGGCAGAACGGTTAGCGGTGCACTTATTGGCCTACTAATGCACTTTGTGGTTAGATGTTTAAGGGATTTTGTACTAGGTAACTCGTTGTCATTATATCACCATCGCGTTCATTATCATCATCATCGTCGTCATCATCATCATTATCTTTACCATCATCATCTTTATCATCATCATCATCATCATCATCATCATCATCATCATCATCATCATCATCATCATCATCATCATCATCATCATCATCATCATCATCATCATCATAATCATCGTCATCATCATCATCATCATCATCATCATCATCATCATCATCATCATCATCATCATCATCGTCATCATCATCACCATCATTAACATCATCATCATCATCATCATCATCATCATCATCATCATCGTCGTCGTCGTCGTCATCATCATCATAATCAACATCATCATCATCTTCATCATCATCTTCATCATCACTATCATCACTATCATCTTTATCTTCATCATCTTCATCATCACTATCATCTTTATCTTCATCATCTTCATCATCACTATCATCTTTATCTTCATCATTTTCACCATCATCATCATTATCATCATCATCGCTATCATTATCTTCATCATGATCATGATCATCATCATTATCGTCATCATTATTTTCATCACCATTTTCCCCATTGTACAGCTACTGTGGCTTTCTGGAACAGAATGGGTTAACGTACAGAACCGCGATGCTTTCAAGCCCGTTGTTTCGACTTTCATCGTGTGCTCCTCGAGCGTGAACTCCAGATAATAAATCCACGCCATAAACTCACGGCAGCGATCTAAAGTGGATACTGAGTCTATACATACCCGATTCTACACACAGTCACAAGATCGCATAGATAATTAGTACCTAGCCAAAGCTCTATTCAGAAACAATACTAACTCTGTCGAAATGTGGCCATCCAGAATGCTAAACTCCCGGCGTATGTCAAAACATTTATATTGTCCATTCTCTGTATAGCCATGCGATGCCAAAGATAACTTTTAGTGTCAGATCTCGTCTCGGTTCAGACGTTTATGCTTCTGCTACGTATGTGGCGAAATGGGGTAATATTACAGAGCTGTAACAACGCGGCGACTGTGATGACGGCGCGTGCGTTTAACAGTAAATGTGATAACGGGGTGATAAAAGCAAGTTTGTGTGCCTAATCAAATCTATGCCCACACATGTTGTTCAGTATGTTTGTTGATTTTGTTTTGTTGATGTGTGTGAAACATCTGGTAGAGTGTGAATTGTATCTCTTAAACCCGGTGCATTGGCGCTCAGGTTACGTGAGCTTTACAAAGGGCTTACATATATTTCAATGAAGTTGGATGTACACTTTCCTTACGACCCGGTGTCAATGAAGCGTCTTTTTGGGAACAGGGCTGCCGAGATCTCCATTCTCTCTATAAGTCCAGGAATGAGCGGGGTGTGCAAGGCCGGTACTGGAATTCTACATCCGCTAAGAGGCGTATTGGGATGCAATCAAGTCTTGATTGGGGCAGAGCACATAGAGAATGACGAGATTATGCCTAGGTTGTGACGTTTGCTCTTGTGGTTTAGGCCTGTCATTGTCACGAGACTTCAAACCAAAAGGGTGTTCCATCTGTCTGTCTGTCTGTCTGTCTGTCTGTCTGTCTGTCTGTCTGTCTGTCTGTCTGTCTGTCTGTCTGTCTGTCTGTCTGTCTGTCTGTCTGTGTCTATCATTCTTTCTCTCTCTGTATCTCTCTCTGCTTGTCTCAATCTTTGTCTCTCTCTCTTTATGTCTCTCTCTGTCCCGCTCTCTGTCTGTCTCTCTGTCTCTCTCTATCACTCTCTGTCTCTTTCTGTCTCTCTCTCTCTGTTTCTCAGTCTCTGCCTCTGTGTATGTCTGTCTGTCTGTCTCTGTCTCTATCTCTCCCCCCACCCCCAAATCCATTCCATTCTGTAGAAACAGATTTTCAATCCCCATTCAACGGCCGATTTCCCGGTTAGTTATAATTGGGACTCTTATGGTGTTTCCCTTTCTTCTCGTGAAAATAGAGCTGCGATTTTCACTTCCTGAGCTCTAGGCGTTTCTGGCTTGGCGTGGGTTCCATCTTTGTCGCTGTAGTCATGTCTGGTCAGGTTTGCGGACTTGTAGGGCCTGGTTTTGTTAGCCCCCCCCCCCCCCCCACTCGTCCCCAGTTTCTCATGGTGCTATTTTTCAGCGAGTGATTCATCAGTAGTCGAGGAGTTCCCCCCCCCCCCCCCCCCCAGCCCCCTTCTCTCTCTCTGCTCTGTGTGTGCGTGTGTGTGTTTCTGTCAGGCTCTCTGTCTGTCTCTCTCTCAAAGTATCTCTTTGTCTTTCTCTTGTATCTGTCTCTCTCTCTCTCTGTCTCACTCTCTCTCTATGCACTGTCTCTCTCTGTCTCTCTATGTGTGCCTGTCTGTTTCTATGTCTCTCTCTGTCTATCTCTCTGTCACTTTCTCTTTATTGGACTTTCTCTCTGTCTCTGTATCTCTCTCCCACCGTCTCTCTCTGGCTCTTTATCGCTCTAACGCTCTCTCTCTCTCTATGACTCTCTCTGTCTCTGTATATCTCAGTCTCTCTCCTCTCTCTCTGTCTCTGTCACTCTCTCTGCCTCTATGTCTCTCTCTCTCTTTGTACCTCTCTCTGTCTCTCTCTCTGTGTATCTGTCTCTCTCTGTCTCTATGTGTGCCTCTGTGTCTCTATGTCTGTCTCTTTCTATCTCTCTGCCTCTTTCTCTTTCTTGGTCTCTCTCTATCTCTGTATCTCGCCTTCCCCCAGTCTCTCTATGACTCTCTCTGTATGTTTCTCCCTGTCTCTGTATCTCTCTCCCTCTCTGTGTGTCTCTTTCTGTCTTTGTATCACTATGTCTGTCTGTCTGTCTGTCTGTCTGTCTGTCTGTCTGTCTGTCTCTCCCTCTCTCTCTCTCTCTCGCTATATATATATATATATATATATATATATATATATATATATATATATATATATATATATATATATATATATATATATATCTGTGTGCGTGTTTCTATAAAGTATATGCCATAAGACCAAGAAAAATGATGCTGAATGGATTGAACATGAAGGAATGTAAACAGCGGATGTGATCCAGAAAACCAAAGACCGAGATCTGTGGAGAGTCATAAACGCCTACACCAGCCGGCGCGGCACTTGATGATGATGATATGCCATATGGTGCATTGAATGTATGGCGCTAGTCCTTTATTCTTCTACATATTAGCACTCAACGGGCGATTTGTCAGTATAACACCGGCGACCTTCATTTCCCAGAACAATTCATGGTACAATTTCTAGGCTGGTTCTACTGGTGAGGTAAATGATACAAAAAATCCCCAAACGGCAGGAGATTCGCATTCATGATCAGGGAACTAGCATGCGAGCATACTGACCACAGCTCTACCTCGGCCTTGTATCCTAGTACACTGTAGTATTGAACATTGATAACAAGTTTCAGGGCGAGGGGTTCCCTTAACACCTATGACAACGAACGAACGAAAATCTTTATTTTCAAAGGGTTAAGAATTTGGCACGCAGGCCCGTCTGACATTCTGCCCTTCTTCTTTAATTCCTCTCATACATGCTTTCACTCAACATCACTTATGAAGCAATTTTTGGACAACAAAATAACAATAAGCATTAAATGGCATGAACGGTTATCAATAACATATGACTCACTGAGGCAATGTTTAACATGGGCATTATAAATACCTAGAGAATGTGTAACGTGCCATCCATATGGGAATGTTGTTTTGCCTAGTTGTCGTTTGAGATAATTTACCATTATTATTATCTTTGTTTTTTTTTGTTTTTTTATGGGGGAATGAAGTCTGTAATGAGGTAGTGTTCAAACAGGTTGCGACTGTATGTATAATGATTGGTGGTGTCTTTGATTTCTTGTGGAAGATTGTTCCACAATTGAGCGGCAGAGTATGCTAAGCTTGTTTTATATAAGTCTATCATAGGTTTAGGGACATGAAGTATATTTAGTCGTTCGCTATGTCTTGCGTTATATTTAAACAATGGCCAAAGGTAGCTTGGAGCATTTTGAAATAGGATTTTGTGAATTAGTTTAGCCTGATTAAAAAGTAGACGTTTGTGGAGTGGCAGTAAGAAGACAGAAGAGACCAGGCATTTCTGCTAGTCGACAAGGCACCGTTTAGCCTGCGCTCCCCTTCTTAATCAGGGTACCGTGAAATCATACCAGCAAGATGAGTTGAATTTGAGAGCAACCGACTGGTAGTTGTTAGATATGGTCTCACGTTTGCGACGGTAGGCAGCAGAAGATCTCTTCACAGAGACAATGGCTACGGTCATCGATCAGTATGGTCACTGCCAAGAAAGAAAACAAAGACGGCCCACCTTCATTACGAATGCGTAGAAAATTAATACAATCAATGAAGTTATGTAAAACATAGACACTAGTTTGAACATGTAAATAGGCACGAATACCTAGAAAAAGACAACTATGGAGTGAGGTGTGTGGTGGAAAGGGGAAAATAGGAACACCACATCCAAGATGCCTTCAATCAATCAATCATGTGCCATGCCGGAAAGCGTGGGCGGTCATGATTCGCCATTTCACTCGATCACCAGAGTCGTGGATCAGCTCAGTGTTCCTGTCTCGTCCATGCCATGTGGCCAAGCCATCCAGGTATTTTCCTCTCGGTCTTCCTCTTGGTCTGTTCCCCTCGATCTTGCCAGCTGTCACCAAGTTCTCCAGTCCATTTCTTCTCATAACATGTCCAAAAAATTTTGACTGTCTACGTCTAATTTCTCTAATCAATCTACGATTTTCATTTGTCTCTTGTAGTACTTGGTCATTAGTTTTTCTATCTGTCCATGGTATTCTTTGCATTTTCCTCAGAAACCACATTTCTGCAGCCATCAGATGTTTTTCAGTTTGACTGCACATTGTCCAAGTTTCACATCCATACAAAAGAACAGGCTCTATGTATCCCCTCAACACTCTTTTTCTCGTTTCAATTGACATCAATTTATTGGTCAGAATGTTTTTCATCTTGCTAAAGGCTACTTTCGCAATGGCGATTCTTGTTCTAATCTCTTCAAGGCATCTGCCATCAGATGTTATGACTGTTCCGAGATAATTGAACCGATTCACTTGTTGAAGAATATTCCCATTTACTTGTATATTACATTGTGGTACTTCGTTCTTCCTAGTGACGACCATAACCTGTGTCTTCCTACAATTTAATTCCAACCCCAGCTGCTCACTGTGTACAACCACAGCGTCTACTAATTGTTGCAGATCCTGTGCATTGTCCGCAATCAATACTGTATCATCTGCATATCTAATGTTATTTATGTTTCGTCCTCCAATGCTGATTCCATTGAGGTCTTCTACATTTCTGAAAATATTTTCACTGTATAAGGAAAAAAGATCTGGAGACATTACACATCCCTGCCTAACACCTCTCTTAATAGGTTGGTATTGTCCTACTTCATTATCAATTCTTATGGCAGCTTGTTGTTTCCAATATATGTTTTTTATAAGTCTAATGTCTTTCCCATCAATTTGTAGATCTGCAAGCATATCCACAATGTTGACATGTCTTACTCTATCAAAAGCCTTTGTGTAGTCAATAAAGCAAAGATGTATATCCTTGTTTACTTCAAGATATAATAAATAATATACACACGGCAGCATCGGATTTAGGCCATCTGGATAACGATAGAGCGACATTTTCAAAGACTGTTATTGTTGTAAAGTTGTGTGTAGAACGATGGTAATGACGACGACGACGATGACGATGATGATGATGATGATGATGATGATGATTCTTTACTTATAAAGTGCGTATATTTGGTTCCTGAGAAAATAAGACACATGTAATGTTATTGTTCCCGTCGTAGCCGTCTCCGTGGCTAAAGGCTTGCGATCGCGGTTCGTGAGCCGCTTACCAGGCGTTTGAAACTCAGCTACGACCGATTTGCACAGCAGACTGTGTCGCGTTGTGTTATAACGTGTTGGTATGGGAGCCGGTCGTTCAGAAAGCAATGGCAAACTACTGAACGTATAAAACTTGCCTAGTACATCAACAGCAGCTGAAAAATGCTGGTGTTAACTGCAACGTCCTGTAAGGGATATGCATCATTTCAAAACAAAATGTTATTGTTATTGTAACTGCTTCTGTTACCAGCCACCGTGACCTTTTGGACGTGAAAGAATTACAGAAACATGAATCTAAAATCTTTCTAAATTTTCCCGCTTTAAGTTACCCCAAGCAGCCTCTTTTATTTGCCTCGACTCACACCTACCAGCGAACAGCTCCACCTTAACAACATTTTTTAAAAATTATTCTCTCTAAGACAGTGGTTCTTTACCATATGTTCAGAACGTCTACCCCCTCCCCCTTTCGTATGTCCTCCCTGTAAATCCCTCCCCCCGTCCCTACACTGTGTACGTAAAACTGGAAACTAAATGTAATACACATATTAGACGAAGTCTAGAAGACATACAACGTAATTTGCGGGTCTACTTACGTTATAAAACGAATTTCAGAAGGCCGAGAAG
Organism: Cepaea hortensis; assembly: GCA_963921405.1. NCBI lineage: Eukaryota > Metazoa > Mollusca > Gastropoda > Stylommatophora > Helicidae > Cepaea > Cepaea hortensis. Next base: position 90,965,088 of record OY992889.1, on the reverse strand, counting down.
TACAGAACCGTAAAATAAAGTATGGAAGGAAAAGTGATATCAAGTAATCGGTTCTTGTATTAACGCGATCTTGCAATAATCTCAACCCCCCCCCCCCCCCCCCCCCGCGGGGAGGGGTGGGGGAGCACCGGTTGACAACCACTGCTCTAAGAGGTAACTAGTTCGTGATCCTCACATCTGCATATTGGCGCGTGTATAGATCACATGACTTTCTAGTGATGAATGCACTCTGTAATGCCCTGTCAGATTTCTTGGCGAACCATTTGAAGACGAATCGACTATTGCTTTGTGTGCATTGAACTCCTTCTTTCCGCATCAGTAATGAATAACAGAAATTGGATAAATGCGTTAAAGGGGATCGTTAGTGATAAACTGGAGGAATATAGAGGCTGCGTCGTTGTATTTTCGGCAGTTAAAGCAATTTACCCACTCCCGGCACGTGGATGTTGAAAAATAGTTACATATCTTTACAGGAAGCTGCAGTTAACCTCGAAATTTTTTGCTGTTGGTGATTTCTTGGGAAATTTACGGTCAATAGTTTGCCATTGCTATCTGAACGACTGCCACAAATACCATTGCATGAAATTCGATGCAAAGCGGTCTGCTGCCAAATCCCCCGAACAAAAGAAACCATTGTATATTTAACGAACAAAAGAAACCACGTTTGTATTTAATGAACTAGCGAATTAACAAAGAAACCACTGTATAATTAATGACTGTGCAGTGTTTGAAAATATCGCTGGTCCAAGCTTTGTATTCACCCTCTGTAAAGTGCATGTAACATAATAGGTAAATAAAAACTTGGACCGGCAATATTTTCAAACACTGCACAGTCATTAAACATACACTCTGTAGTTTGCCATTGCCTTCTGAACGACCGGCACTCCTACAATTTTATAATGGAACCAACGCAATGCGGTCTGCAGCCAAATAGCCCTTAGCTGTGTTTCGAACGTGGTATGCGGGATTACGAATTGCGTCCGTAAACCTTCGTCGGGTAGCCAGCAACTGTACAATAAATAAATACGATAGGGTCAGGATCCTCGTCGGTGCTACAGAGTTCGTGCAATGAGCTGAGTTTCTCCAGACTCAAGTTTGAGTTAGGAGGAGAACAGAGCACTTATGGGTTACACCCGTGCGCCGTGATGTTGATCCATCGACTAAAGTAAACTAAACTAAACTAGGGTTAGGATAGAGACTGCGAATGTGGAATGTTTAAGACAAGGCTGGCTAAAATAGATACCAGTAAATGTCTTTGGAAGTAAAGGTGGCTGGAGGATTGCTGAACACATCAACCAGCGAGTGTCGATTTTTCTGTAGAAACATGAGTCACACCACACGCCCATCACGAAATCAAGGAGTATGCTTAGTAAGGTGCAGAAAGCAATGTTTCGTGTCGATTGGCTCTCCTCGCTTCAGAGGTTACCGATTGTAAGAATTGTATGGATGTTTATCCTTGGCCATGTGGGAGTACGGGGGAATGAACAGGCTGATAGGCTGGCAGGGAATACGCCCCTTGGTGGTCGATTACTTATGGACAAGGGGGCAGGTGGTCGTGCGTTTGTGGGACCAGGTGGAGAAAGTGGGGGACCAGATTAAGAACCTGTATGTGGAAATGATGCGATTGAGGAAGGCTGGCAGGGACTCTGGTAGAATCTCAAAACTGAGTGGGAAGACCAGGAGAACTTTCAATCAGATAGCGGTGGGAACGATTAGTAGTATGACTCTTCGCTGGCTGTTGAATGAGGGGACGGAGCGCGTATGGGAATGTCCTAAGTACAGTGATGTCAGTTCTTAGCTCAACTCAACTCAACTCAACTCAACTCAACTCAACTCAACTCAACTCAACGCCCAATGCGCAATGTGTGTACAAGGGCCCTTTACTCCCAGGATCTTTACAAATGACCATGGTCGACCCATCCAGAAATAAGTGCCAAGAAATATCTTAGGAAGTGAATGAATTAAACGGCCCCTGTACATACTTTACTTACTTCTGAACTCTACATTCCAAAACGAAATACCCCTGTTCTGTCCAACAGCGCAGCTGCAATCTAGTTTACCAACCAAGAGTTAACGCCGTAGTCAATAATCTACTGAATGAACTTTGTAAAGTCCAATCCATTATGGTCATATTTAAGACTCAGCGCCAAACTAGAAAGTAGATTTGGATCAAACGTGGTGAACAATCAAATTAGCAAGTATTATAATGTAAATTTCCGTTCATCGAGCATTGAAAATGCGGAAGCAACACGAAACGAAATAAATAATACGATGACCCAATTTTGGTGATATATCGTCCTTCTGTCCTAATGGGAGATCACATTTGGCAATATATATATATATATATATATATATATATATATATATATATATATATATATATATATATATATATATATATATATATATATATATAT
>OY992889.1:90945171-90957671 GCA_963921405.1 Cepaea hortensis | reverse complement strand
CTTTTTCCCCAGAATAAATAATCTTACAATCCTCTCCTGTCTTGATCCCTGCCCCTTTCCACCTCGTTTCGCACATTCCTAAAATATTAATCTTCTCTCTTTCCATTTCTTGTTTGATATTTTCTAATTTTCCATCTGCACTCATTGTTCTAACATTCCAAGTTCCTACTTTCAATGGTATTAATCGTTTGCACGTAGTAGCCTGCTGACGGTCTGGGGTCACCTAGTGCACATTACTATCCCTACCGGGCGAGGCTGCTCCTATGGAGCACTCATTTGCACCGTTTCTCTGATTATCGATAAGACTGCAGTACATAATATTCTTGGCATCTGTAAAGAAGGTTGTTTGTCATTGCTTTCCTTCTTAGAAGTGACCATACTGGACAATGACCAGTAGCCATTGTCTCGTAAAAAAAGAGAGCCTCTACCTACCATCGTGAAGCTGGAGACCATACCCTACAACTATCTGTCGGCTGCTCTCTAGCTTCATCCACCACCTGCACATGGCTTCACGTAACCCTGATCGGGAGGCTAAATGGGTACTCCACCTTGCCCAATGGTGTCCCGTAGGCTAGCGGAGGGTAGGAGGCACCTTACTTCTCCTTTGATAGGGGATACCCCTACCCCGCCACCTTATGCTGTTAAGCTGCATTATCTTGTGCTATTTGATATTATTTACCTCTTTTTCCAAGACCCACCCCCTCCATCCCTGTTCTTCCTAAACAACAGTAAGGTTTGATCTGGCCAACGTATTTCAGTTTCCAGGAATCGGTGTGGCGCAGTAGTGAGCTAGCTTGCCTGTCAGCCTGGTAGTCGTATGCTCGACATACCATCCAGACGTGCTCGACATACCACCTAGACGTGCTCGACATACCACCCAGACGTGCTCGACATACCATCCAGACGTGCTCGACATACCACCCAGACATGCTCGACATACCACCTAGACGTTCTCGACATACCACCCAGACATGCTAGACATACCACCCAGACGTTCTCGACATACCACCCAGACGTTCTCGACATACCACCCAGACGTGCTCGACATACCACCCAGACGTGCTCGACATACCACCTAGACGTTCTCGACATACCACCCAGACGTGCTCGACATACCACCCAGACGTGCTCGACATACCACCCAGACGTGATCGACATACCACCTAGACGTGCTCGACATACCATCCAGACGTTGTCGACGTACCATCCAGACGTTCTCAACATACCACCCAGACGTGCTCGACATACTACCAAGACGTGTCTACATACCACCCAGACGTGCTCGACACACCACCCAGACGTGCTCGACATATCACCCACATGTGCTCGACATATCATCCACATGTGCTCGACATACCACGCAGACCTGCTCGATATATCACCCACACGTGCTCGACACATAATCCACATGTGCTCAACATACCACCCACACGTGCTCGACATACCATCCAGACGGATGTTTATAAAATTAACGCGGACTACTAGATCGTCCCAACCTAAACTAGGTACCTGGAAAAGATTTAGGCAGTGAACGCGGCCAGTCTAACATTGACCTCAACACTCACTGAGTTCCTTCTGGTCTATAAATACATGGAGTTTCCCCCGTTTACTAAACTAACCTGAAGACGTGTCTAGACATAAGTGTCTACAGTGACATAGCTCCCATTGTCTGCCCAGTAGAAGAACAATTAAGACAACACAGACAATGGTTAGAGACGTGACGAGGCATCCGCCAGGATAGGTCTTCTGTCTTCTGCAAACACCCGGTACGTCTATTTTCAGACCGCGGGTCTGGACCTCTATGTCGGAAACTCTGTTTAGGACGTTGTCTCCGTGGCTTGTGTCTTTGAATATCCTGGGGGGCTTTTATTTTTGGAAACTGACTTTCAGGGATAGAATAAGCCAGGGTTTATCATCCGGCGACAAGAGAGTAAGGGGAATATGCTAGGTTTTCGCCGACACATCGAGAGAATGTGAACAGTACGAAGTGTAAGAATAATCAAGTGATTAAGAGCACTAAACAAATGCAGATGATTTTGTACCATTCTTTCGTAGCAATACACAGACAGACTGACAGACAGGCATGCCTACTTACCTACCTACTTACCTACCTATCTACCTACTGCATGCATACAGGTAGATAGGTAGGTAGGTAGGTAGGTAGGTAGATGCATGCGCAAAGCACGAACTTCGTAGCTCCAGCGACGACCCACAGGAGTCTCCGAGAAAAAGGCACTCATAAACCGAACGACGTAGTCCGAAATCGAACCCACGACCTTCGGCTCGCCACAATGTTGCAGTAATGAATTCGACACGGAGTCTCCTAACACTCAGCGCTGTGCAAGTCACATATTGGGCTCTAAAGGTCTAATTTCGACATCCATACTCCTTGTGCATACTTAAGAGGCAACGACAGCCCCAAGACATGGTCCATACGTGGGTAGATAATAAATGCGGGCTCCTGAATGTCTCTATTACCATACAAAATGCTGGTTCTATTTCCCATGGGATGCCCTGTTGTCTCAGTTTCAAGCTGCAGGTTTCCATTTAAGGAAATACCCGGTGGATTTACTCTATTTGCAAGTTAACACTACGAAGTCAAGGACCCCCCCCCCCCCCCCCCTCTTCCACCCACGCCCTGAGTCCTTTTCTGGTATATGGTGCTAACCCCATATTTTAATAGAATAATCAGCACTGGGACAGTTATGTGGGCGGTGTCTAAAGACATTTCCGGGACCCCTTGAAAGCTGGGTCGATGTGGGAAGCCAGGCCAATTTTAAACATCCGCGTCAGTGTAAATTCGAACCCATCACCGCGGGATCAACAGGCGATTTCTGGTCTCTAATACTGACTCTTCTATCTTGAATAGTTAAGAGCTAAGTGTTTAGAGCTAAGGGTTAAGAATTTAATATTACGAGGTAATATATTTGCAGTTATCTGTTTGCAGTTAAGTGTTGAAAGTTAAATGTTAAGAGTTAAGTGTTAAGAATTAAGTGTTGCGCGTTTAATATTAAGAGTTAAATATTCAAAGTGAAGGTAGTTAGAGTTGAGACAGTTAGATTTAAGTGTTAGCAATCAAGTGTTAAAAGTTTCATATCAAGAGTTAAATATTAAAACTGAAGTATCTAGAGTTAAGACATTTAGATTTCAGTGTTAACAGTTAAGTGTTAAAAGTAACATATCAAGAGTTAATTATTAAAAGTGAAGTATCTAGAGCCAGGATATTTAGATTTAAGTGTTAACAGTTAAAGATCTACATATGAAGAGTTATATATTGAAAATGAAGTATCTAGAATTAAGATATTTAGATTTAAGTGTTAACTGCTAAGTGTTGAGAGTTACATATTAAGAGATAAATGTTAAGACACAAGCATCAGTCACATATTCAAAATAAAAACTGTCAACTGTTATTTACTGCCAATATAGTACCTTGCGGTGTATGGCAGAGGGGTCTTTGAGCCTGAGGAATTAAGGCCGCCTGGCTAGTGCAGTCACCACGAACTGTTCAGGTTTGGATTTTTTTTTATGCCCCCGACAGAAAAAAATCCCACACCTTACCGAGGGATCGAACCCGGGTCTCCCGAAGGAGAGTCCGGCGTTGTAGCCACTCGGCCAACATATTTGATCTTATTCTCAGAGGAAAACTACTGGGATATATTGTGACAACTTGAAAAATTAATGAAATAAAAAGTGAGAGAGCCTTGTGCAAACAGGAAGACATGATAGTCAGTTTAATATTACTGTTTTTTTCCCCCCGCATATCCTATTACAGGATATCGCTATCAACACCAGCAATTTACCACTGTTGTTGATTTCTTGGCAAGATTACGCTGAGTAGTTTGCCATTGCTTTCTGAGCGACCGGCTCACATATCCCGTAAATAACAAGCGCGGCGAGAACAGCTAGCAATTCTCGCGCAGCCGCGTGTGCTCACGTGGATAAACTGGATTACAGAGAAAGTAGCTAACCCCTATATTAGACAATTTACTTTACTGAGTGAACATGTGTATGTTTCAGTTTGAAGGATTTATCTAATCACTTTAGTTTACGTTGTGTAATTTCTGCAGTATGTATCTGACGAGACGCGGCGAAATATGCCAGGCAATAAATCATGTAATCCACCGTTAATGTCTTCGTTACTAAAATACACTACGGGAAAACATTGTTTTGACCATCTATCTCTGTCTGTCTGTCTGTCTGTCTGCATGTTTGATTGTCTGTTAGTAAGTCAGACTGTCTCTCTCGCTGTCTGAGTCTGTGTATAGATGTATTTGTTTGTTTGCGTCAGTTCTCCATTTATCAGTAATGTTCAACTGTCAGTCTGTTGATTGGTTCCCTAGTGAGACTTCCGCCTCCCTCAATCTGTCACCGCTACGCCCACACCCTTCTAATTTCCTGCAGCATGTTTTCTGTTCTCCGAGTTTCTTTCTTTTAGTTTCGTACGTTTATTATGCAAGTCTTTTTGCCTTCTTTATCAGGAGACTAATCATGGGCTAAAGATAAACTGGGGCAATACATTCGTATAGACAGATAGAATACTGAAGCGAAATATATAAGTATTTTTTTTCGCTCGCTCGATTTGAACTCAAGCGTAATCCATATACACTACTTCTTTGGCGCTGGACTGAATTTTACGTGTGGATCAGCTTTCCCTATTAACAGTGTCCCTCGCCATTAGGCGAACCCACCCCGGCTTCAGAGGTACTTGTAATTTACGTCCCCAAGTCAAGGACGATACATCAACAGTTTAGTCCAACTGTCCGGTGTAGTGGTTAAACCCTTTACTTTGGCATTAGCATACCGGATGTTCAAGAACGTGCGTTCTTATCCATTCGGCCATGCTGACCTGCATATATAAATCTAAAGATGATAATGGCAATACGTTGACAACTGGTCTAGGTTCGAAGCAGTTGAAACGTTGTTTAGCTGATCCGGCATCTTCTGCAGCTTGTCTTGTTTCAGACGTATTGGTGTTACCTTTCCTCTAGTGTAAATTAGACAGGCCGAGAGAGGGATCCTGCTGTATAGGAAACATATGATCTCTACATTTCAGCCTGGGCTTTGTGATGTGGAGAGGTATTATTCCATTTTACAAACTATCGTCTGTCAAGACGGCAAGGTGATAATGGAATGATGCCAAGACTATAAGAAAACAATAAGAAAATATAATCAAATACAAGCTGGCGTAAGAAGAAATAGAGATGAAAATGAGTTACAAATCAACTGAAAAGCACATATCCTTCAATGGACGGAAGGAAGAGCAAACGGATCTATCCAGCGAGAACAACTCAGTAATGAAGAAGATAGGAAATAAAGACAAACAAATATGAGGAAAATAAAATATTGGGTACATGCGTAAGTAGACAACCTAGAGAGGACAATTAATTTTGGAAGTGTACCGGGAAAGCACACAGCTGTGGGAGATTTTATTTTTGGAAATGTACAGGGAAAGCACACAGCTGTGGGAGATTTTATTTTTGGAAATGTACCGGGAAAGCACACAGCTGTGGGAGATTTTATTTTTGGAAATGTATACAGCTGTGGGAGATTTTATTTTTGGAAATGTACAGGGAAAGCACACAGCTGTGGGAGATTTTATATTTTGAAATGTACCGGGAAAGCACACAGCTGTGGGAGATTGTATTTTTGGAAGTGTACCGGGAAAGCACACAGCTGTGGGAGATTTTATTTTTGGAAATGTACCGGGAAAGCACACAGCTGTGGGAGATTTCATTTTTGGAAGTGTACCGGGAAAGCACACAGCTGTGGGAGATTTTATTTTTGGAAGTGTACCGGGAAAGCACATAGCTGTGGGAGATTTTATATTTTGAAATGTACCGGGAAAGCACACAGCTGTGGGAGATTTTATTTTTGGAAGTGTACCGGGAAAGCAGACAGCTGTGGGAGATTTCATTTTTAGAAGTGTACCGGGAAAGCACACAGCTGTGGGAGATTTTACACCAGACCGTCTTATGTTGGTTCCTTTTATGAAATGGTATGGGTTCCGGTCGTTCAGAAAGCAATGGCAAACTACTGAACGTAAACATGCCCAGTAATCGCAAACAGCCAAAAAAATGCTGGGGTTGACTGCTACATCCTGTAAAGGATATGCAACTAACTTAAACGCTTAAGCATAACTCATTATCAACTAACTAACTATTAAAGTGAAGAAGAGGATGAAGGCGTATATAGGTTCAAGATGTGATAGAAGATCTAAATATGACAGCCACAGAGGTAGGACATCTGGCTTATGATGGAGGGATATTACGAAAGGTCTTTTATGAGGGCCTAGTTCTGCAAGGATAGGTCACACGATTATAAAACAATTTGATTGAATGTATTTTATCAGGGCCCTTTCCTATGTAAAAATCGTGTACATATTAATTACAATGGTTCATCATCATCATCATCATCATCATCATCATCATCATCATCATCATCATCATCATCATCATCATCATCATCATCATCAGCATCATCCTCAAGATCTTCCACGTCAAGTGTCGTGGGCCTCCAGCACCCTATCGGTGGATAGTGTCATTCCGTGTGATTGTACAATATCTTTGATGTCGTCAATACCTTTCTTCTCAGGCGTCCTCTTGCTCTCGTAGCAGATCTTCTGTAATGTAGTGCCAGTGCTGGTAGTTGATGGTGTTGTATTCGAACGAGATTACCAAACTATTTGATCTTCAACCTTTCAATATATAAGATGTTGATTCCACTGACTGATAACATAATTTCTTATTCGGCCACGGATAGTTAGCAGCTCTCCTCTAGCATCTTATCTCACAGATGTTGATTTTGCGTGCTTTCCAAATTATAAGTCAAGCTGAGACATATCTAATTACACTGGAAAGGTGGTTTCTGAGGGAAATGCAAATAATACTATCGACGGACAGACGCGCGAATGGAAACGTTCTTCAAGAAACACATAGTTAGTTAGTTAGTCGCGGTTCCAACTTCACAGCAATGGGTCGTCTCCATCATGCTCCGGTTCTCTGCCAGTGAATATCACACAAAATGCTCTTCTCTGCCCAGTGTGAACAATGGAACAGACAGGAGTCTTGGCAAGCCAACAGCCCGCACAGGTACAGTGTGCATAATGCCGCCGCCTGAATGCCAACACAAAAGTCCTCCACGAAATATACTGTTCATCGTCGATGGAAGCGGCAGTCACCAGAAAAAAACAAAAAACAATTGACAATCGTAAATTCATTAGGGAAATTAGATGCAGACTAGACGTTCATACCTCTCCACAAATCTCACTCTTTGGTGTCCTGAATCAACTCTGCTGATGATATTCCTCCCTATTTCGGTCTCAGTCCATCCAACATCATTTCTTTGGTCTGCCTCTTTTACAATTGATCTGTCTAATTGTCACAATGTTCTCCAATGCCTCTCTTCTCATCACGTGACCAAAGAAAAACATATCTTTCTTTCTTTCTTTCTTTCTTTCTTTCTTTCTTTCTTTCTTATTATTGTGTACACCGTTCTATTTGCATTACCTCTTTCAGGCTATCATTGTTAGTTATTCTGGCAGTCCAACGAATTCATAACAGTTGTCTCAGGAACCACATCGCGGTCACAGACAGTCAACATGTTTGTGGCACTGTGAAGTACTTATTTGTGCTTGTTGTAATTCAAATCCAGAACTCTTGTTTCTGCTTTTTTTCCATTAAGGAAATATGGCCGAAAAGTTCAGTTGTAACTGTGTTTATTTCCTTTAGTCGAGCTTATGTTATATGCATTCATTTTTCGGTAACCAGGACGCACTATCAGTAATCATTTAATCGATAATTAAAGTGCTCGTTAATAAAGAGAGGTTAATTCATCATTCTCCTATAACACTAATTAATGGCCCAGCTTTTTAGATTTCAATGTTAATTACCAAGACATACTTTGTGTAAACAAATATCATCATTATCGAGTGCCATGCCGATAAGTGTGGGCGGTTATGGTTGTCATCTCGCTCGATCACCAGAGTCGTGGATCAGGTCAGTGTTCTTGTCTCGTTTATGCCATATGACCAAGCCATTCATATATTTATCTCTCTGCGTTCTCCTCGCTCTCTTCCCATCAATCTTGCCAGTTGTCACTAAGTTTGCTTCTTCTCATAAATTCTTATTTCTTCTGACAAATCTTGACAAGTTTACTAATTTAAAATATGCGCCATTTTAAAATGAATTACGGTTTAAGTCGAAGTAATTAAGATGCTGCCGTCTCCGTGGCTAAGGACTTGCGGACGCGATTCGTGAGCCCGCACATCTGCGTTGGAAACACAGCTGCGCTAGGCTTTAACGTGAAGGTATAGGAGCCGTCGTTCAGAAAGCAATGGCAAGCTACTGAACTTAAACTTGCCAAGACATCAACAACAGCAGTAAAATGCATGTGCAGTGATGTCCTGTAAATAGGATATGCAAAAAAAAAAAAAAAATTAATTAATATACTAAAAATCATAAATGTTGCAGTTGTGGCAAATTGACTAGAACGCCTACCTGCCATCCATGTGATCACGTGTTCGAAACCCCATCAAGGAGGGTAATGTAAAAAATATACATGAACTACGAGATCGACTCAATCTAAAACGGACGCCAGGAAATCACCTGGGAAGTAAAGATGGCCGGTGAGATATCGACCAAATCACCCACTCAGTTTCGTTGGGTCCAACAATATCATCCTACCCTAGAGACCCAGGGAATCGCGTTAGTGCAGTGGTTATCCGCCTGACGGGCTTGTGTTAAAGTTCTCTGTAGAATCTATACCTTGTGTGCATCCGACAGATAGTTTCTGGTTATGGTTAAACGTTAGCGACATTGACATGTTAAAGCGCTCTGTAGAATCTATACTGTGAGAGCACCCGAAAGATAATTGTTGGTAGAACCTATACAATGAGAGCAACCGACAGATAAATGTAGTTGTGATCTCAAGTTGGCGACGTTCATATGTTAGAGTGCTCTGTAGAACCTATACCGTGAGAATATTTACAGATAGTTGTTGGTTATGGTTTCAAGTTCACGATGGCAGGCAAATTATAATATCTCTGTATAGAGACGACGACTCCGGTCAACGACCAGTATGGCCACTGCCAGGAAGGAACGCAGTAGCAGACTATCTTTTAACAAACGCCTAGAAAACTATAATTCTGCAGAAGCAACGGCCTAAATTGGTGCTGCATGGGGGAAGATGTGACAGGCGCGAAGGGTACGCGCACAAGGTGACTCTAGACCGTCAGCGTGAGTAAATAAAGTGAGAGTTAAATTGTAAGAAAACAGAAATTATGGTCATCTTAGATCACAATGTAGCAGGGAAAAAAATGAGAAAATTCTTAAACAAGTTAATCGATTAAAATTTTATTCAAAGTCATAAAGATGCTTTTTTCCCCCCAGAAATTAAACAACATTCGCCATGGCGAGAGTCGTCGTTTGCAAGATGGAAAGCATACTCACCAATAAAAATGTATCCATTGCAATAAGAAACATCGAGAGTTAAGGTGTTGTATAGAACCTAAATATATACCCGGATAGCTTGGCCACGAGACATGATCGGGTCAAAGACATAGACTTGATCTGAGACTATGGTAATATTGCGAATCATATTAGCCTACTCATGGCACATGATGATGTTGGCGATGGATCTGAATGCAACTGCGGAACACAAACACTGGCATTATTGACAAACTGAATGCAGACATCATATTTCAATATTTGGCATTCCTCAAGAAAAGCGAGTGCACACCATTACACGGTGACCTAGTTTCCTCCCGACTGGCCAGGCATCATAGCTTCTGGATAATACAACAAGCACAGGTGGCCGCCTCCCTGGCTAGTTTAAGTGTCATAATCATCGCTTCAGCTTCATCCTAGGGGTTTTATCGTTTTGTGTTTGTGTGTCAATGAATGTAAGAAAGAGAGTGCTGAAATACTAAATAGAACCAGTTTTGCTGTATGGCAATGAATCTTGGAATGTAAATGAATAAATTAGGAAGAACTTAGAAGCAACAGATATGTATGTGGTTTTTGAGACGAATGTTGCGAATTCCTTGAACTGCCAAAGTAACTAACAACGACTGCCTGAAAGAGACTAATGAAACTAGAACACTATATACAACAATAAGAAAGAGACAAACAGATTTCTTTGGTCTTGTGATGAGAAGAGAGACACTGGAGAACATCGTGACAACTGGGAAGATCGAGAGGAAGAGAGGCAGAGGCCGACCAAGTGAAATGATGCTGGATGGATTAATACGGTGGCATGGAGGAATATCAGCAGCAGAGTTGATCCAGAACACCAAAGACCAAGATCTGTGAAGAGCCACGAACGCCTACGGCAACTGGCTGGGCACTTGATGATGATGATGATGATGATGATGATGATGATGATGATGATGATGATGATGTTTGTGATCATTCGTTTTGAACTCAAGCGTAGTACATACACATGCTCCCACACCTAGCGTACTGAACTGATTCTTGCATGTGCATTAGCTTCCCTTATTATTACCAGTGTTCCTCTCCATCAGACGAACCCTCTTCGACTTCAAAAGTACTTGTAATTTACGTCCCCAAGTCTAGGACGAGAAGTCAACACTTTCTTTCTTTCTTTCTTTCTTTCTTTTTTTCTTTCTTTCTTTCTTTCCGACCGTCCGTCCGTCCGTCCGTCCGTCTGTCTGCCTGTCTGCCTGCCTGCCTGTCTGTCTGTCTGTCTGTCTGTCTGTCTGTCTGTCTGTCTGTCTGTCTGTTGTTTCTTTCTTTCTTTTTTCAATATTTCGACTTTTTTCTTGTCTCTGAATAATTGCGTGTGGGTTTTATTTATTGGCATTAACTTGTGTCTTCATGCATTTAGCAATTTTGTTCTATTTCTTTTACTTAAATGATTGATCTTTTTTCATCCACAGCACTCTGTCGTTTTTTTATTCGCCCCAAGATGTTGTAATCTTGTACAATCCCACTGTCTTTTGCATTTCCTTGTGTCAAGGGACATATTCTCTAATTAAAGATGGCAGTTGAAGCCGTACTGTGGCTAATGGGTTAAAAGCTCCGCTGCGTTCTTAACTCTTAGCAGTAAAGTGTCGAATAACCCCGTTAATATTTTATTAAATCCCACAGTTAAAGTGGTCCTTTCTCTACACAGAGCCATTGCAACTTTTTCTTTCTCTTGATCCTATTTTAACAGTTCCTTTTGCTCCAACTCGTGTTTCTTTTTGGCTAATTATAGGTGTAAGAGTATCCTGTGAGCTACTTTCGCTTCTTATTTTTATCTGTTTAATGTTTTAATAGTACATTTTGAGTTACTATCGTTTCCTGCTTTTTTTTTGTTGTCTCTTTATAGTTTTAATTTTAGGAGCGCTCATTTGAAATCCGTTCGTTCCGCACTGCGCGTAATTGCGTACGTTGAACATGATCATGTCATAGTTATGTGATAAGTAGCACCAATGAATAAAAGAGCAGGTGCTTATCGTCCCATGATGCATAGTTTCTGTTTCTGACCAGTGAGAAAATGGCCGGGATGATCCAAATTACGCCCAAAGAAGCTCAAAGAGCGTTGATTCAGTTTCTTTCATTTGAAGGATGTCGACCAGTGGACATTCATCGAAGAATGCAGGCAGCATACGGTACCAAATGTGTGTCGAAGACAACAGTGACAGACTGGGCAGGAATGTTTCGGAAAGGACGTCAGTTCACGACAGATCTTCGACGGCCGGTTCAAGCGCATATTGTTGCAACAGAAAAAAAAAAACATCGCCAAAATTGATTCAGCAGTACAAATGAACCGTTGTCGAAGCATACGTTCGCTAGCGATAGAGTTTGATGTGTCAATTGGGACAATTCAAAAGGTCGTTCGTCAGAAACTGCAATATCGGTAAGTGTGTTCACAGTGGGTACCACGGATGTTGACCGACCACCAACAAGAGGAATGCATGGGACGGTGTTTGAACCACTTGCTGCGTTACAGAGTGGAGGGTGATGCATTTCTCTTCTGCATAGTGGCAGGCGATGAATCATGGTGTCACCACTTTAAGCCGAGAAGCAAAAGAGAGAGCATGCAATGGAAGCATGCTGGATCACCAAAAGCCAAAAAATTCAAGTCACAGGTTTCCGCTGGTAAGGTTATGCTGAGCGCATTTTTGCGGACGGCATTCGCCGCCTACCTAAGCAATGGGATGCTTGCCTGAATGCCTACAGCGACTTCTTCTGACCAAATCAATGTGCATAATTCATTCAAAATGAATGTCTTGTTTAATGCTACCACACCTGTTAATTTTTCTTTCATGCTTTTATAATAAAGCCATTGGAACGAGTTTCAAATGAACGACCTTTATAATACCCTTAGAGCTACTATTGTTTCATTTTAAGGAGAAAAAACATCTGATTATAGTGTTAGAAGCATCATTTGTTATAAACGTAAAAGCAGAAACAGGAGAAGCATGCGATTTAATGTAGGAAGTTATGCTGACAAAGGCATGAGTGTGGTCCGAGGAGGGCTTGATGTCAGCACTCTAC
>OY992889.1:90892671-90940171 GCA_963921405.1 Cepaea hortensis | reverse complement strand
CTCGTTTTGCCTTCTCCCCTGTAACTTTTGCATTGTTACGACGTACTCCAGCTTTCCCTTCACATGATGTGCCCAAAATTTGATTACCAATTCTCATGATAGAGTTAACTGCTTTCATTTCTCTTTCTATCCGTTCAATGTATTCTCATCTTTCTTCTATACATTCTCATCTCCACAGCTTCTACAAATTCTCCTCTGACCTGCTAGTTATCCATGATTCACTTCCGTACATCAAGATTGGCTCAATACAGCGCCTAGGAAGTTTATCCCTTGCCACCGATTGCCACAGATATATTGTAGAGAATATTCTTTGCCCTGCGAAATGCTGTCTTTTCTTGGGCTATTCATTCTACATGTGACGGCCTTAATACACCCCCCGTTCACATTTTAGGTTACTCTGTGGCCAAGTGGCTAGATTCTTGTCTGTTACCTCAATGTCATGGATTCCCAAGTCGACCCAGCCTAAAATGGTTACCAGGAAATGTCATGGGAAGTAAACGCTGCTGGTCTGACAATGACCACATCACCCACCGGGTGCAGATTGGTCTATACAAACAGGGTCCAACGCCTTAAAACTAATGGGCCTTAAGGGTATGTGGAGGGGTTCCTTTTGTTGGAAAACTCTGAAGATCTCAATAAAAGCTTTTGAAATCCATGACGCCACTTCGGACCCTGCTGCGAAAAATCGAAATTCGTGGCGTCCATTTACCCAATTGTGTAGTCACTTGTGAAGCACACAGGACTGCAAGAGCTGTGAAATAAAAAGGCTGGATAAAAACACCACTGCAGGAGATCCCCCTCCTGGAACGCCAAGCATGCTTTGCCCACATTGTCAAAGAATATTTCCAGCCAAAATAGGCCTTACCAGCCATCTTAGAACTCACGGTTCCATACTTTCAACCCCATTGGATGAAATGAATGGTCATCATCATTCTTGATGTTAAGTGCATCTTTGACGGGTGTAAATAATGGGCCCTTTTACAATCACTAAAGTTGTCCACCGGTGTTTGAATCTTAAAATTACATAGAGGTATTAAAATATCGTGGACCAAGAAAAGGAAAACGGTAACCTTTTACGAGATCAGAACAGCGAAGAAACCGGACTCAAAAACAGTATCGTGTCTCGACAACTGAAATACTTGTGCCATATTGAAGGTCACTGCAGTTTGTAAAGAGCAGTGATGGAAGGCGTGTTCCTGGTAAAAGAGGCAGAGGTCAATCAGCACGAAGATGAACACAAGACGTTGTACACAGAAATATCACTTGGGGAATCCTTTGAGGCCTCTAAGACAGATCATAAATACACACATGTGTCCGTCCTCTATTCTCTACTTATTTCTTCTACTTTTGTGAGCTCTAAACAATATTGTAAATCTTTCTTTATTCATGAACAGTGGAGGTCCGCATGGCCGAATGGATACGAAATGTGTTCTTAAATATCCGGTGTGCTGATGCTGAAGTGAGGGGTTCAGTTCTCACACCGGACAGTTGGACTAAAATGTTTACTTCTCGTTCTTGACATGGGGACGTAAATTACAAGTACCTCTGGAGTCGGAGTGAGTTCTCCTGATGGCGAGGGACCCTGGTAAAAGGGAAAGCTAATCCATACGCAAAATTTAGTCCAGTGCTACCAGAAATAGTTTGTATGGGCTACGCTTGAGTTAAAAGCGAGCGAGTGCAAAAAATAAAAAATAAATAAATAAAAAATAAGCAAGGTAGGGAAACCGTCAAAGAGACGAGATTCGATTGGGTGTGTAACCAGTGTCCGTCGCCATCAAGCGAACCCACTCCGACTTCAGAGGTACTTGCAATTTACGTTCTCAAGTCAGGGACGAGAAGTCAACATTTTAGTCCAACTGACCGTTGTAAGGATTAAACCCGCTACCCCAGCATCAGCAAACCGGATGTTTAAGAACGAGCGCTCTTGTCCTTTCAGTCATACTGACCACTGCTATGCCCACGGTGTATTCCATACCCTGGTTACTTCCTCTTGCTGGTCGAACCATGCTTCTTCCTCTTGATGGACACAGCACGTTGTAAACACCTTTGGCATGAAAATGAATGTTTCTGTTGTTAACATCGCTGTTGTATAAGATTAATTTCATAAGTGATGTACGAATTAAATAATGTATGAGAGCAGACAGATAAGAAAGGCAGAATGTCTGACGGGCTTGACGCGAAGCATTTCAATTTCCGAGATCCAATGCTATTTATGGGTTAGTTGGCTTCGCTATTCAGATCTTCAAAAATGTTTTTATTATTCTTCCTTGAGCTTGTCAAATATTCTTATGTTTTTCTGTATTGTTTTCCATCGAAATAACATTTATTTTAGTGACATACGACTCAAAATGACGTTTTATTTTAGTGACACATGACGCACAGTTCCTCATATTTTTCCGAGCTCAGAGATTAAATTAGTTTGTTTCTTCTCCCTTTCTTAAGAATGTTCTAAATGTTCAAGATTTTATAAATCTGATTGGCATTATTCAAAATTGTTGAAACAATGACATAGCCCAGTCACGTGAATCAGTTGAAACATCTGGGAATCTTCTTCTTCTTCTTCTTCTTCTTCAGCTTTCCGAGCCATTGAGGTTCTTTGCTGCAAATACAATCCGTCTCCATTCGTCTCTCTGGTGGACCTTCTTTTGCCAGTCGTTGATTCCAAGTGCTTGTAGGTCTGTACATGTATTATCTCTCCACCGTCTCATCTGGGAATCAGGTTAGTTATTTTCATTATTGGCCTAGTTTGATTCATTATTTCGTCACAAACTGGCATGTTCTCCGCTGTTTGTTGTCTTTCTCTTACTGTCATCCATCTTGATGTCTTGTCATTTCCTGTCTTTTCTGTCAACGAGATGACATAAGGTAACTGTTTACGAAATCTTCGCTTCGTGTCAGCCATTATGCGCTATTTTTTTTTTTTTATTTTGCATATCCTTTTACAGAACATCGCTGTCAACACCAGCATCTTTCAGCTGTATGTTGATTTCTTGGCAAGATTACGCTCATTAGTTTGCCATTGCTTTCTGAGCGGCCGGCTCACATACCCCATAAGTTACCGATGCGATTCGAACCACTGCTGATTCTCACCGTCATCACGTTACCGACGAGAGTATACGAGATTACGGAGAAAAGTCATAACCTCTAAGCCGGTATGCGCTATGGTCCAAAAAAATCAAAGAACATGAAAATTAAAACCAACGACAGAGAGAACACACAGTGATACGGCCAGCGTTTCCACAAAAATCTGTATTTCTGTATCAACGCGCAAGAAAAACAAAAGCAAAATGAATGGAACACAATTTGTGCAGAACGGTAGATAAACGGACAGGTGGATTGGCGGGCGGAAAGGTAAACAGAGAGACAGAGGACGGGCGGACAAATGAAATGACGGACGGACAGGTAAATAGATAGACAAGCGGACGGACGGAGAGAAGGGCGGACAGACGGATTGATGAACGGACGGACAGACAGTTGGACGGCTGGACAAACAGATAGACGGTTGAACAGAGAGATATTCAGATTGATAAAGAGAATTACCGACGGACAGACAGACACATCGATTAAGAGGTCAACGGCTGAGGGACGTAGGCGGAAAGACAAATATACTGGTAATTACACAGAATCGGAGGCAAGCAAACGGACACGCACAAATACAAATTCTTCCCACAGAAACAACAAAACAACCAAAAAACGCCGCAGCCCTAGAAGTTTCAGCTTGACATTCACAAAAGTAGAACGTCGTATTCACAAAATCCTCACCACACCGATATCTTAAACAGTTGTCAACAGATATTTTACGCTTCTCGGCAACACTAACGGTGCTTGGACACGTCTTGTCACAGCTGGTTTCAACGTAGAGCTCTGAATCGTTTACTTTTTACACCATGTCTTGATAAAACTGACAAAAAGATGATGGATTAAAACATAACAATGGGGTAGCCCGCCTTGTAGGAAACATATTTTCTTAGATGAATAAGACATTTATGAAACCTTTATCGTAACCTTCAATAAAATAAACATGAACTGAACAATATAAGTGAACGCAGTTGGACATGAACATTGAAACCAGATGTTATCGAGCGACATAAAGATCTAGCGGTACAGCAGCTTTGGTGGCTTAGGACACAGATTTACTGTGTAACTTTGCATACACCATGTCGATATTGTAAACATAACATTTGAAACGTATGTTTAATGGTTTCTATTCATTCAGTTCACAGTCTATTACGTTCGCGTTGTATTATATGGGAGTTGTAAATCCCCATTGTTGCAGTTTGCAAATGTAAGTAGGAGTACGTCTTTTTTCTTATAGTTCATGCTGTTTAACGTCAGTGATGATGTCTGTCCAAAGACTTCTGTCTTTTGTGCCGCCAATAATTTCTGATACTCACTTCTGGTCGCCAAAATGGCGGTTAGGCGTTGAACCGTTAAGGCCTGTGGCGTGTTTATGTTTGCAGCTACGGTTTGCAATCGTATTTTCCTCACGTTGGACTGGTAGTACAAGGTTCCGTCGCCCTGCTACTGAGTGAGTGCGTGGGCGACACCGTGAGCTGTGCAATTCGCGTGGAATGCTTTTAAATATGTCCTGTACAGTGACCTGCATGTTCGGAACAATGGCTACCGGCTGTTGCTAAATTTACTGATTTGCCTTTTCGGTTCACGAGTGCATTTTGCAGGAGACTCCTAGGAGTCGGCGCTGAAGCTGCGGAGTTCGTGCTTTATGCGACACTTTCGGTGGGTCGCCCTGCGGTAAAAGCCCGAGCAATGTGAGAAAATCCAGGTCAATGAGGTGTTTCTGGTGACTGCCGAGTCCATCGACGATGAACTGTGGTTTCCGTGGATGAATTTTGTGTTGGCATTCTGGCGGCGGCATTATGCACAGTGTACCTGTGCGGGCTGTTGGATTGCCGAGACTCCTGTCTATTCCACTTTTCACATTGGACAGTGAGGAGCATTTTGTGTGATGTTCACTGGCACAGGAATGGAGCATAATGGGGACGACCCGTTGCCGTGAAGTTTGTACCTCGACTAACCAACCAACCAACCAACCAACCAACCAACCAACCAGCCAGCCAACCAACCAACTAACTAACTAACTAACTAACTAACTAACTAACTAACTAACTAACTAAACTAACTAACTAACTAATTTCTGATACTGATGTTCCTCCATGCCGTGATAGAAAACTGCCTATAATCTTTTATTTTGATCTCTCCCTGCTTCTCCTTGCCTCCAGCTTTTCCGTTGTGCTCCAGTTTTACCCTGCTCATGACTTTCCCAAAGAATGTGGGCTTTCTTCTTCTGAAGTGAGTACTCATGAAACGTATTGCGCATGCCTTCTTCTGCAGTGAGTACTCATGAATACGTAGTACGCAGATCTTCTTCTGAAATGAGTACTCATGAAACTTATTGCGCACAAATACCAATTCATGGACGGAGTCTCCGTGGCGAAGTGGTTAAACCGCCTGCCTCGCGATCCGAAGGTTGTGTGTTCGATTTTGGCTTCGGTTCATAAGTGCAGTGTTTTCGTAGACTCATGGGGAGGTCGTCGCTGGAGCTATGGAGTTCTTGCTCTGTGCGACTCTTTCGACAGGCCGCCCTGCGGAAAGAGACCTTGTCATATGGGATAACACCCGGTGCAATGAATGCGTCGTCATGCAGATCAGTGTGTAACCACGTATATAATCAGTATCTTTTGAACATAAAATATGAAAATAATACTAAAATTTAAACACTATATGAAAAAAAGAACCATCACTGAACCAGTCATAGAAATAGCATTCAAGTTTAAACACCATAGCGAAACAATATGTGAGAGAAACCTGCTTAAAACAATCATGAAAATAACACTCACATTTAAACACTATATAAAATGAAAACGGGAAACCTTCAATCAAACATAGAAATAGCACTCAAGATGAAATTCAATCACTCACTAACTGGCGCCTTGCCGTCTTGACAGACGATAGTTTGTTACATTGTGCTTCAAAAAAGTATAATACCTGCAACCTATTTGCCCTTTACACCCCACCCCTTAAACTCACTAATTGAGACAAATTGTTGGTCGTGTGTTGAAATAAAATTGTCTCTTCAGTGTAGCGCTGTTGTCATTTGGAGATGCCAGATTCGAATCCTTGTGTGAAGCCTTTTACTTAAATTTGACATCGTCTGCCGCAGCCTAAAATTGGTACCAAGAAATGTGCATGGAAATGAAGGCAGCCTGGCGTAATTCTGTCCACATGACCCGGCCAGTGCCGTCTGATTTATAAAACAATGTGGATCTAGCACTATGTACCTAGTTGGCCTCAAGGTGTGTAAATGGACCCTTTACATATTTACCTAATTACTTTACGCATTACCTCCCAAGGTGTGTAAATGGATCAGTTATATATTTATTTAATTATTTTACACAATACGTCCCAATGTGTGTAAATGAATCCTTTACATATTTACTTAATTATTTAACGAACTACTTTCCAAGGTGTGTACATGAATCCTTTAAACTGTTACTTAATTACTTTACGCATTATGTCCTAACTTTTGTAAATGAATACTTTTCATATTCACTTATTTACTTACGTAGTACGCCCCAAGATGTAAAAAAAAAAAGGTCAGACGTGGAAGATAATGATGATGATGATGATGATTACTGTACGCATACTTATAAGAATGTATTAAAAAACGAAAACTGTGCATGTTTTCCCCAAAAGCCTCTTCACCTTATACACAAGCAAGCTGGAGGCCTGCCTGAACTTATCATCAATGGAAGAATTATAAACAACTTTAGGTATACTGATGTTAAAGTGTTACTAGCGGAAACCACGCAAGTTAGGAAACCTAGTGGAACAAGCAAACAGGCAACGTGCAGAATGTGGCGTTAAATGTTAATATCCCCCTTCTCTCCCCTACCCCCCCCCCCCCCCCCCCTCCAAAAAAAAAAAAAAACTGTGATGATTAATAGTGGAAAGGAGGAGTCATCAATGAACATCACATTAAACAAGGATATTTGAGAAAAAGTAATACATTTCTCCTATTTTGGACATGTAATAACAGATGTAACTGTATGGCAGCGAAACTTGGAATGTAAATGACGAAATTAGGAAGAAATTAGAAGCAACAGAGATGTGGTTTTTGAGACGTTTGTTGCGAATTCCTTGGACTGCCAGAGTAACTAACAACGATTGCCTGAAAGAGGCTACTGAATCTAGAACACTATATACAACAATAAGAAAGAGACACACAGTTGTCTTCGATCATGTGATGAGAGGAGAGGATTTGGAGAACATCGTGACAACTGGAAAGATCGAGGAAAAGAGAGGCAGAGGCAGACCAAGAGAAATGATGCTGGATGGAGTGAGACAGTGGCATGGAGGAATATTACCAGCAGAGTTGATCCAGAACACCAAAGGCCGAGATCTGTGGAGAGCCGTAAATGCCTACGCCAGCTGGCAGGGCACTTTATGATGTTGAATAACAGATGCTGGCAGAAGTGAAACAGAAATTAAAAAGAGAATACGAATGGACAAAAATGCTTTCAACAAGAAATTATAATTAATATTAAAATTGTATTAAAAATGAGAATTGTCAAATGTTATGTATTTTAAACACTAATGGACAATGAACAAGCAATTAGAAAGTCGAACAGAGGCTCTGGAGATGTGGATACACAGAAAAATGGCTCGTATTATGTGGAAACAAAGACAAGCAAATATAGAGGTTCTAGAAAACCTGGGAATGAAAACAGAATTGATGAAAGGAATTAAAAAGAGGCAAGTGAAATGTTTCGGCCATGCTAAAATACATAACACTTTTATAAAAATTATACTGGAGGGTAAGGTTAAAGGCAAGCGAGCAAGAAGTAGACAACGATACAAGTGGGAAGATAACATCAAGAGATGGACCAACACCAATCTGACAGAATGTATAATCAGGGCGAGAGACTAGACAGCATGGAGGTCTATTGCAGGCAACCTTCATTGTGTAGACGGCACCTGATTATTTAATAAGTGTCATTACATCCCTTCATCGTTTAAGATCAAGGTGGTGGTTGTTACTGCATTGAACACGTTAGCTGCATATCCTTCACAGGAAGTCGCAGTCAACCCAGCACTTTTTGGCTGTTGGTGATTTCTTGACAAGTTTACGTTCAGTAGTTAGCCATTGCTTTATGAACGACCGGCACTCATAGCATTGTGTGAAAATCAACGCAAGGCGGTCAGCAATGAAAACATTCCACAAAAGGAGGCTGGTTCCTGGACGAGCGAAACAGGGAGATCCTTCGCTGTTCTGGTTCAGATGATGACATGTGACGCCTCTGCCATGTGCGGATGTAGTATCAGCTGACATTTAATTTTCTGCACATTTGTTTTATCATTAGTAAATTTAACATCTAAAAATTTATTTTTAGACTTTCAATGAGTGATCTGTTGCATCGAGAGATCTTTGTCTGAGGGAATACAGCATGTGTTTGCATTATTCTCATCTAATGATATTACGTTGTTCAAGTAGTTAGTTTGTTAAGCTAGTTAGTCGTTATTTTGTCTCCGTTGCACATCGAACCATTTAGTCCATAAGTGCTCAAATCACATCATGGGTATTTCCCTCAGTGTTCAGCGGTCGACGACCCCAGTTCTGTGTCTAGTGAATATTAATTATAATAAGACATATAATAAGAATGATAAGACTTAACAATAAACATGATTTTTGTCAAACTTGATCTATTCAGAGACTTCAGCCACGTTGCTCAAACCAGGGCGCACAAGTTGCAATGTGAGGAAAACAAAACATTAAGATCTATAATATATAATTTCTATGTTTTGTTCTGTTATAGGGTTTAATACTGAAGACTACTGATCTATAAAATACTGTCAAATTGACTGTGCACTTAACGGTTGTTATGGAAACCAGGATAAACAGCGACCATATTGGATGTCTTAAGTATGATGTAAAGCAGTTAATTTTTAATGTACAGACTCAATTTGTGGTGTATATGTGCATAAATAGACCCTTTACGTTGTGATAGAAGCGTTTAATGATATAACTTGGCATTTGCTTACTTCATAATGTAAAATATTTTTTTCAAAGTTTTCATTCACAATTTTTGTGATTGTTGACAAAACCTAACTCTTAGTTTCACAAAATGTAAATGTCACAAAATGTAAGTGCTTGCTTGCTTGCTTGTGTTCGTTGGCTTGAGCTCCAACGCGAAGTCCTGTATGTCGGATGAAGGCATCCTGTTGTCCAACATCAGTGTGATGTCATACAGGACCTGAGTTTTGCGTGAGTATCCGTTGTCCCATGTCTGGCTTATTGGTGTGCAGACTGGTGGTTCCTCGCCGTACAGGCAGACACTCTCCGACTTCGGAGGAACAAAATGTAAGTAATACGATGAAGAATACGTGTACAAAATTTCATTAAAATCTGACGAACAGTTGTTGAGAAAAATTGTACCACAGTAAAATAACTGGCACAATGAGAAACCAGGAACAAACGAATTATTTTCATGCTTTAAAAAAATACTAATAAAGTTGTTTTAATGATTTAACAGGTTATTTAAGTTATTTTACACAGAAAAATAGTTTTTAACACTACATCATAAATAGAACAGTCCTGCTGCATTTGCAGGACCTCTCTCCAGGACATGAAGCTCCCCTTGTCTCTTGTGTTGGCCGCTCGTACACCGTCGCATCCTTCTAGGGTCACTCCTTGCTTTCGGCTGTCAGCGACAATATTGAGGAGTGCTGTTCCAAGGGGTTTAACGACACCCCTCTTTGTCTATCTGAATGTCGTCCCCATATGGTTTTATCTTGGTGAGCTCCGCAAATGTTTTGGCATCACCGTCATAAAGTGTTGATGTATAACAAAGCTTATGACGGCCCACAGACTGTTGCCACAGCACCCTTGCAGCCTTCACCTCCATTATTCTAGCAGATTCTGTGAGATTGTTATCACAGTTTCAAAGATGTTCTGTCTTCCATGCTGCAAATTCATCTGCTTTGTCTCTGAAAAGTGTCTGACGAGTGGTTTCACACACCTGGCATTATATGGACATAACATTTACGTCTATGCAAAGTCCTGTAAGTACACCCACTGTAAGACAACTCAAATGTGAGATGTGTGGCCTCTAGTCAGTCAAGTGCCCTCACAGCGGACACAAATATCTAGCACATTACTGTAATGTAGAGCGTTGCCTTCATGCTGTGCATGAACTTGTCGAACACAGTTTATGGTCTGAGAGAAACCAGTGTCCTCCACATCTTCTAACTTTAAATATAACTTTGTCGCTCTGTTGTGAAATGTTTTGTGATGAAGACCTTGCAGGTTTATATTTTCACAAAAAGTATTGAATGTTGGAGAACCCATTCCACAAACTAATGCAGAATAAACAGACTGGCTGTTGATAGCAAAAGATGTATCTCCATCATTACTTCTTGCAGCTAGGTATCTACCACAAACTACTTCTTCACAACAAGGGCAGTAAACCTCTGCATACAAAGATAATCCGTTTGTTTTTAAAATTAGCTTTAGCTCCCCCCCCCCCCCCTGAAATTAAAGCGTCACTTCCAAAACTTTGAGAAGAATGCTATGCTGCTGAATCATTCAGATTCACCGTCAAAAGACTTGGAAATAACAGTAACACGTGCTGTTTAACTGGGTCGCATTAAGAATGTTCTGTAATGTTTATGACGTTCTGGCAGACTTTTCAGTTCTTACGAGCATTTGCAGTTGTAGACTGCACTATTTCTTACGTTTAGCAGCTGACTGTAGGTTACATTTCTTGGAAATAGGCACTTTTCAGTTCGTAGTGTCGAGCGCTTGTCAGTGTAAACAAATCAAAACGGCCATCTTGGAAAACATCGGATATCCAAGGGATAAGTTTCCGGAAGACTGTTGACATGAAAGTACAGCTTTATATAGGAGAGTTTGCACCCCCTGTAGATGACCAGCCCATGGATCGTGCCGATGTTATTAACGTCCTTAAAGCTTTGGCGAGAACAGAGGATTTTGACGTCAGTGATTCCACATCGCTGTCCAGGATGAAAGACTTGGGAGTAAGAATCGGCACAGCCAGACGCGAGAGGTACATCGGGAAAACAAAGTGCCTCGTCAACCAACACAGAACTGGCACTATTAGCCACCGGACGCTGATGCATATGCTGGGCGGAGGATCTGAGCACCTATGGACATGTCCGGAGTGCAACGAAGATACCCCAACTGATAACTGATAACTGATAACTGATAGGAGAGTTTGTATTTACACAATTGCGAAGATTCCCGAACAATACAGGGGAGATGACATCGTTTCCGTCGATATACGATACATAGAGTTATCTCTACTAAAAACGTCAATTTCGCTGAAATTGTCAAAGCAGTAGACAATTTGACGCCGGTCTCCCTGGCCTAGATGTTAGCGACTTTCTCCGTAATCCCGTATATCCATGTAAGATGCTGATGTTGACAGCTGTAAAGGATATGCGAACAAAACAAAAACAAAAAAAGAAGAAGAAGACAATTTGACACCTACGGTAGGTCAAGTTAACTATGAATATTGCCTTAAAATAAAATGTAAACAAAAACATAGTCCAGACAAGAACACTTAATCTGATAGAAGACATGATAAGCTGTGTAAAAATGCACTATTCCAAAACTAGTCGAGCTGACCCAAATTCTTTATTTTTTTTCTGCATCACATCGAGTTAGATAAGGAAATCCTGCTTCAAACCGAGATCACAGTTCTCACAGCACAGCCGCTTGTATTATGTCATACTGTTCTAAATGAGGAAGATCAAGAACACTAATAATGAAATAGAATAGATCAGCTCCTGTCATAAAGATGCTAGTTGTGGAATTATTAATTACGACGTAAAAGAATTGTCACAAAAGCCCATTTAAGGGATAACCCTGGTTACTCGGTCATCTCTAATGCCAGAAAGAATATATGATATGCCACTAAATACCCATAGACAGTATCGATCTGTCATAGCTCCTTGCAGAACTTTACTTCCGTGACAGTCTTTCGAAACGTTTATCTCCATCATCAGCCAACTGTCCTGCCTCTATTGCTGTCATGTGACATTTATATATTGAATCCAAACTAGCTTGTAATCAGTCTTTTTTTCCCGCCTCCCTAGCACACTTCCATCCATAATTATCGTGTCTAGATTTCTGTCTTGAATCACTAGTCTTCGATCCGTTCCGTGTTCTTGTCTGGAGTATGCCAAATGGCTAAACTACCCAGGTATTTATTTCTCTGCCTTCCCCCTTGATCTTTTCCAACCAGCCTCGTCAGTTGTCACTAACTTTTCCTGTTTATTTCTCCTCAAAAACTATATTTAGAAATTGTGACTCTCATCGTCTAATTCTTCTAATCACTTTACGGTTTTCATTTGTTACTTATAAAACCTGGAACTTTGTTTTTCTGTCCACCCATGGTATTCTTGAAATTTTCTCCAGAAGCCACATTTATCTGCCATTAGATGTTTCTCAGCTTATGCGTTTATTGTCCATATGCCACATCCACATAACAGTATCAACATCATCATGTGCCATGCCAATAAGCGTGGGTGGTCATGTTTCGCCATCTCACACGATCACCAGAGTCGTAGATCTGCTCTGTGTTCTTGTCTCGACCATAACACATGGTAAAGCCAACCAGGTATTTATTTTTCTGTCTTTCCCTTGTTAATTTCTCCTCAATCTTGTCAGTTGTCATTAAGTTCTCTAATTATGTCTTCTCATAACGTTTCCAAACAATTGTGACTGTCTACGTCTAATTTCTCTAAGCCGTTTACGGTTTTAATTTGTCTCCTGTAGTACTTGGTCATTGGTTTTTCTGTCTGTCCATGGTATTATTTGCATTCTCCTCAGAAACCACATTTCCGCAGCCACCAGATGTTTTTCAGCTTGTCTGCTCATTGTCCACGAATCACATCCATACATAAGTACAGGTTCTATGTAGCACTTCATCTCTCTGTTTTTCCGTTGCAAATGACATTTTTATTGGTCGGTATGTTTTCCATCTTGCAAAAGGCTACCTCCACTATGGCAAGTCTTGTTCTAATTTCTTCAAGGCATCTCCCATTATATGTTTTGACTGTTCCGAGATAATTGTATCGATTCACTTGTTCAAGAATATTCCCACTTACTTGCATATTACATTGTGGTATATTCTACTTCCTAATGACGACCATAATCTGTGTCGTTGTACAATTATATTCATAGTTGTTAACTGTGTGCAACAACTGCATCTACTAAATGTTGCAGATTCTGTTCATTGTCTGCAAACAATTCTGTATCATTCGCATATTTAATGTCATTGATTTTACGTCCCCCAGTGGTGATTTCCCTCATATCTTCTAAATTTCTGAAATTATTTTCACCGTATAGGGAACAAAAATCTAGAGACATTACACATCTCTGTTGCACACCTCTCTTAACAGGTTGATATTCACCTACTTCATTATCAATCTTTATGGTAGCTTGCTGTTCCCAATATATGATTTTAAAATATTTTAAAATAATAAGTCTCAGGTCTTTCCCATTAATTTGTAGATCTGCAGGCATCTTCATCATGTTGTCATGTCTTACCTTGTCGAAAACCTTTATGTAGTCAATAAGGCAAAGAAGTAGAACTTTGTATATAGAATAGAACATTCAATTAATGCTCTCAGCACATGCACAACATTTACTGTGCCCTTGCCTACTACGAACCCACATGGTTCTTCTTCTATTTCGGTTTGAATTTTCTTCCTAATTCTTTGCATGATGATTCTTAGCAAAATTTTCGTGATGTGGATCATTATACTAATTCTTCTGAACGACCGACACTCATAAAATTGTGTGAAAACTCGAGAAACCAAGGCTCCTGATTTCTTAGGGAGCGCAATAAATATAGAATTACATAATTCAGGAGGTATATCTCCAGTACCATATATTGTATTCAGCAGTCTGGTGATCTGATCTATTCCATATTCTTCTAAGGTATTGACCATGTCCGTTGAGATGTTGTCTGGACCCGGGGTCTTGCAGTTTTCATATGGTTAAGAGTATTCTGAACTTCCATCTTCAAAATTGATGGCCCTTCATTATTATTCCGAATATTATACTGCTCTTCTCTTGTATCTTTATTATCGCAAAAATGTGGGTTATATCTAATATTCATTTCGAGTGATAGTTGAACACTATTAAATTTCAACCAATCAAGTGCACGAGGCGTGTCAGATACAACCACGGGACCTCAAATTGCCCGCGGCGTGGCTAGATAACAATGCGATTGCTGCGTTCGTCAAGTTTAGTTAGTCGTAATATTATGCAATAATGTCAGGGGAAGGAGAGTGCTCCGTATTGGAAGTGAATGGTGAAAGGACTCGCTCAGGTTTACGATCGGCTGTCAATAAAACTTACACACTAAACAAAGAGAGGGCCGAGAAGAATAAGCTATCCAAGTGCATAAATCCCAACGGCCTAGTCGTCAAACACACCAACTCAGGACAGTGTGTTACTATTTCCTTCAACAACACACTCTATTATGAGGCATTCCGAACTTGCCTACTCAACTACTACAGGCTTGAACTAATTGAACACAGGCAAGATAAGCACGGGGCCCACGTTGAGGATCTGATTACGACGCCAGTGATTACGATACATTTGTACCGCAGTAAAAATAAACTCATGACACAGGGCAGTAATGAAAACATTAATTCCTGGCTAAAAGTAGATTTTGTTGAACTTGAAAACTCGACACAGACATTCACCGAATCTACTCATACGATGAGTGTACATGACAACATCAACACGAGGCCTGCCAACCCACCAGCAATCTTGGCTATTGAATACCCAATGGAGCGTATCCAAAACAACATAGAACCCAATGTTGACATTGTTGAAGAAGTACCTGCCTCAGATAACAATAGCATCTTAACTATCAATGGACATTCGTGCGACTGTAAACAGCGCATTGAGGAACTAGAACAATCACTAAAGGCGCTCATTGTCACTGTTTCAACCAACATTGAAGCAAACAACAAGATAAGCAGTGATTACAATGCTCTCAAGACAGAAGTCGCACTCCTGCGAGACGAAAATTTGCTGCTGAGAAATACAGTTCAAATCTTACAGAATGCGTCCTCTACAAACCAAACCGAAGAAGCATGTAATTCTCAAGCAACCGCTTCATCCTTGGGAAATCTTGGGGAAGCTCAATCCCACCCAGAACAGATAATCACTATGAAAACAACTCAAACACCTCAATGTGCAGACGAAGATAAACAACAACAAGCAGTCTACCCCATTGACGTCAAAATAAGCAATAGGTTTGAAGTACTTCAAGAAAAGTCACCAGAAAAATTACAGTGCTTTAACATGCTGCAAACGGGCAAGACAAGCCAACAAGATAGATCGGGAGAACCACATGGAGACATAAAGACTGCTGATAATCGGAAATGGATGAAACAACGGTCGAGACGTGCTGACAACCAACATGTACAGACAGCACGACCTGACTGTACACATATTATACTAGGCGATTAATTAATGAAAGGTTTATAGAGCGACAGGATGGCCACATCAGACAAAGACATTGTTTCAATAATCCCACTGCCTGGGGCTGGTGTAGACCGGCTAACAGACAAGATTAGCAGGTTGGCTGTAAATCATAGCGTCAGAAGGGCAAGCGTACATATTGGCATCACCGACACCATGAACAACCAACAAATCACAGGGTCTCAACTGCTGGCACTCTTGAACGGATTACGTCACACTTTTCCTAACTCATCCATTTTCTTCTCCTCCATCATATCACCGAGTTATGGACACCAGCGCCGTCTAGCTGACATAAATAACAACATGTTGCAGAAGTTCTGTTCTCAAAACAAGATACAATTCATCAACAATACAGCATCATTCACTTCACAGGCTGGTGCACCAAAAAAGAGTCTTTACAAGGATCAAATACATTTATCTACATTGGGCACCAGTTTTCTCGCCAAGAATTTAAAATATCCAGAACGGACATACCATACATCCAATACGGGATCGCGCCGGACACTTTTAGCTACTCCTGAAACTCAAGCCAGACGACATACTCCCGTCACATCAAGTACCAATAGGACAGAAGTGTGCAGACCACTCATAACCACTGCACCTGAAATCCAAGCCAGACGGGACACTACCACAACACCAAGTCCGTTAAATACGTCGTCTTTCACACAGGAGGGTAATAATTACGAAGATATGATTCCTATTCTCCCCAGAAAGGATCCGACTCTCAGCAACAACGACGTGCCAGCACAACCTCCTGTTAGCCACCAACCAGAGGCTCTATCTAGTTGGTAGTCATTACATACCCATGAGACATCATCAGTACCCATTTAATTGTAATTCAGAATGGTTGCACCTCACACGGTATAGCCCAGCTACACTTCGTCAAGCACTTATAATGTCGCTATACCAACAACCAACACAACCTGGTATTTACTAGCAACTTAGGACAAAGCTACACCGGATCTCGGTACAAGAAAGAGCCTCTCCTTAAACGTTTATCTGCATATTTGGTTATAACTTGATCTAGTAACGTATTAGGTTATAAGTTATTACAAACATTGACTGGTTTTGACTTTATATTAATTGATAGTACTTAGCTGTATAGCTTTTATAATAATTCTAATTGTGTTTTCACGGTGAGTGAGGAGGTCTTCACTGCTCTTTCTTACGGATCTGTGTACGTATTTTTATATATTTACAGAGATATTACTGTTTCTCTGTACTTTAGAGTGTGTTTTTGTAATAAGGGACGTAAGTTGTATTCACTTTGTGTGTGTGTGTGTTTTGCTTTTAAACTTGTGATTACGCATTGTTGAAATGTCTAATAAGTACGAACACTGGCTCAGGAATAATGGGCTCAGAATCGGGCATGTAAACATATGCCATCTATTAGGGAAGCTGCCCGAACTATCACTTATACTTAATCAAAATTTTCACATGTTTGGCGTTAGCGAAAGTCGATTAAATGGCAACATCTCAGATGATGACATCGCTATCAGAGGTTTTAAAACCATTAGAAGAGATCCCTATCAGAAACAAGAGACGGGTATTGCAGTTTATATTTCCAACTCGCTTAACGCCCACCGCAGGCTAGACTTTGAAACCTGTGAGATTGAGTGTGTATGGATAGAGGTTAAACTTCAAAATTGCATACCGCTAGTAGTTGGCTATCTTTATCGAAACCCCAGTGCAGGAAATATCTGGTATGATGTAGTCTTTAGTAATGCTAGGGAAATAATATTGCTAGGTGACTTCAACATAGACGCTAACAAATCAAATAAAACATGGGAAAACATAATAGAGTCATATAATTTCCAACAGTTAGTCAAACAAGCCACTAGAATCACTAACTCAACTGCAACACTTATAGATCATATTTATACTACGTGTGCTGATAACATCACAGAATGTAGTGTACCTATCAATGCAATGAGCGATCACTATCCAGTATGTTGCACGTGGTCGAAAAGGGGCACCAAAACTCCCAAACACAAACATATAAGCATAAAATATATAAATTACAAAAATTTCAATCGAGACGTCTTCTTACAAGATTTGGTCAACTCATCTCTAGATTATGTTTACCAGCTTCCTGACCCAGACGATGCTCTGGACCACTGGCTAAAGACCTTTCTAAGTATATTTGATAAACATGTTCCATTTAAGGAAGTTCGTGTTAAACATCACACAAAGCCCCCGTGGATCACACAGGAGGTAGTTGAACTTATGAGAGATCGCGACAGGGCTCACAAAAATAGAGATCTAACTATGTACCGTAGTCTGAGAAACAAAGTTCAATATGTTATTCGGAAGGAAAAGAAAAACTATTTTAAGAACATAGTAATAGATAAAACCAACACTAAAGATATATGGAAAGCAATTAATACCTTGACAAACAAACACAAATCATCACAATCATTACCATCAAATCAGGTTACATGTGATCAATTCAGTAGATACTTTCAGTCCGACATAAACCAACTGAAGGCTGCAATACCAGATGCGCCTCATGACATATCTTTATTATCATCATTCTGTGAGAACAAATGCTATGGACACATTTCCTCCAACATACCGCTAATGACGACAACTGAAGTATTTACTCATCTCCGTAATCTAAAAAACAATAACTCATCAGGACTAGATGGAATTAGTAGTCGGATCCTTCGCCATGCTGCACCGGCGATCTGCGAGTCACTAACTTTTATATATAATCAATGCTAACCAGAGGTCACTTCCCATCAGCCTTTAAAATCGCTAAAGTGTATCCTCATTTAAAAGCTGGTCCTCTAGACGATCGTCTCATGAGTAATTATAGACCAATTTCCATATTATCCTCATTATCCAAACCGCTAGAAAAGCACATCCACAAAACAACACTAGATCACTTAGTTCGCCATAAACTGATAGTTGACAGTCAGTCAGGATTTCGGCCAAAATATTCTTGCCATACGGCACTAACAAACATGATAGAAAACTGGCATCAAAATATTAACAACAATACTCTATGTGGAGCGGTGTTTATAGACTTTAGGAAAGCATTCGATTTGATAGATCATACTATTCTAATTAAAAAACTAGAAACAATGAAAGTAAGTTTTAATATAGTGACATTAATAAAATCATTCTTATTAGACAGAAAGCAAGTAGTATCACACAATAAAGTTTTATCTCAAGCCATTACCATTAATATTGGAGTACCTCAGGGGTCTATTCTTGGCCTTCTATTATTTGCCATTTATATAAATGATCTTCCATTAAATCTGTCGTCGTCCTGCGATCTATTTGCTGATGACTGCAGAGTATATACAAACGATGTTGATCGTAATGTGCTAGAATTATCCTTGCAACAGGAAATACATAGTGTAGTTAACTGGAGTCATGCAAACCGCATGCAAATTAACATTACTGAAACAAAGTCTATGTTAATAGGAACCAGGCAAAGACTTCTCACTCTAAACTCGCAGAGAACTCTTCAGCTGGACATTGGCAGCACGCCTGTAGAAAGTGTCACCGAGCACAAGACACTGGGTGTTATCATAGATCAAAATCTAACTTTTAACTCACATGTTCATGCTCTAGTTAAACAAATAGCCAAAAAAGTATACCAACTTGCCAAAATTAAAAATTTCCTTGACGAAAACACAAGAAAGATATTCTATACTTCTCATATACAAACACATATTGATTACTGCTCCACAGTCTGGGATGGATGCTCCAAATCAATAACAAAACGCCTATATTCACTCCAGAAAAGGGCAGTGCGTTTAATTAATGGTGAAAAGCTTACCGACAATTCTAACCTATATAAACGTCTCCGGTTACTGCCACTCCACAAGCGCCTGCTTTTTAATAAGACCAAACTAATTCACAAAATCCTATTTCAAAATGCTCCAAGCTACCTTTGGCCATTGTTTAAATATAACGCTAGACATAGCGAACGACTAAATATACTTCATGTCCCTAAACCTAGGATAGACTTATATAAAACAAGCTTAGCATACTCTGCCGCTCAGTTGTGGAACAATCTTCCACAAGAAATCAAAGACACCACCAATCATGATACATACATTCGCAACCTGTTTAAACACTACCTTAGTACAGACTACATGCCCCCATAACAAACAACACAAAAAAGACAATAATGGTAACTTATCTCAAACGACAACTAGCCAAAAAACATTCCCTTATGTATGGCACGTTACACCCTCCTTAGGTATTTATAATGCCCATGTTAAACACTGCTTCAGTGAGTCATTTGTTATTCATTATTTTTCATGCGTTTTAATGTTCTTTTGTTGTCAAAAGTTGCTTCATAAGTGATGTTGAATGAAAGAATGTATGAGAGGAAATAGAGAAGAAGGGCAGAATGTCAGACGGGCCTGCGTGCCCAATTCTTAACCCTTTGAAAATAAAGACTTATTATTATTATTATTATACTCCAGCCTCCTCTGTAGATAGAAGATATTTACAGAGATATTACTGTTTCTCTGTACTTTAGAGTGTGTTTTTGTAATAAGGGACGTAAGTTGTATTCACTTTGTGTGTGTGTGTGTGTGTTTTGCTTTTAAACTTGTGATTACGCATTGTTGAAATGTCTAATAAGTACG
This sequence comes from Cepaea hortensis, assembly GCA_963921405.1. Lineage (NCBI taxonomy): Eukaryota > Metazoa > Mollusca > Gastropoda > Stylommatophora > Helicidae > Cepaea > Cepaea hortensis. The sequence goes on along the minus strand of OY992889.1, from coordinate 90,920,017 downwards.
AACACTGGCTCAGGAATAATGGGCTCAGAATCGGGCATGTAAACATATGCCATCTATTAGGGAAGCTGCCCGAACTATCACTTATACTTAATCAAAATTTTCACATGTTTGGCGTTAGCGAAAGTCGATTAAATGGCAACATCTCAGATGATGACATCGCTATCAGAGGTTTTAAAACCATTAGAAGAGATCCCTATCAGAAACAAGAGACGGGTATTGCAGTTTATATTTCCAACTCGCTTAACGCCCACCGCAGGCTAGACTTTGAAACCTGTGAGATTGAGTGTGTATGGATAGAGGTTAAACTTCAAAATTGCATACCCCTAGTAGTTGGCTACCTTTATCGAAACCCCAGTGCAGCAAATATCTGGTATGAAAAATTCACCACTATGATGGATGTAGTCTTTAGTAATGCTAGGGAAATAATATTGCTAGGTGACTTCAACATAGACTCTAACAAATCAAACAAAACATGGGAAAACATAATAGAGTCATATAATTTCCAACAGTTAGTCAAACAAGCCACTAGAATCACTAAATCATCTGCAACACTTATAGATCATATTTATACTACGTGTGCTGATAACATCACAGAATGTAGTGTACCTATCAATGCAATGAGCGATCACTATCCAGTATGTTGCACGTGGTCGAAAAGGGGCACCAAAACTCCCAAACACAAACATATAAGCATAAAATATATAAATTACAAAAATTTCAATCGAGACGTCTTCTTACAAGATTTGGTCAACTCATCTCTAGATTATGTTTACCAGCTTCCTGACCCAGACGATGCTCTGGACCACTGGCTAAAGACCTTTCTAAGTATATTTGATAAACATGTTCCATTTAAGGAAGTTCGTGTTAAACATCACACAAAGCCCCCGTGGATCACACAGGAGGTAGTTGAACTTATGAGAGACCGCGACAGGGCTCACAAAAATAGAGATCTAACTATGTACCGTAGTCTGAGAAACAAAGTTCAATATGTTATTCGGAAGGAAAAGAAAAACTATTTTAAGAACATAGTAATAGATAAAACCAACACAAAAGATATATGGAAAGCAATTAATACCTTGACAAACAAACACAAATCATCACAATCATTACCATCAAATCAGGTTACATGTGATCAATTCAGTAGATACTTTCAGTCCGACATAAACCAACTGAAGGCTGCAATACCAGATGCGCCTCATGACATATCTTTATTATCATCATTCTGTGAGAACAAATGCTATGGACACATTTCCTCCAACATACCGCTAATGACGACAACTGAAGTATTTACTCATCTCCGTAATCTAAAAAACAATAACTCATCAGGACTAGATGGAATTAGTAGTCGGATCCTTCGCCATGCTGCACCGGCGATCTGCGAGTCACTAACTTTTATATATAATCAATGTCTAACCAGAGGTAACTTCCCATCAGCCTTTAAAATCGCTAAAGTGTATCCTCATTTAAAAGCTGGTCCTCTAGACGATCGTCTCATGAGTAATTATAGACCAATTTCCATATTATCCTCATTATCCAAACCGCTAGAAAAGCACATCCACAAAACAACACTAGATCACTTAGTTCGCCATAAACTGATAGTTGACAGTCAGTCAGGATTTCGGCCAAAATATTCTTGCCATACGGCACTAACAAACATGATAGAAAACTGGCATCAAAATATTAACAACAATACTCTATGTGGAGCGGTGTTTATAGACTTTAGGAAAGCATTCGATATGATAGATCATACTATTCTAATTAAAAAAACTAGAAACAATGAAAGTAAGTTTTAATATAGTGACATTAATAAAATCATTCTTATTAGACAGAAAGCAAGTAGTATCACACAATAAAGTTTTATCTCAAGCCATTACCATTAATATTGGAGTACCTCAGGGGTCTATTCTTGGCCCTCTATTATTTGCCATTTATATAAATGATCTTCCATTAAATCTGTCGTCGTCCTACGGTCTATTTGCTGATGACTGCACAGTATATACAAACGCTGTTGATCGTAATGTGCTAGAATTATCCTTGCAACAGGAAATAAATAGTGTAGTTAACTGGAGTCATGCAAACCGCATGCAAATTAACATTACTGAAACAAAGTCTATGTTAATAGGAACCAGGCAAAGACTTCACACTCTAAACTCGCAGAGAACTCTTCAGCTGGACATTGGCAGCACGCCTGTAGAAAGTGTCACCGAGCACAAGACACTGGGTGTTATCATAGATCAAAATCTAACTTTTAACTCACATGTTCATGCTCTAGTTAAACATATAGCCAAAAAAGTATACCAACTTGCCAAAATTAAAAATTTCCTTGACGAAAACACAAGAAAGATATTCTATACTTCTCATATACAAACACATATTGATTACTGCTTCACAGTCTGGGATGGATGCTCCAAATCAATAACAAAACGCCTATATTCACTCCAGAAAAGGGCAGTGCGTTTAATTAATGGTGAAAAGCTTACCGACAATTCTAACCTATATAAACGTCTCCGGTTACTGCCACTCCACAAGCGCCTGCTTTTTGATAAGACCAAACTAATTCACAAAATCCTATTTCAAAATGCTCCAAGCTACCTTTGGCCATTGTTTAAATATAACGCTAGACATAGCGAACGACTAAATATACTTCATGTCCCTAAACCTAGGATAGACTTATATAAAACAAGCTTAGCATACTCTGCCGCTCAGTTGTGGAACAATCTTCCACAAGAAATCAAAGACACCACCAATCATGATACATACATTCGCAACCTGTTTAAACACTACCTTAGTACAGACTACATGCCCCCATAACAAACAACACAAAAAAGACAATAATGGTAACTTATCTCAAACGACAACTAGCCAAAAAACATTCCCTTATGTATGGCACGTTACACCCTCCTTAGGTATTTATAATGCCCATGTTAAACACTGCTTCAGTGAGTCATTTGTTATTCATTATTTTTCATGCGTTTTAATGTTCTTTTGTTGTCAAAAGTTGCTTCATAAGTGATGTTGAATGAAAGAATGTATGAGAGGAAATAGAGAAGAAGGGCAGAATGTCAGACGGGCCTGCGTGCCCAATTCTTAACCCTTTGAAAATAAAGACTTATTATTATTATTATTATACTCCAGCCTCCTCTGTAGATAGAAGATATTTACAGAGATATTACTGTTTCTCTGTACTTTAGAGTGTGTTTTTGTAATAAGGGACGTAAGTTGTATTCACTTTGTGTGTGTGTGTGTGTGTGTGTGTTTTGCTTTTAAACTTGTGATTACGCATTGTTGAAATGTCTAATAAGTACGAACACTGGCTCAGGAATAATGGGCTCAGAATCGGGCATGTAAACATATGCCATCTATCAGGGAAGCTGCCCGAACTATCACTTATACTTAATCAAAATTTTCACATGTTTGGCGTTAGCGAAAGTCGATTAAATGGCAACATCTCAGATGATGACATCGCTATCAGAGGTTTTAAAACCATTAGAAGAGATCCCTATCAGAAACAAGAGACGGGTATTGCAGTTTATATTTCCAACTCGCTTAACGCCCACCGCAGGCTAGACTTTGAAACCTGTGAGATTGAGTGTGTATGGATAGAGGTTAAACTTCAAAATTGCATACCCCTAGTAGTTGGCTACCTTTATCGAAACCCCAGTGCAGCAAATATCTGGTATGAAAAATTCACCACTATGATGGATGTAGTCTTTAGTAATGCTAGGGAAATAATATTGCTAGGTGACTTCAACATAGACTCTAACAAATCAAACAAAACATGGGAAAACATAATAGAGTCATATAATTTCCAACAGTTAGTCAAACAAGCCACTAGAATCACTAAATCATCTGCAACACTTATAGATCATATTTATACTACGTGTGCTGATAACATCACAGAATGTAGTGTACCTATCAATGCAATGAGCGATCACAATCCAGTATGTTGCACGTGGTCGAAAAGGGGCACCAAAACTCCCAAACACAAACATATAAGCATAAAATATATAAATTACAAAAATTTCAATCGAGACGTCTTCTTACAAGATTTGGTCAACTCATCTCTAGATTATGTTTACCAGCTTCCTGACCCAGACGATGCTCTGGACCACTGGCTAAAGACCTTTCTAAGTATATTTGATAAACATGTTCCATTTAAGGAAGTTCGTGTTAAACATCACACAAAGCCCCCGTGGATCACACAGGAGGTAGTTGAACTTATGAGAGATCGCGACAGGGCTCACAAAAATAGACATCTAACTATGTACCGTAGTCTGAGAAACAAAGTTCAATATGTTATTCGGAAGGAAAAGAAAAACTATTTTAAGAACATAGTAATAGATAAAACCAACACAAAAGATATATGGAAAGCAATTAATACCTTGACAAACAAACACAAATCATCACAATCATTACCATCAAATCAGGTTACATGTGATCAATTCAGTAGATACTTTCAGTCCGACATAAACCAACTGAAGGCTGCAATACCAGATGCGCCTCATGACATATCTTTATTATCATCATTCTGTGAGAACAAATGCTATGGACACATTTCCTCCAACATACCGCTAATGACGACAACTGAAGTATTTACTCATCTCCGTAATCTAAAAAACAATAACTCATCAGGACTAGATGGAATTAGTAGTCGGATCCTTCGCCATGCTGCACCGGCGATCTGCGAGTCACTAACTTTTATTTATAATCAATGTCTAACCAGAGGTCACTTCCCATCAGCCTTTAAAATCGCTAAAGTGTATCCTCATTTAAAAGCTGGTCCTCTAGACGATCGTCTCATGAGTAATTATAGACCAATTTCCATATTATCCTCATTATCCAAACCGCTAGAAAAGCACATCCACAAAACAACACTAGATCACTTAGTTCGCCATAAACTGATAGTTGACAGTCAGTCAGGATTTCGGCCAAAATATTCTTGCCATACGGCACTAACAAACATGATAGAAAACTGGCATCAAAATATTAACAACAATACTCTATGTGGAGCGGTGTTTATAGACTTTAGGAAAGCATTCGATATGATAGATCATACTATTCTAATTAAAAAAACTAGAAACAATGAAAGTAAGTTTTAATATAGTGACATTAATAAAATCATTCTTATTAGACAGAAAGCAAGTAGTATCACACAATAAAGTTTTATCTCAAGCCATTACCATTAATATTGGAGTACCTCAGGGGTCTATTCTTGGCCCTCTATTATTTGCCATTTATATAAATGATCTTCCATTAAATCTGTCGTCGTCCTGCGATCTATTTGCTGATGACTGCACAGTATATACAAACGCTGTTGATCGTAATGTGCTAGAATTATCCTTGCAACAGGAAATAAATAGTGTAGTTAACTGGAGTCATGCAAACCGCATGCAAATTAACATTACTAAAACAAAGTCTATGTTAATAGGAACCAGGCAAAGACTTCACACTCTAAACTCGCAGAGAACTCTTCAGCTGGACATTGGCAGCACGCCTGTAGAAAGTGTCACCGAGCACAAGACACTGGGTGTTATCATAGATCAAAATCTAACTTTTAACTCACATGTTCATGCTCTAGTTAAACATATAGCCAAAAAAGTATACCAACTTGCCAAAATTAAAAATTTCCTTGACGAAAACACAAGAAAGATATTCTATACTTCTCATATACAAACACATATTGATTACTGCTTCACAGTCTGGGATGGATGCTCCAAATCAATAACAAAACGCCTATATTCACTCCAGAAAAGGGCAGTGCGTTTAATTAATGGTGAAAAGCTTACCGACAATTCTAACCTATATAAACGTCTCCGGTTACTGCCACTCCACAAGCGCCTGCTTTTTGATAAGACCAAACTAATTCACAAAATCCTATTTCAAAATGCTCCAAGCTACCTTTGGCCATTGTTTAAATATAACGCTAGACATAGCGAACGACTAAATATACTTCATGTCCCTAAACCTAGGATAGACTTATATAAAACAAGCTTAGCATACTCTGCCGCTCAGTTGTGGAACAATCTTCCACAAGAAATCAAAGACACCACCAATCATGATACATACATTCGCAACCTGTTTGAACACTACCTTAGTACAGACTACATGCCCCCATAACAAACAACACAAAAAAGACAATAATGGTAACTGTCAACAACTCGTGTTTCAGGCATCATCGGATTACTTCTCCCACACCCTACAAGAAACTTGCAAGTCGTGTGCGAGGAATGAAATGGTACATTTTATTGCCATTGACTCTTTACAATTGCAAAAACAGTCGCTATCTAATCACACATAAAGTCACAATATTCTCTATCACTAGTTTTCCTACCCTATAGCTAATCTCTATCTACTAGGCTATATGAAAACACATATCTATTCTATACGATGTGAACACTACAGAGTCAGTCCCCAGTCTGACTTGCTTCACTCGCGTTGCTACACGCCACCCGCGGAAGGACCTTCATACGCCCTTCGGCTCTTTGCGTGCTAGGTCAGTTAGCACGCTTCTATTAGCTGGCTTTGGTTTGAGTGCTAATCGTTGCTATCACGCAGGCGTGATTCTGTTGTGACCAGTAGTGCTAACTATCTGGTCAACGCCTTCGTGTGAGGACTAGTTAATAGTCCCCCTTTTCTATCATCTATCCTGCCCTGATCCCGGGCACTCTGTTCCCTCTACTCAATCTGAGGTTGACCCCACGTCCCGGTGGTGTTCTATCATAAGGCAGGCTTCCTGCCTCTTCCTTCAGTCTTTGACACACACCCTCCCCTCCTGTGTTGCGTCATCAACTTTGACTCATTGGTTGTGACGCAAGAGGTTTCTAAAAAAATTAGTGTGTCTAATTTTTGTCAAAGACTGTAGATAACCTGGCTTTGGGCTACTCAATAGACCTACTGACTAATGTCACAATGTAGCATCACTTTACTTGGCTACTGGCAATCGCCACAAACTTGTCTGGTTGGCGTGAGCCCTCTTCTCAATCGTAATATTATATTAATTAGAGGTATGTCTGAACCGGACCGTTGTCTTATAAGACCTGCCCTCAAATAGTAAATTAACTCACTACCCATACAAAGTTGACTTTCTGAAGGTCAACACATGAATTGCTTCATGTCCCCCATATAATATTAAACAACCATTACTCAAGCTGTGAGCGACAGGCTTTACCTATCTCGCTTCCGCGTGTAAAGTCAAATTTCAATGTTAAGTTAGTGTTTCGTTGTCTATTATGTCCCCTGACCCGGAGTTATCTCCCTTTGATCTAATAAAAGTGTATGCAATTTATATGTTTGTTTTTCTGGTTGTTTGTGTGTTTGGATGTAATTAAATGTATAATCTAACGTCTAACATGTGTATCTAACTATCATGTGTATGTAAGTTAGTTTTTCAAGTGCCATAATTCATTTAACTGTGGTCACAAACATGTGTATAATACAAATCTGTGACTACGTTTCTGTCTTATGAGACTCAAAATACTTTCACTACGATTCTAAACTAAACTACACAAAATACATTCATTACAACACATTTTCAACATTGAAACCAACACTTGACGGCAATAAAAATAAAAAGTTTTGTTGAGCGGCAAAAAAAAATCCGCTGACGGTTCTCACTCTTTCCTGTATATTTTACATTTGTTCTCACTTTCACCCTTCTGTCACACATCTTTAACATTCGTTTATGTCACACTTCTTTTACACTCACTATTGGCACACATCTTTTACCCTCATTTCTGTCACACATCTTTCATCCTCATTTCTGTCACACTTCTTTCATCCTCATTTCTGTCACACATCTTTCATCCTCATTTCTGTCACACATCTTTTACCTTCATTTCTGTCACATAACTTTCACTCTCATTTTTGTCACGCATCTTTTACTCTCATAGTTATTTAAAAACCTTGGAGTGACACTGTACAAGTTTTTCTCAGTTTGACAGAGTTGAGCCTAATGACTGTGCATCAACCGTTGCACACGTCAAGTATTTACAACATATTTACATGTAAGAAAAACGGGTTGATGGTTTGTACCCTGGTATTATTAACCACTCTATTCTACTGAAATATTATTCTAAATAATGACATACTAATACTAGTTCTATAAATATACATTTAATGCGTTGCCTATTTTAATCTATCTGTCATATTAATCCTAAAATAAGCTTACATTACTCCTAATATTTATGTAATTTAAGGGATGTAATTTACCTATGTGAAATGAAATTGATGTGGGATGAGTGATGTCTCTTTGTGAAATGGGTAATGTGAAATGTAATAAGTTACGTCCCTTTCTAAAATGGGTGATGTGAAATATAACATATTCTAACTAATGTTTTTACATGAAACAAACTATATGATTGATATTCTTATTTTATATGGTGTAAATGATGTATCTTTACGTGTATAATATTTCTATTCTATTCTGGTAACCTAATCATGCTACTAAATGATAACGTTTGTTGAATGGATTGGTTAAGATGGAATGAAATCAAATGAAATGAAACAAAGTGAAATAATAAACTGAATGATACTATTCCTATCTAACCTTCTTATAATTAGTTGTCATGTTTAAATTACTATCCTAATATACTTTTAAAGCTAAATGAATATGTAAATTAATAATCTATCTAAAGTAAAATGAAAAAGTATTATATTATCTAACTCTAACTATAAATTAAAATGACATAATCTATCTATATTTTATCACAATATTAAAACATTATGATACATATCACATTAAGTTTATATATACATGGTCTTTAAATACCTCAGGTTAGTCATTAATGTTCAGAAACATACTTTCATTGGCATAATATCTATACAATTGTTCTGGGTATTTGAAATCCATTACACAGTCATATTTATTCTATGGGTATTGCACCTGTAGAGTTCGTTTGTAGACCAGTGTTCTCGTGTCTGTATGTCTATAATCATCTGACACTGTTTTTCTCTGTTTAACACAACTACTTCACTGGAACATATTTGGAGCTTAGCAAATAATAAGCTGTCCTAGTTCACAAAGTGATATGTTTGTTCCCAGAGTAAAGTTCTTACTTTTGATGTCTACAGACACATAGCAGGTCAATGTTTTTGGTACTTAGTTCAGCACACAATATTCATGTATTTCTAACATATTTCACATAGAATATTTGACTGTACTAAATTAACATATATCACAATACAATTTTATGTGGAAATTTCTGGTATTGCTACATCAGATGTTCGACTAAGGGTATCAGCCAAGATGTTATCTTTCCCCTTAATATGTTCTATACTAAAGGTGTAATTTTGCAGTATTAGCGACCACCTGTATATTCGGTCATTTCGATGGACACCACTCTGTATGACCGTTATTGGGGAGTTGTCAGTCTGGACAATGAAGTGCACACCCGCCAGGAATCGATGCAGCTTTCTCACCGTATAGATGACGCTTAAGGCTTCCAACTCGGATATGGAATATCTGGACTCGGTGGGTGTGATCTTACGGCTCACGTAGCAAATCGGATGGAAGATGCCCTCATAAAATTGGCCTAGTACTGCAGCGATGGAGATCCTGCTGGAATCTGTCCTAAGATAATAAACGAGCCTCGGATTAGGCAAGCGGAGGATTGGAACATTACTAAACAAAATTTTTAATTTTGACAATGCAGAAATTAATAATGCATCTTTAACATCCAATTTTACAGAAGCTTTTAAAACATTGGAAAATACACTTGTAATCTCCGCTAAATTTGGAATAAATTTACTATAGTAATTCACTAACCCCAAAAGGCTTCTGACCTGTTTCTTGGTGGTAGGCATGGTCAGATTCATAATTTTGGTAATAATTTTCTGGTCAGTCTTTAGTTGACTTTGAGAAATGACATGCCCCAAAAACTCAATTTCTTTTAGGCCCAATTCGACTTTGCTCGGTTTGACGGTGAGCCCGAAGAGTCGCAACCTATTAAAGACATGTCTCAGTTTCAGTAGGTGTGTTGTCCAGTCATCAGTATGGACACATATATCATCTATATAGGTCACTGTATTCGTCACTCCATGAAGTAGATCTCTAGTTAAGCGTACGAAAGTGGCAGGAGCGTTTCGAAGTCCGAAAGGAAGAAAACGCCACTCGTATAGTCCTAAAGGTGTTGAGAAAGCAGTAAGATGGATGGATTGAGACTGCATAGGGAGTTGCCAATATCCCTTAGTGAGATCTAATTTAGAAAAGATTTTGGAGGTGGACATGTCAAGAATAAGATCTTCGCAGGAAGGAATTGGCTCTGCGTCGATCTTGGTGATGTTGTTGAGCTTTCGATAGTCCACGCAAAGACGAATTGTAGAATCTTTCTTCTTAACTAGAACAATTGGAAAAGAGTACTCCGAGGTGGATTTCTGGATGATCCCACTAGCCTCTAAATTCAGAATTTCCTTATTTAGATTTTCCCTATAGCTTAGTGGGATTGAGTACGGCCTGCATTTAATAGGCTTAGAGTCCGTAAGAAGAATGGAGTGTTCGATTCTGTCCGTCCTACCTGGAATGTCAGAGAATATGTCTTTGTATTCCGTCACTAATTCTACTAATTGTCGTCGTTGTCTGTCTGTTAGTTCCTGTTCTATATGTATGCTATCTAATGTAGCAGTCTTGTCTACAATAGGAACTGGTAGTTCCATTCCGTCGTCGTCTACTTGATTCAGTACGGTGGTGGTGCTAAGTGTGTATTCTGTATTCTCGCTAAGTGTATGCTTGTCGGATATGCCAGTCTCGCTAACTAGTGTAGTTGCGTTGTGTATGTCTGTCGTCTGATCACTTGGTGTGGGTGCACTGTGTTCGTCTGTCTCTACTTCTGTCCCTTGTCGTGAATAGTAAGGTTTCAACATGTTGACATGGAATATCTTTAAGTTTCCGTTTATTGATATTTCATAGTCAACATCTGAAATTTTACGTACCACCTTGAATGGCCCTTGCCATGAAGTCAATAATAAATTTCGTTTGTCAGGAAGCAAGAGAAGTATGTCTTGATCTGGTTCAAGTTCAATTGTTCTCGCCCCTTTTTTGGCCTTGTACATTGGTCGACCATCGTTGATATGAAGCGATTTCCTTTGCTGGACACCTGATTCAGGGGTCCAACAATATCTACCGCCACACTCTCAAATGGCCTAGAAGCCAGTGTAGAAGGTTGTACTTCAGCTGTAACATGTTTACCCTTTCGTACTAACTGTTGACAGACATTACACGACCGACAAAATAATTTAATATCATTGCAAAAACCTGGCCAATAAAAATGAGCCTGAATTCTGGCCCTGGTTTTGTCATATGCAAGATGGCCAGCAAACGGTGACTCATGTGCAATCTTTAGCACAGTTATGCGATGTTGTACAGGTAACACCGTTTGCTGAATGTTATGGTTACCAGTAGTATAATGTTTAGTAAGAATGCCACTATTTAATCTGAAGAACCCTGATGCGTTCTTTGTAACCTTAGCTCGTTCTTTCAATATATTTAAATAAGGAGACAAACTAGGATCAGCTTTCTGCTGTTCTATGACTTTTTGTCTGTTGGTATCATCAGTGCTAGATGGAGAAAGCACCAGTAGTCTCTCATCTTGAAGCGTGTCTTGATGTTTTATAGTGTCTGCTCTGGTTGTTGCATTAACTGCATTCAGTTGGTTCCATGCAGTTATTTCATCGCTAGTACATTGTTTTAGCTGGGGTAAGCACCCCAGAATTAGATCAGTACAAGGGTTGTCAAGTATAGCACAAGTAAATGTACCCGAAAGGAAAGGAGTGTTAATACGGACATTGGCCAAAGGGTAAATTTCAATGTTACCCGAAAAGGTTCGGCATTTGACAGAGTCACCTGTATAATCCTCTTGACTCACCAGTTCCTTTCTGAGACCAATAAGGGTACTACCGCTGTCTAGCAAACATTGGCATGGTCTACCATTGACCATTGCATTGTGGAACTCTAAATTGCCTCTGGAGGCTAAGGCTGCATTCACACTCTCAGATGAGCATGGAACTGTATGTCCACATTCTAATTTTCCGTCAGCATGAAACTGGTGACATCGCTCACAACTGTCAAAACTCAACATATCGTTTACACAACACACCTCTTCTGTTTGGTTAACAGGTAATTCATTTTCAACATCACACTCAGTCTCACTACCACTATCAGAAGATGTATCAAGTAAAATAGCATTGTTGGCTTTCATACGTTGGCGGCCTAGGCACTTATTTGAATAATGGCCGTAGCTGGAACAAAAAAAAACATTTAATGGCCCGCCGGTATGCAGATCTTTTGTTCTGTTGCTTCTTAATTTCCTTATCATGTTCTAGTTGTTTTTGTTTTGTTATCTCAGCTAGTTGTGTTAATTCTTTTTGATGCTCTCTTTCTCGAGTGCGTTCATCTCTTTCTGCATCCTTTGCTTCTTTAAATTTCTTATCAGCATATTCTTCTAGCTCTTTACCTGTGTATTGCAATTCTTTGCCTGCTTTAATGAAGTCAGCTAGAGTAGCCATGTTGTTGGAGAATTGGCTCGCGTTGACTTTAACTGACTACTTCAATTAGTTATTATTCTTTGATATGCTATGTTATTTAATATCTGAGCACTACAAATTGTACTCTTTGTTTACAATCTGGAAAATCGTATTCTCCAACAAATTAGAGCACAAAGTCTGTTCGTACAATACACGCTGAAAAAGAGATGCACTATTAATCACAATGCATGCCAAAAACGTAGGTTTTACTCAACTTAATGTTCCCTAGAACAAGGAACAACACGTCAGCAACACCGGTTCCGTTGTTTGGCACCCCGGAATACACACGAGTTTTCTACTCAGGTCACCCTGTTTGGCACATCCCACTTCTGACACCACATTTAATCCTATTGCCTGTCAACAACTCGTGTTTCAGGCATCATCGGATTACTTCTCCCACACCCTACAAGAAACTTGCAAGTCGTGTGCGAGGAATGAAATGGTACATTTTATTGCCGTTGGCTCTTTACAATTGCAAAAACAGTCGCTATCTAATCACACATAGTCACAATATTCTCTATCACTAGTTTTCCTACCCTATAGCTAATCTCTATCTACTAGGCTATATGAAAACACATATCTATTCTATACGATGTGAACACTACAGAGTCAGTCCCCAGTCTGACTTGCTTCACTCGCGTCGCTACACGCCACCCGCGGAAGGACCTTCATACGCCCTTCGGCTCTTTGCGTGCTAGGTCAGTTAGCACGCTTCTATTAGCTGGCTTTGGTTTGAGTGCTAATCGTTGCTATCACGCAGGCGTGATTCTGTTGTGACCAGTAGTGCTAACTATCTGGTCAACGCCTTCGTGTGAGGACTAGTTAATAGTCCTCCTTTTCTATCATCTATCCTGTCTGATCCCGGGCACTCTGTTCCCTCTACTCAATCTGAGGTTGACCCCACGTCCCGGTGGTGTTCTATCATGAGGCAGGCTTCCTGCCTCTTCCTTCAGTCTTTGACAGTAACTTATCTCAAACGACAACTAGCCAAAAAACATTCCCTTATGTATGGCACGTTACACCCTCCTTAGGTATTTATAATGCCCATGTTAAACACTGCCTCAGTGAGTCATTTGTTATTGATTATTTTTCATGCGTTTTAATGTTCTTTTGTTGTCAAAAGTTGCTTCATAAGTGATGTTGAATGAAAGAATGTATGAGAGGAAATAGAGAAGAAGGGCAGAATGTCAGACGGGCCTGCGTGCCCAATTCTTAACCCTTTGAAAATAAAGACTTATTATTATTATTATTATTGTATCATCATAAAGGTCTGTCACATAATTTGGTCACCCATATAAAATCTAATATTTTTCTATTATGATGTTGCCACCTTTGGTTTTTAGGCAACACGTTGATGTGTGCTTTCTTTTATTAGTGATGTCATTAATTCTATTGTGCATTAATTTGGTATTCCGCATGTTGCGTTGTTTTTCAATTTCCATGCAATTTTCCTCGAGCTATGCTTCTTTTGCCTCTTAGTAAAGTTTCCTAATGTTCCTGTGAATCTCTTCATGTTTTTAATTGTTATTTTTTGTTATTTCTTCTTATTTCCATGAGTTGTAAGAGGTCTACAGTAATCCATTTCTTACGTCCCATCATCTTCATTTTTGGGATAGTTGTTTCTTCAGATAAATTCACTGATTTCTTTAATATTTCACTTTGGTTTCCGACATCTTGAAATAATATTTCCATATCGGACAATGCATCAAATCTGTTCTTTCCACATTACGTTAACATTTTATTTTATCCCGTCTTTCTTCAGCGCACGTAGGTCAAATTTTGCATGTTTTTTTTTTTTTTTGGGGGGGGGGGGGGTATATTTGACCTTCTTTAATTTTATGTGTATATTGCTTATGATTAATCTATGGTCGCTGTAGCAGTCTGCGCTTGGTATAGTTTTTGCGCATTTAAGGCTGTATAAGTTCAATATAATACTTCAGCATTCTTTGCCAATGCACTGTTAATATTGACATTCTGCGCACTTATCATTCATAATTTCATTTTATTTGATATGTCCCACATTAACTATTTCTTCCAAAATGTGAAATTAAATATTAAAGTGCAATTATATTGTTACAGCCAGTCGGTGTCATTTATAATTCTTGTCCGTAGAGTAATAGAATTAATTCTTTTGACAAGACAGCAGAATCCATGCCTGTAAGCGCGTTGTCATTATGCAGGGAGCCAATTTTAAAAGCATTGGGAATATTTTTTCTTTCAAATCAGGAATATGGTGAGGGTTAAAAGAAACTTTACAGGGTTCTCCCAATCTGAGAAAACTCAGATTTATATGGAAAAACATAGATGGTGAATGAAATGAGCCGTTCATTTGAACTTGTAATTAATTGACGTATTAGATGTGAGATACAGGTTTGTCGCATATCATTAACAGGTCGTCGAATTCAACCCCAGAAGTTTTGGGCTGTTTGGGATTTCGTGGTAAGTTTACGTTCAGTAGATTGTCATTGCTTTCTTAACAATCGACATTCATACAATTGTATCAAAACCAGAGGAAAGCGGTCAGCTTCTAAATCGCCATCAATTGTGTTTCGAATTGCATTCGTAACCATCGCCACAGCGCCAGTGAGATATAAGAAAGTTACAAATATAAGAAAGATTACTCACGCCTATGGTGATTACAAAAATCATACTGAGGATAATTGTTGGTATTGTTTATTATTGTCAAAGGAAACCTTAATTTAAGTTTTCCGTTCCATGGTAAGTTCGACACTAGTTAAATGGATTTAAAAAAAAAACAGTGAGTTCGACACTAGTTAAATGGATCAACAGTGAGTGAGACACTAGTTAACTGGACCAACAGTGAGTTCGACACTAGTTAACTGGACCAACAGTGAGTTCGACACTAGTTAAATGGATAAAGAGTGAGGTAGACAATAGTTAAATGAACAAACAGTGAGTTCAACACTAGTTAAATGGACAAACAGTGAGTTAGACACTAGGTAAATGGACAAACAGTGAGTTAGACACTAGGTAAATGGACAAACAGTGAGTTAGACACTAGGTAAATGGACAAACGGTGAGTTAGACACTAGTTAAATGGACAAACAGTGAGTTCAACACTAGTTAAATGGACAAACAGTGAGTTCAACACTAGTTAAATGGACAAACGAGTTAGACACTAGGTAAATGGACAAACAGTGAGTTCGACACTAGTTAACTGGACCAACAGTGAGTTCGACACTATTTAAAGGACCATCAGTGAGTTCTAGTTAAATAGACAAACAGTGAGTTCAACACTAGTTAAATGGGCAAACAGTGAGTTAGACACTAGTTAAATGGACAAACAGTGAGTTCGACACTAGATAAATGGACCATCAGTGTGTTTGTCATCGTCTTGCTCGTATCTAGGTAACTAAACTTGGGTTCATACAGGCAACAATAAATCTGTTCGCTATGAGATCGAATATTTATTGTATTTACATATACAGTATGCGTTGGCGCAGTGGGTAAACAGACCCGCGCTATATTACATATCACAGATAGTGAACATCAAACACATAGGTATCATACAACAGTCTAGCAAACTATCTAGCCTATGTCTATATATCTATTGATATCTATAGAGTCCCTCAAAGGCAGGCCCTGTTGCCTCTCTCAAGTCCGTCCGTCCTCTGCCTGTTCACACGTGTCCCAATCCGACACGGGTGGTAACTCTGTCCGAGTTCCCCGTGGACCCCGCAATAGGCGGGCCACATCAGTGTCCACGGAACCCTGGACTCAATGACCAGTCCTTCTAGAAGGCTCTAGATTACTCGGGCTCTGAGTGACTCTCTTCTATCCCTTGGGCTGGAGTTGCAGCCCTCTAAATAATATCTCTAAAGGTGAGGCGGTGACAGGATTCCCCCTTCTCCCCTGATGAGGTTTTGTTATAGGGTAATTAGATATGTTCTAATTCTGTCACCGAATCACATAAAGTTGGTGTTTGTGGTTTGGTGGGCAGTAACCTGGTAACCTATATAGTGGCATTAAAACTCATGTATTATCTCATACACCACTTCTCAGATTTGGTAAAGAGATCGCTCTGTCTCCTGTGTCCTTAACAATGCTTATCAGACCGAAGTTACGTGACGTTTTAGTAGTTGTATTTACAACCCGCCCTTCTCATAGTACCCAATTGGTACCCAGACAATTAACCTCTGTATTAAAGAGAGTTAACAAGACCGAAGTCCTGGCTAATTAAGTACACTTTCAAATCTTGATTTGTGTGTGCATTTCAATACACTTTTACTCTCGTATGTTGTATAATGCTAAATATGTAGTTACCTTGTTATTTTATCCCCCTCAAACTACATGTGTCCCTGTTGGCTTGTTAGTGTGTTGAATACTAAGTTGCTGTTTCTAATAAAGTGAATGTATTTTAAATTGATAGTGTTGAGTTTTAAGTTTTGTGTAAAGTGTATGCTGAATGTGTGGCTTATTTCCAAGCGTCACGAGTTGGGATAACCTCACTCATGAAATACATGATTATGCATTCCAAGTAGTGGTGCTTAGATGTATCCTAACTGCTAAACTAAGTATATTAATCTAACTACTATGCTAAGTATATTAAACTAACTAGTAAACATGTATTCACAATTTAGACAAGTCATGCAATTTTACATGAAAGACGCAGACAAATTAAAATAAATACGTTTTGCGTACAATTTGTCCGCCAAGTGTATCGTTCTCTCATTTAATCCATTCACGCAGTCATTCACTCACCTTTCATTCAAAATAGTATTTGGTTAAAATATATAATTAAAGTTGAGGTAAGTGTTATTGCCCTTAGAAAAAATGGACTAGGCGATATTTGCCCTTTAAGAAAATACGTACTTCTTGTACGATGACTCAAAAATGGGTTATAATTTACACAGAGACAATTGTATAGGACGGTTCTTTAGCCTATGAATAGCACCGCCTGTAATATTAACTTAGAATATGTACAAATTACAGGTTAACACATTTTATATACATCATTAATGCAAATATAATACATATTTAGTAATTAACTAATTAAATAATTAAATCCAACGATGATGTGCACGTTGTCCTACTGTTGTTAGCGTGTTATGCCATGAATGTTAAAGTTAGTATGGCTGTCTCTTGAGTGTTGTAGTCGATGTCGTTCTGTTTCGGCTGTTTGTAAAGTTTCGTAGTAACAGCAAGTATGGAATGTTCTCAATGTCCCATATAACGTGTTCTTACAGAATTCGGAGTCAGTTCACTGGTTGATCTTATTGGTTGACACACAGTTAACGTTTCTTGCTGGAATCGTTCTAGAGCTTGGGCACTTGATAGTATAGCTCTTAAAGTATAGTTCAGAATGTATAGCTCTTCAAGTATCATGTTCGTGGGTGTCGTAAGTAACATAATCACTGAGAGTTCTCTAGCAGGTGTAGAGTTACACTGTTCTATGCAACCGAGTAAAAGTATCACAGTTTATAGTATGGCTAATGGTCGATGTGATAAGAGTCATTCTACTGGCGCATTTATCTGCCGTGATAATAGGTCAGCCATAATGTATCGGTGCCCTTAATATGGCGGATTTCGAAGTCGAAATCTTGAAGTAGAAGACACCATCTTTGTAGTCGATGGTTTTTAGGCGACCCATGGTTAAGGACCAATAATGGCGAACTGTCCGTGAGAACCACAAAGTGACTACCCAAGAGGAACTTAGATAATCTCAATATACAAAACAGTAAGCTTAAAGCCTCCAATTCCACTGTGGCATAACGTGTCTCTGCCTTCTTTAGTTTGCGGCTCACGTAGAGAATCGGGTGTCTCACTCCATCCATTTCCTGCATTAAACATCCTCCTATTGCGATAGCGCTCGCATCTGTGGTCAAAATAAAGGGTAAATTTATGTTGGGTAATCGTAAGACGGGTGGATTAGAAAAAATATGTTTCAATCTACACATTGCATCATCTAAGCTGGTACTTTTACAAATTTTTTATGGATGATTTTTAGTTAACATATCAGAAAAGACTGAGGTGAGTTCTGCCCAATGTGGAATGAATTTAGAATAATAGTTAATAAGGCCAAGTAAACTTCTAATCTGTTTCTTGGTGGTAGGCACTTCTAGATTAAGAATCTTAGAAACAATTTTATCATCTGTCAACAATTTGCCTTCAGAAATTCTGTGACCAAGGAAGTCTATTTGTGTATAACCTATTTCAACCTTGGAAGGTTTGATAGTAAGTCCAAAAAGAGAGATTTGGTTGAAGACTTGTTTGAGGGTAAGTAAGTGAGAAGTCATATCAGAAGAATGGATGCATATATCATCAATATAGGCTACTACATCTTTAATTCCGTGTAATAACAATCTTGTTAGTCTCACAAATGTGGCCGGTGCGTTCTTGAGGCCAAACGGAAGATATAGCCATTCGTACAAACCGAGAGGTGTTGCGAATGCTGTTATATGTCTACAAGAAGGGTGTAGTGGAACTTGCCAATATCCTTTCGCTAAATCGGTCTTGGAAAATAAGGATGATTGAGCCATATTTAAGATAAGATCTTCACAGCTGTTCATTGGCTCTGCATCCGTTGTTGTTCTTGTATTTAATACTCTATAGTCGATGCACAAGCGGATTGTCTGGTCCTTCTTTTTCACCAGAACAATCGGTGAAGAATATTGAGACATCGATTTTTGAATAATGCCATTCTTCTCTAAATCTAAAATTTCTTTATCTAAATTAGATCTGTAATGGAGAGGAATAGAATATGGTCTACATTTGACCGGTCTCAGATCTGTCAGCACAATTGAATGTGTTAATTTATCAGTGCGTCCAGGTTTGTTAGAAAAGATAGATTTATACTTGTCAAGGATAGTCAAAATGTCTTGTCGCTGTTGTTGTGTCACAGTGTCAGAGATATGTATGTCATTTATACTTCCGTCGTCAGTCATGATTGGTACAGGGATTTCAGTGTTGTCCACGTCTGTCTGATTTATCACAGATGCTACTGTTTGTAAATTGTCTTCAATGTCATTGTCGTCGTCGTTGAGATCAATCGTTGTCAATATGTCGTCAAATGTGTCGTCGTTGTCGATATCACAGATTGTCGGTAATGTCCATATGTCTTCGTCGTTTTCGTCGTCGTAAGAGTGTGTCGTTAACGATGCTTCGTTTGTCGAGGTGTCATTTCGTTGGAAAATTGTCGTTTCGTCTCCGTCACCAGTTCGTTGAGTCAGTTCATTTGTCTCATTGTCCTGTCTAGCATAATATGGTTTCAACATATTTACATGGAATATTTTCAGCTTTCCATTTAATGAGATTTCGTAATCTACTTCTAAAATTCTTCTAATGATCTTAAAAGGTCCCTGCCAAGAGGTTGACAGTAAATCTCTTTTGTCAGGTAGGAGTAGTAAAATATCCTGACCTGGATTTAGCACAATTGTTTTTGCACCTCTGTTGGCGTACTGCCTGTATTTAAAACCTTTCTCCTGTAGTGATGCTCTGGCCAATATACAGGAACGTATGATTCTGTCTCTGGTATCAGTGACCAAATCATAGGTAGAAATGGGAAGTTGGATATCTACAGGTTGTGATATGATCTCTTTATAAATGGTGAGAGGTCCTCTTGGGTTCGCTCCATACATCAATTCGAAGGGAGAGAACCCTGTACTTGATTGTGGGACTTCTCTATATGCGAACAGCACCGTTGGGAGAAGTATGTCCCAATCGGCTGGATTTTCAGCTGTCACTTTAGATAGCATATGTTTCAGGTCCCCATTTAGTTTCTCACAGATGCCATTTGCGGCCGGTCGATAGGGACTAGTGAAACATTGCTTGATGCCTAGTAACTTAGTTACTGATTGGGTGGCATTCGATATGAACTGGGTTCCTCTATCAGAAATTATTTTCTCCGGGAAGCCAAAACGGGAGAAAATATTTAATAATATGTCCGTCACATCCTTAGAGGAGATAGATCTTAATGGAAGCATTTCGGGCCATCTCGTACATACATCCACAAGAGTAAAAATATACCTATTCCCTTTATTTGAAATGTGATTCAACGGACCTACTAGGTCAACTGCCACGATTTGGAAAGGCCTCGAGGCAGTTGTCGTTGATTGGACTTCTGCTGTAGGGTTTTTTCCCTTTTTCACCAGTTTCTGACATACATCGCAAGATCTACAAAAGGTCTTTATATCTTGGCAAAACTTTGGCCAATAAAACTGGGTCAGGACCCTAGCCCTGGTCTTTTCATACCCCATATGACCTCCAAAAGGGGAGTCATGGGCTATTTTTAGAACTTTGTCTCGATGTGCTTGTGGTAACACTACTTGCTGTAACGTGGTCTGCTTTGTTGTGTAAAATCTCGTTAAGATGTTGTTCTGTAGCCTAAATGTCCACGATGCGTTCTTTGTTAGTTTTGGTTTTAGTCCTACCAACTTAAAGTATGGTGACAGAGTAGGATCTATTTTCTGTTCATTTGCAAAATTAATGTTGGTTAAGTTTGGTGCTATTATTTCTAATGATTCTTGTAGTTGGTCGGTGTTGGTTTTATGGGTTGTCTGTCGTGTTATTGCATTTGTGTGTTGTGTGTTTTGTTGCACATCTACAGGCTTGGTAATTGGTAGATCGGTAGCATCCTCAATTCGAGGTTTTAATTTGGTCGTATCGCTCACAGATTCGACCGCCCCTGCATTGTACACCTCGGTGAATTCTTTCTGAATTACCTCAGTGGTTGTCTCCCTTGGTCTTTTGGCAGATTGAGACAAGCATGAATGGTGTTTCTCTATAGCATCGCTGTTTGTGGGGTGGATACCGTTTTTATGCTCCCACTCTCTGATTTCCTTCTCAGAGCATGCTAGTATGTTGGGCAAATTCCCAAGTATAATATCAGCGACTGGATTTTCAAGGATTGCGCACAATACTTGTCCTGATATGAACGGTGTTCGAATTTCGACCAGAGCAAGGGGGTATTTCTCTATAGTACCTGAGAATGTGCGACAAGTCACATGTTTGTCTGTGTAGTCTTTAGTGTCTATTAATGTTTTCTTTATCCCACAGAGCGTTGCGCCGGAATCCCGAATTAATGTGCACTTTTTGTTGTTTACAAACCCTGTAGAAAAAACTAGCTTGCCTGTAGATGACAAAGCAGCGTTGGCTGTTTCATTTGAAATAGGGATAGTGTGGCCACATAGTAATGTTGTGTCAAGTTGGAACTTCGTACAGGTGTTACACTTACTGTCTGTAATGGTGTCAATAATTTGTACAGCATTTCCAAGCTCGCTTTCATTGTCGTGTTGATTATCACAATCATTCAGTGATTCAATCTCTTCGTCTGACGACGTTTCCACTAGTGCTGCATTGGCCTGTTTCAATAACTTTCGGCCATCACAAAAGCGACTATAGTGGCCAAAACTGCGGCAAAAAAAACATTTGACCGCTCTCTGGTAAGCATTGCGCTTGGTCTTCTGCTTCTCCACCATCATCTTGAGGTGGTGAGGGTAGTTCGGCGATTTGTCGCACATAGAGTAACTGTCGTGATTCAAACCGCAATACTGGCATTTAACTAGTTTACTGACATTGGAGCGAGGTTTGAATTTACTCTCTGTTTTTTTTGGAGTATTTGGTGTTCACTACTGCTGCTGCTGTATCGTTATGACTTATGTTTAGCTGAAAAATGTCTCTATTTGCTGTGAAAAATGCATTCCCCTTGGACTCGATTTCCTGAATACTTTTACAGTCCATCTGTTTTAAGAACTTGGCAAAAGGTGTGGGGATGGTGCTAACTATTTTGTCTATAATAATAAGCTCTTTAAGTTTGTCATGGCTATTGTTGGTTTTAGCCGAGTTGATCCATTTTGTGCACACGTCTTGGACTGTACTGACATAATCTATAAAGGTTTGGTTTGGTTGTGGTGATAATTTGGCAAATTGTTGTTGATAACCTGCAGTATCTAAAGAAAAATGTTGGAGAATGCGTTGTTTTAAGTAATCATAGTCTTTTCGCATTTCCTGTGGTACTGTCTCTATTACTTTTAGTGGTTCAAGAGCTAAGTTTCTCATTAGAATAAATGCCCAATCTGATTTAATGATCTTATGGTAGGCCATGAGACACTCAAAATTTTCCAAGTAGGCGCTGATGGAATCTCCAGAGCAGAACGCCTTCACGAGGCCTTTATACTTATTATATTTTTGTTCTTCCTCTTTGCTTCTTAGCTTATTTATCGATATTTCTGCGTTGGACTCAATTTCCATTTGTTTTAGTTTCACTTGTGTATCAGCATTCAATTGGGCTTGCTTGGCCACCGCGTTGAGCTCCATTTGTAATTTCTTTTCTGCTGCCTGTATTTGTATTTTCTTTTCTTCGGCCTCAATTTGCAATTTCTTTTCTTCTGCCTGCATTTGCATTTGCCTTTGTTTTTCCTCTCGTTCTATCGCTCTTTCTTCACGGGCAATGTTTTCTGCGTGCGTTTTCTGTGCCCATTCTGACAATTTCTCTTCTTTATAACCTAACTTTATTCCTTGCTCAATGCATTTATCTAAGGTAGACATTTTGTGTTTTACTTGTTTGTAATGTTTATAAAGTTAAATCCCTTAGAAAAAATGTTGTGTAGTCGAAAATTTGGTTAACTCCCTTAATTATTAATGTGTAAATCAAAATGCAAGGTTATATTGGTGACAAGGTCATGAATATGCAAACAAATCAATATGAAGCAACATAATACATTGATGAAAGATGAGAAGTACAGCTTAGAATTACAATGGGTATGACATGAAACTTAGCTTTCAATCTGAGAACTCGCCGATGTTGTCCCAAAAAGCCTGTCTTGTAATTTCGCCACTGTTGGAAAGGTTACATAGGTTGCACGCGCCACTATTCGCGGAACAATCTGCTCGTAGAGTGAGAAAACATTAGTAACGGTCAAAACATGTCACAGTCATGTCAAAAATAGTTTACAAATCACAATAATGAGACACACTGCTTAGGCACTGCTGAGACACTGCTGAGGGACTCAGATTAATTCTATTTTATTGCTAGATAGCTACTAATGTTTTAAACTTGTAAAGTTAACCATTTATGGTATATAAATCAATTTAGTGATTTTACATGGCAATTAATAGTTATTTCACAATAGATTTTATGCCAAAACCGGAAAACTATCCCCCAAAAAGCCTGTCATCGTCTTGATCGTATCTAGGTAACTAAACTTGGGTTCATACAGGCAACAATAAATCTGTTCGCTATGAGATCGAATATTTATTGTATTTACATATACAGTATGCGTTGGCGCAGTGGGTAAACAGACCCGCGCTATATTACATATCACAGATAGTGAACATCAAACACATAGGTATCATACAACATTCTAGCAAACTATCTAGCCTATGTCTATATATCTATTGATATCTATAGAGTCCCTCAAAGGCAGGCCCTGTTGCCTCTCTCAAGTCCGTCCGTCCTCTGCCTGTTCACACGTGTCCCAATCCGACACGGGTCGTAACTCTGTCCGAGTTCCCCGTGGACCCCGCAATAGGCGGGCCACATCAGTGTCCACGGAACCCTGGACTCAATGACCAGTCCTTCTAGAAGGCTCTAGATTACTCGGGCTCTGAGTGACTCTCTTCTATCCCTTGGGCTGGAGTTGCAGCCCTCTAAATAATATCTCTAAAGGTGAGGCGGTGACAGTGTTCGACACTAGTTAAATGGACCAACAGTGAGTTCGACACTAGTTAAATGGACAAAAAGTGAGTTAGACACTAGTTAAATGGACCAACAGTGAGTTCTAGTTAAATGCACAAACAATGATTTCGACACTAGTTAAATGGACAAACAGTGAGTTCGACACTAGTTAAATGGACCAACAGTGAGTTCGACACTAGTTAAATGGACCAACAGTGAGTTAGACACTAGTTAAATGGACCAACAGTGAGTTCAACACTAGTTAAATGGACAAACAGCGAGTTAGACACTAGGTAAATGGACCAACAGTGAGTTCGACACTAGTTAAATGGACGAACAGTGAGTTAGACACTAGTTAAATGGACAAACAGTGAGTTAGACATTAGTTAAATGGACAAACATTGACTTTGACACTAGTTAAATGGACCAACATTGGGTTTGACACTATTTGAATATACTAATAGTGAGTTCGACACTAGTTAAATAGACCAACAGTGAGTACAACACGAGTTAAATGGACCAACAATGAGTGAAAACTATTTTAAAAGTTCAACCGCAAGTTCGTCAGTAGATGCATGGGCCAACAGTAAGTTCGACAATAGTTTAATGGACCAACAATAAATTCACACTAGTTGAATGAACCAACAGTAAATTCCACACTAGTTTAATGGACCAACAGTAAATTCGACAGTAGATGAATGGACCAACAGTAAGTTCAAAACTAGTTGTAAGATCGATACTAGTTGATTGGACCAACATTAATTTCAACACTTTTTGAATGAGCCAACAGTAAGATCGACACTAATTGGCCATATGAATAGTAAGATCGGCAAGAATTTACTAGATTAACAGTAAGCGGACAGTAATCGACGTGACATTGGGAAGTTCTGCAGAAGCTGACTGGACTAATTCGAGTTAATTTATGTTTCGATCCAACGAGGATAATTTGACTTTGCATGTTCCCTTAGCGCGCCCTAATGTAGCTTTCGCGACGTTAACAGTTGAAACGGTATCGTGCCCGAACAGGTCTAACTGCCCCAAAAAGAGAGATCAGTAGCAATGTTTTCCTTGTTTTCACAGATAGTATCTAAATATTATCCCGCTGTAGATAATGCATTATGGGCATGAAATGTTTTGTCTGAACATAATTAGAAAAAGTCTTAATGAGATGCACTGACCAGTTTACTTCCTTTCCACCTAAACATGTTGATACCGTTATGGAAAATGATCCAGTACTTGTAGAACGAGGCTAAGTTGATCCCGGAGCCGTACTGATAAAAGCAAATTTGTTCTATCAATTGGGCATTTATCATGTGTAGATCAAAGAGAGGCCAGACATACGAATTTGTTTATAATATAAAACAATCCACGAGGTGCTCTGATGAAGAGTGAACAAAGCTTTACCCTTAGTTTCGTTCGTACTCAGTCAGATAAGGTTTGCACTCTGGAAACTGGGAATGCTTCTGTTCTTCACTGCCGCATTTATATCCCAGTGTAATCGTAAAAAACTGTTTGAGTGGTTTTTCTTTGTTCACCCATTCAGATACTTCCGCCCACTTTTAATCTTTTGCTGTCTTTGCAATTTTTTTAAGCAGCCAACTTTGTTACTCTTGTTTCAAAAGCAGGATGTAGCCAGGCTGGGTCACTCTGCTCTTTTTTGTTGCGCGTTGCCACTTATTTTGCGTGTTGCCACTTTTGTTTTTGCAACGCAATTCTTCTCTAACCAGGCCCTTTCAACGTCGTTCTTCCACCATGGAGGTTGTTGCGAGCTTTTCCTCCTACCGTGCAGATTTCTGCGCATATCGCTCCTGATCTTACTCACCACATTCTGCCCTGTGCTGTCATACTTGAATGTCTGTACTTTTGTATTGAGCTTTTGCCTCTGTATTTTTCAACCACCATGCGGCATGGTGGTTGTCAAGACCATGGTATCACAGTACACCTTAACTGCATACTGTAGAGAGTGGAGCGGAAACCAGTGCCAGGTTACTAGTACTGTACTGTGTGGAGCGGAAACCAGAGCAAGGTCAATAGTACTGTACTGAGTGGAGCGGAAACCAGTGCAAGGTCAATAGTACTGTACTGAGTGGAGCGGAAACCAGTGCCAGGTCAATAGTACTGTACTGAGTAGAGCGGAAACCAGTGCAAGGTCAATAGTACTGTACTGAGTGGAGCGGAGTCCAGTGCCAAATCAGTAGTACTGTAGTGAGTGGAGCGGAGTCTAATGCCAGGTCAATATTACTGTACTGAGTGGAGCGGAGTCTAGTGCCAGGTCAATAGTACTGTACTGAGTGGAGCGGAAACCAGTGCAAGGGCAATAGTACTGTACTGAGTGGAGCTGAGTCTAGTGCTAGGTCAATAGTACTGTACTGAGTGGAGCGGAGTCTAGTGCCAGGTCAATAGTACTGTACTGAGTGGAGCGGAAACCAGTGCAAGGGCAATAGTACTGTACTGAGTGGACGGAAACCAGTGCAAGGGCAATAGTACTGTACTGAGTGGAGCGGAGTCTAGTGCCAGGTCAATAGTACTGTACTGAGTGGAGCGGAGACCTGTGCCACGTCAATAGTATTGTCCTATCTCCTTTTCAGAAGATCAGCATGGTCAAATGGTCACGAAAGCTCGTTCTTAAACATCCGGTGTGCTGATGCCGAGGTAGCGGGTTCAACCCTTACACCGGTTATTTGAACTAAAATGTTGACTTCTCTTCCTTGTCTTTGGGGGCATAAATTACAAGTACCTGAGACGTCGCAGTGAGTTAGTCTAATGGCGAGGGACACTGATAATAGGGAAAACTAATATACATGCAAAAATCAGTCTCGTGCATTAGAATCAGTAGTACGTGTATGGACAACGCCTGAGTTCAAAACGAGCGAATAATAAAGACAATCATCTCAGCTTGTAATTCTTATGACACAGCCAACGTCGATGCAGACATCGTCTATGGATTCAAATTCATCATCAAGCTCCTCCCCTTGAGTGTTGGAAGAAATGTTTCCCCATGATCCCCCTTTAGTGTTGAAATCCCCACAGAAAATAACACTTTCAACTTGATAAAAACTCTCACTGAGACACCGCAACTCTCACTGAGACACCGCTACCTCTGGGAGTTTACTTTTGCAATTCAGACATAAACATTCACCAATATAAACGGATGTTCCGACTGCATTTTAATCTCCTGAAATTGCACCATGGGGA